>JACEFZ010008897.1:0-514562 GCA_014155875.1 Cepaea nemoralis | reverse complement strand
TCCTTTCATGGGAAAAATTTTAAAACCGGGGAGCGTGTCAGAGTCCAACAGGGGACAGCGAGGCAGGGACATCGTTACGACCGCCAGGTGACTTAGCTCCCAGTAAGGGATGCCAACAACTTCGTTGCGCCGCCAGGCGAATAGGAGTTATCGGCCTGCAGATCGCGGGCTGACCAGCGGTCAGGCCGCCAACGCAAGACGCACGCCTGCCACGTGACGCCACGTCAGGCAGGAGGCAAGTTGCACCAGGTCCAGACAGCTCGGGGCCGGAACATGACGGACGTGTGATTGAGAAAAGGCGTTGTATGTTTCTGTATTGAAGGCGAGTGTCGGGACATCTTGCGAGTCAACTTGTGAACTGTATTGTGGATTAAGTTGTAAAGTACCCATTATATATATTTGTGATCATCGTTCTGTATTTGATATGTTAATAAATCCATCGAACGATGTGTCGTTGAGTCTTACTAAAATCCGTTGTATATGTACTGTCCACCTTGTTAAAGCGAGCCAAGTTTAAGACCCTGACATGTGTGAAAAATGTGGAAGATATGTACCATTGTCATAGATGTGGAAGATATGTCCCATTGTCATAGATGTGGAAGATATGTCCCATTGTCATAGATGTGGAAGATGTGTACAGTTGCCCATATGGGGAAGATGGTAACATTTTTCAAAATGTGGAAGATGTGTACAGTTGTCATAGATTTGAAGATGTGAAAAGTTTCATAGATGTGGAAGATTTGTACCATTGTCATAGATGTGGAAGTTTGGGTACAGTTGTCATAATGTTGGAAGATGTGTACATTTGTCATAGATGGTTGAAGATGTGAAAATTTTGTCATGATGTGAAGATATGTCCCTTGTCATAGATGGGGAAATATGTACAGTTGTCATAGATGTGGAAGATATGTACCATTGCCCATAGATGGGGAGAAAATTGTCCTTGTCTAGATGTGGAAGATATGTATCATTGTAAAGATGGGGAAGATATGTACATTTTGTCATAGATGTGGAAGATATGTACAGTTGTCATAGATGTGGAAGATATGTACCGTTGTCATAGATGTGGAAGATATGTACCAGTGTCATAGATGTGGAAGATATGTAGAGTTGTCATAGATGTGGAAGATATGTACCATTGTCATAGATGTGGAAGATATGTACAGTTTGTCATAGATGTGGAAGATATGTACCATTGTCCATAGATGTGGAAGATATGTACCATTGTCATAGATGTGGAAGATATGTACCATTGTCATAGATGTGGAAGATATGTACCATTGTCCATAGATGTGGAAGATATAGTACAGTTGTCATAGATGTGGAAGATATGTACCATTGTCATAGATGTGGAAGATATGTACCATTGTCATAGATGTGGAAGATGTGTACAGTTGTCATAGATGTGGAAGATATGTACAGTTGTCATAGATGTGGAAGACATGTACCATTGTCATAGATGTGGAAGATATGTACCATTGTCATAGATGTGGAAGATATGTACCATTGTCATAGATGTGGAAGATATGTACCATTGTCATAAATGTGGAAGATATGTACAGTTGTCATAGATGTGGAAGATATGTACCATTGTCATAGATGTGGAAGATATGTACAGTTGTCATAGATGTGGAAGATATGTACAGTTGTCATAGATGTGGAAGATATGTACAGTTGTCATAGATGTGGAAGATATGTACCATTGTCATAGATGTGGAAGATATGTACCATTGTCATAGATGTGGAAGATATGTACCATTGTCATAGATGTGGAAGATATGTAGAGTTGTCATAGATGTGGAAGATATGTACCATTGTCATAGATGTGGAAGATATGTACAGTTGTCATAGATGTGGAAGATATGTACCATTGTCATAGATGTGGAAGATATGTACAGTTGTCATAGATGTGGAAGATGTGTACCATTGTCATAGATGTGGAAGATATGTACAGTTGTCATAGAAGTGGAAGATATCTACCATTGTCATAGATGTGGAAGATATTTACCATTGTCATAGATGTGGAAGATATGTACAGTTGTCATAGATGTGGAAGATATCTACCATTGTCATAGATGTGGAAGATGTGTACAGTTGTCATAGATGTGGAAGATATGTACAGTTGTCATAGATGTGGAAGATATGTACCATTGTCATAGATGTGGAAGATGTGTACCATTGTCATAGATGTGGAAGATATCTACCATTGTCATAGATGTGGAAGATATGTACAGTTGTCATAGATGTGGAAGATATGTACCGTTGTCATAGATGTGGAAGATATGTACCATTGTCATAGATGTGGAAGATATGTACCATTGTCATAGATGTGGAAGATGTGTACAGTTGTCATAGATGTGGAAGATGTGTACAGTTGTCATAGATGTGGAAGATGTGTACAGTTGTCATAGATGTTGAAGATGTGTACAGTTGTCATAGATGTGGAAGATTTGTACAGTTGTCATAGATGTGGAAGATATGTATCATTGTCATAGATGTGGAAGATATGTACAGTTGTCATAGATGTGGAAGATATGTACCATTGTCATAGATGTGGAAGATATGTACAGTTGTCATAGATGTGGAAGATATGTACCATTGTCATAGATGTGGAAGATATGTACCATTGTCATAGATGTGGAAGATATGTACCATTGTCATAGATGTGGAAGATGTGTACAGTTGTCATAGATGTGGAAGATGTGTACAGTTGTCATAGATGTGGAAGATTGTCAGGATCTTAAACCTGGCTCGTTGGACCTAACATATGTGAGACAAGTACAAGTACAAAATGATTGGACTTGACACACAATGACACTAAGTTCAATGGATTTATTTACAAGTCACATGCAATACGATCTAGTTTGGCATGTGATGATCATTACTATACATATACAATACATCAGTACACTTACAGACAAAACCCACAGCTTCACAGTCTATCTCACAAGATATACAAGCACTTGACTTTCGGGCACAGAACTACACGAAGCCTTTCTCAACCCACACGTCCTGTCATGTCCGAGTTCCCAAGCCGTCTGCCGGTTTCCACGCACAGCGCTTGCCCTGTGGATTGGCTTCACGAGGACTGCGTGCGTCTTGCTTTGTCCTTGCCTGACCGCTGCCTATCACGTCAGCCAGCAACCTGCGGGCAGGTAAATGGTACTCGCCTGGCGGGCGTAACGATGTTACTGCATCCCGGTTGGAGACTATTCGCCTGGCGGGCGTAACGATGTTACTGCATCTCGGTTGGAGACATTAGAGATTCTGACAAAGATATGTACAGTTGTCATAGATGTGGAAGATATGTACCATTGTCATAGATGTGGAAGATATGTACAGTTGTCATAGATGTGGAAGATTGCACCATTGTCATAGATGTGGAAGATATGTACCATTGTCCATAGATGTGGAAGATATGTACAGTTGTCATAGATGTGGAAGATATGTACCATTGTCATAGATGTGGAAGATATGTACCGTTGTCATAGATGTGGAAGATATGTACAGTTGTCATAGATGTGGAAGATATGTACCATTGTCATAGATGTGGAAGATATGTACCATTGTCATAGATGTGGAAGATGTGTACAGTTGTCATAGATGTGGAAGATATGTACCATTGTCATAGATGTGGAAGATATGTACCATTGTCATAGATGTGGAAGATATGTACCATTGCCATAGATGTGGAAGATATGTACCATTGTCATAGATGTGGAAGATATGTACTATTGTCATAGATGTGGAAGATATGTACCATTGTCATAGATGTGGAAGATATGTACCATTGTCATAGATGTGGAAGATGTGTACAGTTGTCATAGATGTGGAAGATGTGTACAGTTGTCATAGATGTGGAAGATATGTACAGTTGTCATAGATGTGGAAGATATGTACAGTTGTCATAGATGTGGAAGATATGTAGAGTTGTCATAGATGTGGAAGATATGTACCATTGTCATAGATGTGGAAGATATGTACAGTTGTCATAGATGTGGAAGATATGTACCATTGTCATAGATGTGGAAGATATGTACAGTTGTCATAGATGTGGAAGATATGTACAGTTGTCATAGATGTGGAAGATATGTACAGTTGTCATAGATGTGGAAGATATGTACCATTGTCATAGATGTGGAAGATATGTACCATTGTCATAGATGTGGAAGATATGTACCATTGTCATAGATGTGGAAGATATGTACCATTGTCATAGATGTGGAAGATGTGTACAGTTGTCATAGATGTGGAAGATATGTACCATTGTCATAGATGTGGAAGATATGTACCATTGTCATAGATGTGGAAGATATGTACCATTGTCATAGATGTGGAAGATATGTACCATTGTCATAGATGTGGAAGATATGTACCATTGTCATAGATGTGGAAGATATGTACAGTTGTCATAGATGTGGAAGATATGTACCATTGTCATAGATGTGGAAGATATGTACAGTTGTCATAGATGTGGAAGATATGTACCATTGTCATAGATGTGGAAGATATCTACCATTGTCATAGATGTGGAAGATATGTACCATTGTCATAGATGTGGAAGATATGTACCATTGTCATAGATGTGGAAGATATGTACCATTGTCATAGATGTGGAAGATATCTACCATTGTCATAGATGTGGAAGATATGTACCATTGTCATAGATGTGGAAGATATGTACAGTTGTCATAGATGTGGAAGATATGTACCATTGTCATAGATGTGGAAGATATGTACCATTGTCATAGATGTGGAAGATGTGTACAGTTGTCATAGATGTGGAAGATATGTACCATTGTCATAGATGTGGAAGATATGTACCATTGTCATAGATGTGGAAGATATGTACAGTTGTCATAGATGTGGAAGATATGTATCATTGTCATAGATGTGGAAGATATGTACAGTTGTCATAGAAGTGGAAGATATCTACCATTGTCATAGATGTGGAAGATATGTACCATTGTCATAGATGTGGAAGATATGTACAGTTGTTATAGAAGTGGAAGATATCTACCATTGTCATAGATGTGGAAGATATTTACCATTGTCATAGATGTGGAAGATATGTACAGTTGTCATAGATGTGGAAGATATGTACCATTGTCATAGATGTGGAAGATATCTACCATTGTCATAGATGTGGAAGATATCTACCATTGTCATAGATGTGGAAGATATCTACCATTGTCATAGATGTGGAAGATATGTACAGTTGTCATAGATGTGGAAGATATCTACCATTGTCATAGATGTGGAAGATTCAATGTCTATGCGAATAGAATTACAGGTGAACAATTGCATGGCAATGGAAGAACCTGTGATACAGAGGGAATTGTGACCACAAGCCTTCATCAGCAAACAACACAAAAACATACCATCACACTGTGACCACAAGCCTTCATCAGCAAACAACACATAAACATACCAACACATTGTGACCACAAGCCTTCATCAGCAAACAACACAAAAACATACCATCACACTGTGACCACAAGCCTTCATCAGCAAACAACACAAAAACATACCAAAATACTGTGACCACAAGCCTTCATCAGCAAACAACACTAAAACATCCCAAAATACTGTGACCACAAGCCTTCATCAGCAAACAACACTAAAACATACGAACACACTGTGACCACAAGCCTTCATCAGCAAACAACACTAAAACATACGAACACACTGTGACCACAAGCCTTCATCAGCAAACAACACAAAAATATACCATCACACTGTAACCACAAGCCTTCATCAGCAAACAACACAAAAACATACCAACACATTGTGACCACAAGCCTTCATCAGCAAACAACACAAAACATACCAATCACACTGTGACCACAAGCCTTCATCAGCAAACAACACAAAAACATACCAACACATTGTGACCACAAGCCTTCATCAGCAAACAACACAAAAACATACCATCACACTGTGACCACAAGCCTTCATCAGCAAACAACACAAAAACATACCAAAATACTGTGACCACAAGCCTTCATCAGCAAACAACACTAAAACATCCCAAAATACTGTGACCACAAGCCTTCATCAGCAAACAACACTAAAACATACGAACACACTGTGACCACAAGCCTTCATCAGCAAACAACACTAAAACATACGAACACACTGTGACCACAAGCCTTCATCAGCAAACAACACTAAAACATATGAACACACTGTGACCACAAGCCGTCATCAGCAAACAACACTAAAACATACGAACACACTGTGACCACAAGCCGTCATCAGCAAACAACACTAAAACATACCAACACATTGTGACATGCTCATAAACCTATGCTTAAGAAATTACTGTGATGGTTTCCCTTTGACTTCCACATCCACATAAGTGGTTTGTGACCTCTGCCATTGACAGTATTTTCCGACTGTCAAGACAAGACGGAAGCCTGCTCTGCTGAGTTGTCCACTTATTCAGGTGGATAGTACAGACTGGTGAGAGTCGTCTATACCACCAGGACATGCAGTTGGAAGGTTCCCTTTGTGGAGTTGAGAGCAGGATCGCATGTCTCATACCTAAAGGGCCACTTGAGAGAGAGAGAGGGAGTGTGAGAGAGAGAGTGTGTGTGTGTGTGAGAGAGAGAGAGGGGGAGTGTGAGAGAGAGAGTGGGAGTGTGAGAGAGAGGCAGTGAGAGAGAGAGTGTGTGAGAGAGAGAGGAGTGTGTGAGAGAGAGAGAATGTGTGTGAGAGAGAGAGGGAGTGTGAGAGAGAGTGTGTGTGTGAGAGAGAGAGGGAGTGTGAGTGAGAGAGAGAATGTGTGTGAGAGAGAGAGAGGGAGTGTGAGAGAGAGTGTGTGTGTGAGAGAGGGAGTGAGAGAGGGGGTGTGAGTGAGAGAGAGTGTGTGAGAGAGAGGGAGTGTGGGAGAGAGAGAGTGAGAGAGAGGGGGAGTGTGAGAGAGAGAGAGGGAGTGTGAGAGGGAATGAGGGAGTGTGAGAGGGAATGAGGGAGTGTGAGAGAGAGTGTGAGAAAGAGAGGAAGAGAGAGAGTGAGTGTGGGGGAGAGAGAGTGTGTGGGAGAGAGCAAGAGAGTGTGGGAGAGAGAGGGGGAGTGTGAGAGAGAGTGTGTGAATGAGTGAGAGGGGTGAGAGAGAGTGTGTGTGAGAGAGAGTGTGTGAGAGAGAGTGTGTGAGAGAGAGAGTGTGTGAGAGAGAGTGTGTGAGAGAGAGAGTGTGTGAGAGAGAGTGTGTGAGAGAGAGAGTGTGTGAGAGAGAGTGTGGTGAGAGAGAGTGTGTGAGAGAGAGAGTGTGTGAGAGAGAGTGTGTGAGAGAGAGAGTGTGTGAGAGAGAGAGTGTGTGAGAGAGAGAGTGTGTGAGAGAGAGTGTGTGAGAGAGAGAGTGTGTGAGAGAGAGTGTGTGAGAGCGAGGTGAGAGAGAGTGTGTGAGAGAGAGTGTGTGAGAGAGAGTGTGTGAGAGAGAGTGTGTGAGAGAGAGTGTGTGAGAGAGAGTGTGTGAGAGAGAGTGTGTGAGAGAGAGAGTGTGTGAGAGAGAGTGTGAGAGAGAGAGTGTGTGAGAGAGAGTGTGTGAGAGAGAGAGTGTGTGAGAGAGAGTGTGTGAGAGAGAGTGTGTGAGAGAGAGAGTGTGTGAGAGAGAGTGTGTGAGAGAGAGAGTGTGTGTGAGAGAGAGTGTGTGAGAGAGAGTGTGTGAGAGAGAGTGTGTGAGAGAGAGTGTGTGAGAGAGAGTGTGAGAGAGAGTGTGTGAGAGAGAGTGTGTGAGAGAGAGTGTGTGAGAGAGAGTGTGTGAGAGAGAGAGTGTGTGAGAGAGAGTGTGTGAGAGAGAGTGTGTGAGAGAGAGTGTGTGAGAGAGAGTGTGTGAGAGAGAGAGTGTGTGAGAGAGAGTGTGTGAGAGAGAGTGTGTGAGAGAGAGTGTGTGAGAGAGAGAGTGTGTGAGAGAGAGTGTGTGAGAGAGAGTGTGTGAGAGAGAGTGTGTGAGAGAGTGTGTGAGAGAGAGTGTGTGAGAGAGAGAGTGTGTGAGAGAGAGAGTGTGTGAGAGAGAGTGTGTGAGAGAGAGAGTGTGTGAGAGAGAGTGTGTGAGAGAGAGTGTGTGAGAGAGAGTGTGTGAGAGAGAGTGTGTGAGAGAGTGTGTGAGAGAGAGTGTGTGAGAGAGAGTGTGAGAGAGAGAGGGAGTGTGAGAAAGAGAGGGAGAGAGAGTATGGGGGAGAGAGAGAGTGTGTGTGGGAGAGAGCGAGAGTGGAGAGAGAGTGTGAGAGAGTGTGGTAGAGAGAGTGTGAGAGAGAGAGTGTGTCAGAGAGAGAGAGGGGGAGAGAGAGTGTGGGAGAGAGAGAGTGTGTGAGAGAGAATCTGGGAGAGAGAGTGAGAGAGAGAGAGTGAGAGAGAGAGTGTGTGAGAGAGAATGTGGGAGAGAGAGAGTGTGAGAGAGAGAGACAGTGATCATTGCTGGCTGTATGTATTGAATGTTTACATGATTGTGCATTACCACAGAGTTATTTGTTTATATTGCAGTTGTTTATTTATATAACTTCTGACTGTCCCCACAAACAGCGTCAGTAGCTGGTCTTTCCAAGGCAAACTCTGGTGTGTCTTCGGGTACAGACAGCGTGCATGGATCACTGCCCACCTTACAGATGTCCCTGGTCTTTGCTCACGGTAGGTGTCTGTGAGTTGTGGACTCCATGGCCACACATGTCCCTGGTCTTTGCTCACGGTAGGTGTCTGTGAGTTGTGGACTCCATGGCCACACATGTCCCTGGTCTTTGCTCACGGTAGGTGTCTGTGAGTTGTGGACTCCATGGCCACACATGTCCCTGGTCTTTGCTCACGGTAGGTGTCTGTGAGTTGTGGACTCCATGGCCACACATGTCCCTGGTCTTTGCTCACGGTAGGTGTCTGTGAGTTGTGGACTCCATGGCCACACATGTCCCTGGTCTTTGCTCACGGTAGGTGTCTGTGAGTTGTGGACTCCATGGCCACACATGTCCCTGGTCTTTGCTCACGGTAGGTGTCTGTGAGTTGTGGTCTCCAGGGCCACACATGTTCTTGCTGGTGTGTGGTCCTCCTGACTGGTTGTGCTGACATTCAGAACGAAGCAACTAACACACTGAAACTGTCCTGGCTGAAGTACAACTCTTGATAGAGGTGATAGCTGTACAAAAGTTGCTAGAGTTGGTAGCTGTACACCGCTTGATAGAGTTGATAAATACAACAGTTGATGGAGTTGATAGCTGTACACCGCTTGATGGAGTTGATAGCTGTACACCGCTTGATGGAGTTGATAGCTGTACACCGCTTGATGGAGTTGATAGCTGTACACCGCTTGATGGAGTTGATAGCTGTACAACACTTGATGGAGTTGATAGCTGTACAACACTTGATGGAGTTGATAGCTGTACAACACATGATGGAGTTGATAGCTGTACAACACATGATGGAGTTGATAGCTGTACAACACATGATGGAGTTAATAGCTGTACAACACTTGATGGAGTTAATAGCTGTACAACACTTGATAGAATTGATAGCTGTACAACACTTAATATAGTTAATAGCTGTACAACACTTGCTAGAGTTGATAGCTGTACAACACTTAATATAGTTAATAGCTGTACAACACTTGATAGAGTTGATAGCTGTACAACACTTAATATAGTTAATAGCTGTACAAAACTTGATAGAGTTGATAGCTGTACAACACTTGATGGAGTTGATAGCTGTACAACACTTGATAGAGTTGATAGCTGTACAACACTTAATATAGTTAATAGCTGTACAACACTTGATGGAGTTGATAGCTGTACAACACTTAATATAGTTAATAGCTGTACAACACTTGATGGAGTTGATAGCTGTACAACACTTGATGGAGTTGATAGCTGTACAACACTTGATGGAGTTGATAGCTGTACAACACTTGATGGAGTTGATAGCTGTACAACACTTAATGGAGTTGATAGCTGTACAACACTTGATGGAGTTGATAGCTGTACAACACTTGCTAGAGGTGATAGCTGTACAACACTTGATGGAGTTGATAGCTGTATAAAACTTGTAGGAGTTGATAGCTGCTGTACAACACTTGATGGAGTTGATAGCTGTACAATACTTGCTAGAATTGATAGCTATACAACACTTGATGGAGTTGATAGCTGTATAAAACTTGATGGAGTTGATAGCTGTACAACACTTGATGGACTTGATAGCTGTACAATACTTGCTAGAGGTGATAGCTGTACGCTTGATAGAGTTAATAGCCACACATCATTTGATGGAGTTGATGGCTGTACAACACTTGATATAGCTTATATAATAGAAGCGGTCTGTGTGATGATTGCGATAGTTGTTAGCTGTCTTGTGCAACACTTAATATAGTCAGTCAAATTACACTAATTTACATTGTTGGTTTCTGTGTGTACAACACTGAAGTATTCTATACACAGTTTTACAATACCTGTGTTGGTTTATTATATACATGTTTGTTTTTCTTCTGCAGAATTAGGTATGTTATAGACTGCATGTAGGAGGACTACAGTTGTAGGTGGAGATCAAGAAGTAAGATCCGTGAATGTTGTATCACTTCATGATGTATGCTGCCAAGAAGCTGCCCTGTCCTACATATCCACCACAATCACTTGTTAGTAAATTCTACAGTCTCAGCCAACCAGTCACCTCTCTGTCTGTCAGTATATCCACCACAATCACTTGCTCGTAAATTCTACAGTCTCAACCAACCAGTCACCTCTCTATCTGTCAGTATATCCACTACAATCACTTGTTAGTAAATTCTACAGTCTCAGCCAACCAGTCACCTCTCTGTCTGTCAGTATATCCACCACAATCACTTGCTCATATATTCTACAGTCTCAACCAACCAGTCACCTCTCTATCTGTCAGTATATCCACTACAATCACTTGTTAGTAAATTCTACAGTCTCAGCCAACCAGTCACCTCTCTGTCTGTCAGTATATCCACCACAATCACTTGCTCATATATTCTACAGTCTCAACCAACCAGTCACCTCTCTATCTGTCAGTATATCCACTACAATCACTTGTTAGTAAATTCTACAGTCTCAGCCAACCAGTCACCTCTCTGTCTGTCAGTATATCCACCACAATCACTTGCTTCTATATTCTAGTCTTAACCAACCAGTCACCTCTCTATCTGTCAGTATATCCACTACAATCACTTGTTAGTAAATTCTACAGTCTCAGCCAACCAGTCACCTCTCTGTCTGTCAGTATATCCACCACAATCACTTGCTCCTATATTCTAGTCTTAACCAACCAGTCACCTCTCTATCTGTCAGTATATCCACTACAATCACTTGTTAGTAAATTCTACAGTCTCAGCCAACCAGTCACCTCTCTGTCTGTCAGTATATCCACCACAATCACTTGCTCCTATATTCTAGTCTCAGCCAACCAGTCACCTCTCTGTCTGTCAGTATATCCACCACAATCACTTGCTCGTAAATTCTACAATCTCAGCCAACCAGTCACCTCTCTGTCTGTCAATATATCCACCACAATCACTTGCTCGTAAATTCTACAATCTCAGCCAACCAGTCACCTCTCTGTCTGTCAGTATATCCACCACAATCACTTGCTCCTATATTCTAGTCTCAGCCAACCAGTCACCTCTCTGTCTGTCAGTATATCCACCACAATCACTTGCTCGTAAATTCTACAGTCTCAGCCATCCAGTCACCTCTCTGTCTGTCAGTATATCCACCACAATCACTTGCTCCTATATTCTAGTCTCAGCCAACCAGTCACCTCTCTGTCTGTCAGTATATCCACCACAATCACTTGCTCCTATATTCTAGTCTCAGCCAACCAGTCACCTCTCTGTCTGTCAGTATATCCACCACAATCACTTGCTCCTATATTCTAGTCTCAGCCAACCAGTCACCTCTCTGTCTGTCAGTATATCCACACATCACGTCAGCTCTACATATAAATATTCCACACATTAGTCAGCCCTCCAGATATAGGTATTCCACACATCAGTCAGCTCTAGATATAAATATTCCCCACATCAGTCAGCCCTCTAGATATAAGTATTCCACACAGCAGTCAGCTCTCTAGAAATAAATATTGCACAGATCAGTCCGCTGACTGGCTATTAGTCATCATCATGTTCCAGAAATGGGCTGTGAGTTTAATTTATAGTATACACATGACTGACAATCCTAACCTATGTAAACGCCTTCAGTTACTACCATTCTGCAAATGCTTACTTTTCAATAAGGCCAAACTAATTCACAAAATCCTACATCAGAATGGCCATTACCTTTGGACTTTGTTTAAATATGCAAGGCTTAGCAAACGACTAAATATATTACTATTATTACATTGCCAAAGCTTAGGATAGACTTATACAAAACGAACTTTGCATACTCCGCAGCTCAGCCGTCGAACAATTTTCCACAAGAAATGTAAGACATCACCAATCCCTATACATATAATGGCAAACTATTTTAACAGAATCTCAGTGCAGAATAGCTACACCTTAATAATATTAGGGACGTTCATTTGAAACCCGTTTCAATGGCTTTATTACAAAATAATGAAAGAAATATTAACAGGTGTGGTAGAATTAAACAAACCATTCATTTTGAATTAATTATGCACCATGGGTTGGTCAGAAGAAGTCGCTGCAGGCATTCAGGCAAGCATCCCATTGCTTAGGTAGGCAGCAAATGCCGTCCGCAAAAAAGGATTGTGGTTGCTCACTGAACCAAGTGGTTACCGCTTTCAATATGTCTGCATCTGTGTGAAATCGTTGCCCCTTGAGAGCTTTTCTTAGAGGTCCGAACAAATGAAAATCACATGGTGACAAATCAGGACAACAGGCTGGATGTTGCAGAATTTCCCACTTCTTCCTTGCTAATGATTCCTGCTCACTGAACCAAGTGTTTACCGCTTTCAATATGTCTGCATCTGTGTGAGATCGTTGCTCCTTGAGAGCTTTTCTTAGAGGTCCGAACAAATGAAAATCACATGGTGACAAATCAGGACTTGTGACAGGTTGGCTCACCTCTCAGATCGTTTTGTTACTAGATGGAGATAGCCCTCAGTAAACCCCTCTATGTATCCTGTAGTAATTTTTATTTTTATCTATATTTTCAAATATTAGATAAAATCGTCTTTGGTTAGTGTATTTATATACATAAAACTATAGAGAGAGTTAAATACTATTTCTTCTTATAGTTAGAAGTAGATGTAGGGTAGAGTTCGTTTACAAGCCAAGAAATCAAGTCAGGCTGAATTTTATATTCAGGTTTGGCTGTGAATAATAATTTGGCCACAGGAAGGGAACTCTCCTGGATGAGAAGTCAACTTCCGGTAGCACCCTAACCTCTGCCATTTTCTGACAGCAGGCTGGAAGGAGAAGGAGCTACTATCACGTCAATTGGCTAAAATTGAACACATGTACATATTTTATTGCTGGCTCTTGTTAAGCTGAACAACACTCTAAAACATAGAAAAGCCAATGATAGTCTCCACTCCCGATAGGCCAGTCAAAATCTAGTTGCAGGGTGAGTTAATAATAATTTTGTTAAATATTTTTATGTGTCAATCTGTCGGCAAAATCTAAAGGCCATACCAATCGATAATAGATACTATTAATTAAAACTAGTGTTAGTTAACTAATATTAGAATTAGGACCATGTTGTGCCATGTGGCTTGCCGACAAGGGTAAAACGCAAAGCTCGTCACATGTGGCATTAAAAACATGAATAAATTACATTACGTGATTCTCGAAATTAGGTATCCGCCTGCGGAAGGACACCTGAGTTAGTCAGTAGACGATTAGAGTTAAGATAATTTAATTATGTGCTTAAACTTCGGAGCTAGCGTATTTCTCTAGATAATATACTTATTAGTGGAAGGAATTAGTTCAGAGAGTGAATAGGTACAATTAATTATTCTTTATTAATCTCTTATCTTGCCCATAGTCAGATTACTACCATGTGGTCCAATATGGCCCGCTTAACAAAGTTCAAACCTTGGGGGAATTCTCTGTCACCGTCCTAGATCTCTAGGGGATTGAAACTCGGGCTCATACAGGCAACAAACTCCGTTCAGATACAATCTAGCATCATTTATTTACATTTATATTACAGTACGCTGCCGAAGCGAGTTTTCACAAACCAGCAATCAGCAAGTTGCCAATCACAGGAGTTTACAATGAACATGATTAACACAACAACTCTAGCAGCTATCTAAACATATGTCTAAGACCCCTAATACAATTGGGTCTACTATCAAGTCCCCTTAAGGTAAGCCCTGTTGCTTCCTCCATGTCCAGTCCGTGTCTGTCCTTCCACACGTGTCGCAATCCGACACGGGTGGCAACTCTCTCTGAGTTTCTCGTGGACCCCGCAATCGGCGGGCCCCATCAGTGTCCACGGGGCTGTGGACACACTGACCGGTCCTTCGAGAAGGCTCTGGATTATTCGAGCCTTCGAGTGACTCGTTTCTTTCCCTTTAGCTGGAGTTCTATCCCTTCGCCCGTATCTCTTACTTTTATGTTGGTACCGCCCCTATGTGAGGCTGTGACAGGAGTCCCCCTCCCCCCTGCTTTGATGGGTTGTTATATGGTAATTAGTTCTGTACTAATTCTGTCACAGGATCACATAAAGTCGGTGTTTGTAGTTTGGTGGATAGTAACTTGGCAACTTACACATCTGCATCACCAACTCATGTATTCTCCCATACATCACCTTAAGATGATTGCTGAAGAGGTTTCTCTCTTCTATGTCCTTAAACATGCTTATCTGACCGAAGTTCCGTGACGTTTCCCAGTTGTTTTTACAACCGCGCCCTTCTCAAGTATCCATATGATACCAAGATATTAAAACTCTGTGTGAGAGAGTTCTAACAAGACAAATGTCTTGGCTATTTAAGTACACCTGCAAATCTTGTCTTGTGTGTGTATTTCGATACATTTTTACTTCCGTATGTTGTATAATGCTGAATATGTAATTATGCTGTTGTTTTTATCACATCTGACTACGTGTTCCTGTTGGCTTGTTCGTGTATTGACTGATATGTTGCTGTTTCTAATAAAGTGACTGTATTTTAATTGTTAGTGTTCAGTTTTGAGTTTGTATAAAGTGTGTGCTCACTGTGTGGTTTATCTCCAAGCGTCACGAGTTGGGATATCCTTTGTCATGAATTACCCCAATGTGTGTAATGCATGATCGGGCATTCCAAGCAGTGGCGCTTAGATGTAGTGTATTAAATACTAAACATGTATCAACAATTAGACAGGTAATACATTTTTACATGAAAGACGCAGACAAATTAAAATAAATACGTTTTGCGTACAATTTGTCCGCTCAGTATATCGCTCTCTCATTTAATTCATTCACTCTGTCATTCATACATGTTTCATACAAAATAGTATTTTGTTAAAATATCTAAATAAAGTTGAGGTAAGTCTTACTGCCCTTAGAAAAATGGATTAGGCGATATGTTCCCTTTAAGGTAACAAGTACTTTTTGTACGTGTAATCAAAAAATGGTTTATAACTTAAATCGAAAAAATTGTATAAGAAGAATATTTCACCTATGAGTGGAAATACTTGTAATATTATGGTAGAAAATATACAAGTTATAGGTTGACATATTTTATATACATAATTAACTACAAGTGTAATACATATTAACTAATAGTAAATTAATTAACTAACTAACTAACTCCAACGACGATGTGTGTGTTGTCCTCCTGTTGTCTGTGTGTCGTGCCATCAATGTTAACAGTTAATATAGCTGTCCCTTGCATGTTGTAATCGACGTAGTTCTATTCTGGCTGTTTGCGAAGTTTCTTAGCAATAGCGAGTATGCAGTGTTCTTAATCTTTACAGATGACTGTCAGTTCACTGGTTGAAATCATTTCACAGATATTATGTATCGCTCGGATTGTTTTTAACACCTTGGCAATTGGTAATATAGGGTTCTCAAAGTGTCATGTTCGTGGGTGTTATACGTAACCTATTCACTTGGGCGTTGATACTTCTGAATGAAAGTTCTCTAGTAGGGGTAGAGGTACACTGTTCTATGCAACAGACTAAAATATCACAGCTTCTTATATGGCGAATAATTAATGTGCCTAGTGTTCGTCTGCTGGTGCATTAGTTTGCCGTGATAAAAAGTCAGCAATAATGTTATCAGTGCCCTTGATATGGCGGATGTCAAAGTCGAAATCCTGAAGAAGAAGACACCATCTTTCCAAACGATGGTTCTTTGGAACACCTTGCTTAAGTACCAGCAGCGGCGAATTATCGGTTAAAACAACAAAATGTGAACCTAAGAGGAACTTAGATAATCGACGCATACAAAAAAGTAGACTTAATGCCTCTAACTCAACTGTGGAGTAATGGATCTCTGCCTTTTTCAGCTTGCCGCTGACGTAGAGTATTGGATGTCTCAAGCCCTGATATTCTTGCATCAGGCATCCTCCAATTGCGATAGCACTCGAATCTGTGGTCAAAATAAAAGGTATATCTATGTTTGGTAATCTTAATACTGGTGGGTTAGAAAAAATTGATTTCAATTTGCACATTGCATCCTCTAAGCGGATACTCTTACAAAATTTTTCTGGATGATCTTTTGTCAACAGATTAGAAAAAACTGATGTGAGTTCTGCCCAGTTTGGTATAAACTTGGCATAATAGTTTATGAGACCTAATAGGCTTCTAACCTGTTTCTTTGTAGTTGGAACTTCTAGGTTGAGATTTTTTGATACGATTTTATCATCTGTCAACAGTTTGCCTTCGGAAATCCTATGACCTAGGAAGTCTATCTGTTTATAGCCTATTTCAACCTTGGAAGGTTTGATAGTAAGTCCAAAAAGAAAGATTTGGTTAAAGACTTGTTGGAGTGTAAGTAAGTGAGAAGTCATGTTTGAAGAATGGATACATATATCATCAATATAAGATTGCACGTCCTTGATGCCGTGCAATAGCAGTCTAGTTAACCTAACAAATGTGGGAGCGTTCTTGAGACCAAACTGAAGATATCTCCATTCGTACAGCCCAGGGGGTGTAGCGAATGCTGTTATATGCCTTGAAGAGGGATGTAGTGGTACTTGCCAGTAACCTTTAGCTAAATCAAGCTTAGAAAATAAGGATGATTGAGACATATTCAAAATGAGGTCTTCACAGCTGTTCATTGGCTCAGCATCTGTCGTGGTTATGGTATTTAATTTTCTATAGTCTATGCACAAACGAATGGTTTGGTCCTTCTTTTTCACCAGGACAATTGGCGAAGAATACTGGGACACAGATTTCTGTATTATTTTATTTTCTCCAAGTCCAAAATTTCTTTATCTAAATTTGCTCTATAATGCAAAGGAATCGAATATGGTCTACATTTGATCGGTGTTAGATCTGTCAACACAATTGAATGTGTTATTTTGTCAGTCCGTCCAGGTTTGTTTGAGAAGATAGTTCTATAGTCGTTCAGAAGAGACAAAATGTCTTGTCGCTGCTGTTGTGTCAAAGTGTCAAGAGATTTGTATGTCCTTCATAGTACTGTCGTCGTTCATAATTGGTACTGGAATTTCCGTATTGTCTATGTCCGTCTGATTTATTACTGATGCTACTGTTTGTAAATTGTCTTCAATGTCATAGTCGTCGTCGTCGAGACTAATAGTTGTCAATGTGTCGTTAACTTGGTCGTACTTGTCGTTATCCCATATTGTCGGTACTGTGAATATGTTTTCGTCGTCTTCATTGTCACAAGAATGAGTCGTTAATGATGCTTCGTTTGTCGAGGTGTCATTCAGTCGGGTAATTGTCGTTTCGTTTCTGTTGTCATTCTTGTCAGTCTGGTTATCAGCATCTGTTATCTGCGTCTGCTTGTTTGTGTCGCTGTCATTTCTAGAATAGTATGGTTTTAACATATTTACATGGAATATTTTCAACTTTCCATTCAAAGAAATTTCGTAGTCAACTTCCGAAATCCTTCTCACAACTTTAAATGGTCCCTGCCAAGAGGTTGATAGTAAATCTCTCTTGTCAGGTAGTAATAGTAAAATATCTTGATTTGGTTGTAATACAATCGTTTTTGCCCCTTTGTTGGCGTACTGCCTGTACCTAAAACCTTTCTCCTGTAATGATGTTCTGGCCAGTATACAGGATCTAATGATTTTGTCTCTGGTGTCAGTGACCAAATCATAGGTGGAAACTGGTAATTGGGTGTTTACGGGCTGTGATATTATATCTTTGTAAATAGTGAGAGGTCCTCTTGGGTTCGCTCCATATATCAATTCAAACGGAGAGAACCTCGTACTTGATTGTGGGACTTCTCTGTATGCGAACAGCACCTTTGGGAGAAGTATATCCCAATCGGCTGGATTTTCAGCTGTCACTTTGGATAACATATGTTTTAGGTCCCCATTTAATTTTTCGGAAATTCCGTTCGCGGACGGTCGATAGGGACTTGTAAAACATTGTTTTATGCCTAGTAACTTAGTTACCGATTGGGTGGCATTAGATATGAATTGCGTTCCTCTATCTGATATTATTTTCTCCGGAAAGCCAAAACGGGAGAATATCTGTAATAATACGTCCGTCACATCCTTAGAGGAGATAGATTTTAATGGAATCATTTCTGCCCATCTTGAACACAAATCAACAAGTGTAAAAATGTATCTATTTCCTTTGTTTGAGATGTGGTTCAAAGGACCTACTAAATCAACCGCCACGATTTGAAATGGTCTCGAGGCAGTTGTGGTTGATTGAATTTCTGCCGTAGGGTTTTTCCCCTTTTTGATTAGTTTCTGACAGGTATCACATGATTTACAATGGGTTTTTATGTCTCGGCAAAATTTAGGCCAATAAAATTGGCTCAGGACTCTGGCCCTGGTTTTTTCGTAACCCATATGACCTCCGAAAGGTGAGTCATGGGCTATATGTAGCACTTTTTCACGATGTGACTGAGGTAAAACCACTTGCTGTATCGTGGTTTGATCTCTGGTGTATAATCTCGTTAGAACATTGTTATTTAGTCTAAATGTCCAAGAAGCGTTTTTCGTTAATTTTGGCTTTAATCCTACTAGCCGAAAATATTGTGAAAGGGTTGGATCTGCTTTTTGTTCTTCTATCAACTCGGTGGTGGTAATATTAGGTGAGATGATTTGTAGTGCTTCCTGAAGTTGGTCAGTGTGGGTTTTGTGTGTCGTTTATCTTGTTACTATATTAGTGTGTTGTGTGTGTTGTTGCACATTTACAGGCTCAGTAATTTGTGGATCGATGGCGTCCTCAGTTCGAGGTGTTAATATGATGGTATCATTGAAAGATTCAACCGCCCCTGTATTCTGCACCTCTGTGAATTCATTTCGAATTACGTCATCGGTTGTCTCCCTTGTGCTTTTGGCAGTTTGAGACAAGCACGCGTGGTTTTTCACTTTGGAATCGCTGTTTGGGTTTTGGATACAGTTTTTTTGTTCTCATTCTCTGATTTCTTGTTCAGAGCAAGATCTTATGTTGGGAAGATTCCCAAGGATGATTTCAGCGGCAGGATTTTCTAGTACTGCACATAGCACTTGTCCTGATATAAAAGGTGTCCGAATTTCGGCCAGTGCTAGGGGGTATCTTTCGATCGTGCCTGCGAATGTGCGACACGTTACATATTTGTGTGTGTGGTCTTTGTCGTTAACTAATGTTCTCTTAATTCCACAAAGAGTCGCTCCGGAATCTCGTATTAATGTACATTGTTTGTTATTAACAAAACCTGTTGAATAATTTAACTTACCTGTTGGTGTTAAGGCTGCGTTGGCCATTTCGTTAGAAACTGGGATTGTGTGGCCACATAACAAAGTTGTATCAAGCTGAAATTTTCTACAGGTGTTACATTTGTTATCAGTGATGGTGTTAATGATTTCTACTGCATTTCCTAACTCACTCGCACTTTCACTCTGGATGTCACATTCGTTCTGTTCAATTTCTTCATCTGAGGATGTGTCTATTAATGCGGCATTGGCCTGCTTCATCATCTTTCTCCCATCACAAACTGATGAAAAATGCCCATAGCTCGAACGAAAAAAAAACATTTAACCGCTCTCTGATGTGCGTTCCTTTTGTTCCTTTGTTTTTCCACTACCATTTGGAGATGATGTGGATAATTTGGTGATTTGTCACACATCGCGTACTCTTCGTGCGTCAGATGACAATACTGACACATGACTGGTTTTGTGAACTTAGGGCGTTTTTTGAACCTATGTTCATTTGGTTTCGAATATTTTGTGTTTGTAACCGCTGCTGTTTCATTTTGGCTCATGTTTAGCTGAAAAATATCGCGGTTCGCTGTAAAATATGCGCTCCCTTTATTTTCTATTTCTAGGATAGTTTTACAATCCATTTGTCTCAAAAATTTAGAAAAAGGTGTTGGTATTGTGGTAATAATTTTATCAATTATAATTAGCTCCTTCAGTTTATCATGGTTGTTATTTGTTTTCGCTGAGGTTATCCATTTTGTACAAATATCTTGAACTGTAGACACGTAGTCCATGAAAGTTTGGTTAGGTGATGGTGCTAATTTTGAGAACTGTAGTTGATAGCCTGCTGTATCTAGTGAAAAATGTTGGAGTATTCTCTGTTTTAAATAATCATAATCTTTCCTCATGTCTTGTGGAACTGTCTCTATCACTTTTAAGGGCTCTAAAGCTAAATTTCTCATCAGAATAAATGACCAGTCGACTTTTTCGACCTTATGGTAAGTCATCAAACACTCGAAGTTCTCTAAGTATGTGCTTATAGAATCTCCTGAACAAAACGCTTTGACAAGGCCTTCATATTTGTTGTATTTTTGTTCATCTTCTTTACTTTTAATTTTGTTTACTGACACTTCTAAGTTGGAATCAATTTCCATTTGTTTTAGTTTTATTTGTGTCTCTGCATTTAATTGGGCTTGCTTTGTTGCAGCCTCGAGCTCCATTAGCATCTTCTTTTCTTGAGCCTGCAGTTGCATTTTCTTTTCCTCAGCTTCCATTTGCATCTGCATCTTTTTCTCTTCAGCCTCAATTTGCATTTTTCTCTCCTCTCTTTCTGCTTGCATCTTTTTCTCTTCTGCCGCAATTTGCATCTTTTTTTCTTCTGCTGCAATTTGCATCTGTATCTTTTTCTCTTCTCTTTCTGCTTGTATCTTTTTCTCTTCTCGTTCCATTGCTCTTTCTTCTCGTGCAATATTTTCTGAATGCGTCTTTTGTGCCCATTCTGAAAGTTTTTCCTCAATATATCCTAACCTAATACCTAATTCAATGCAATGTTCTAATGTTGACATCTTGTACTTTAGTTATTGTTCACTTTCTTGAAATTAAATCCCTTTGAAATTAGTTTGGGTGTACAAAAGTTGGTTATCCCCCTTAATGTTTACCTTCAAATTTATATGAGCAGATTTACTTGGTTATGAGATTAGCATATACACAAAAATCAATACAAAGAAAAAATGTTACATCAATGAATGAGGGTGAGTATCGCTTAGGGATGTAATGAACATGAAATGAAACTCATCTTATTTTCCCTGAGTTCTCGACTGTAGTCTTGTTTTCTCACCACTGCTGGAGTACAGGTTACGTACACACGATATTTCGCGGAACAATCTGATGTTGGAATAAAAAAAAATTAGTAACTGTCACTGTAATTGTCACAGTCATGTCAATGTCAATTTCATAAACATTATCATCATTTCAAATATTTTTGTAGAGGGACTATAATAGTTCATTCACAGATAGCTGCAAAGTTTCTAACTTTGTCATGTGTTAAAGTTGATATATTTTTTTACTTGGCAAAACCAAGAGCTGTTCTGAAAAGTACTGCTTATGATTGCCAAAACCGGCGCTTGCCCCCAAATAGCCTGTCACCGTCCTAGATCTCTAGGGGATTGAAACTCGGGCTCATACAGGCAACAAACTCCGTTCAGATACAATCTAGCATCATTTATTTACATTTATATTACAGTACGCTGGCGAAGCGAGTTTTCACAAGCCAGCAATCAGCAAGTTGCGTATCACAGGAGTTTACAATGAACATGATTAACACAACAACTCTAGCAGCTATCTAAACATATGTCTAAGACTCCTAAATACAATTGGGTCTACTATCAAGTCCCCTTAAGGTAAGCCCTGTTGCTTCCTCGATGTCCAGTCCGTGTCTGTCCTTCCACACGTGTCGCAATCCGACACGGGTGGCAACTCTCTCTGAGTTTCTCGTGGACCCCGCAATCGGCGGGCCCCATCAGTGTCCACGGGGCTGTGGACACACTGACCGGTCCTTCGAGAAGGCTCTGGATTATTCGAGCCTTCGAGTGACTCGGTTCTTTCCCTTTAGCTGGAGTTCTATCCCTTCGCCCGTATCTCTTACTTTTATGTTGGTACCGCCCCTATGTGAGGCTGTGACATTCTCCAACCCTAATATTGTTCTTGTGTATAGTGAAAGTAATCTTAAACCTAGCTAAGAAATCTTCTAGATAATTAATTATGTTTTAATTAATATAAGGAAGACTTGCTAGTAGTACAACTCATAACTCTTTAAGTGAACTTGGGGTGTTTCATTGATTTTAATGGTTCACTCGTGTACATCGTGAAGTTATAGTTGTTGTGTGTGATTTCATTTCATTCTATGGAATTCATCAATATGTGATGTTAATTCATCGTGTGGAGTGTAGTTTGTGTGTTTCCATACTTGGAAAATGATGTGTGGTGTTTCATCGATTTAATGGTTTGTTAATGTATATGTGACGTCGGAGTTGTGGCGTCTGAGTTTCATTCCATTGAAGTCATCCTATATGTACTGTTAAGTCATTATGTGAATTGTGGTTCATGTTTCCATGAGTAATCATGACTTAGAATATATATTTGGAATGTGGTCTTTGAAGTAGAGCATTGTGATTGTACATGTTTGATCTAAATGTCAGCAGAGAGAATAGGATATCATTTGTGTGCTGTTTCCATTAGATCAGTGTGCTGTTGTAGATTTCAGATAAGGAATCAAAATGTGTAAATTGAGATAATACATGCTATTGAAATTTATGAGACAAGCATGCCATGCAGGACAATGACATGGCCAAAAGAATTTACAATTCTGTCTTGAAGGATTATTCACTCCTTCTCACTGTCATTCACAGAGCCTGCACCCTGATCATCTGTAGCCGTAGTCACGACCGGTGATTGAGCTACGAACCACTCACTTGATGCAGCAGAGAGTGGAGTCCATACCACGATCCAGTCAGCACTGACAGCTTACCATCCAGGAGGCTAAGGATTATCAGATGAGTGGCTACCCACCCGTTTGCCACTGCACAGCAATCAAAATTTGTCCACTATCGGCTAAGAGTCTATGATTATATCCTCTAGCTGAACATTATCTTATAGAAATTTCAGGGATCTGCGTATCTCTTATGTGTCAGTGAGTTCCCAGTGGGGCTCACGTAGTGTTCTTTAGGATTAAACGTTATGTTATATTTGTACTTTTAACAACTGCGTCTGTCATTATAGAATTAGAATTAGCATCATCAGATTGTGTGACGAGTGAAAGGACTACATCTATACGTATCATTCTGTCTTATCTCCTGTTGTGTGAGAATACATTAGGCAGTGGGGGCTCATTATTCTTCCAGGCACGTTAGCAGGAATAACTTGACATACTGTCTTCGTGTGTTAGTACAGTTAGTCGTCATAACTTTCCGCCTGGCACTGTTTAGAAGTAGTGATCCATTCTGGGACTTTGATAATCATTCTTCTAGAATTGCGAGCCATTTGATCGCTTCTTCAGCAGTGGTTAGATTCTCTATTCGTAGAAGTCTATTTAGTATCTACTTTGATCCAATTCCATCCTAGTAGAATAAGTTACGCGATACTGGTGGCTCGGTCCGGTCATGACAATCCTATAGATTGTTGGGTTCAGTCGAGTATCCAACTTCATAGATAGTTCTAACTTTCAGTCACTAAAAATAGACAGCTACTAATCATACTAGTTAATATATATATATATATATATATATATATATATATATATATATATATATATATATATATATATATATATACATACTTATAATATAGGATAACCCACACATAGGATTAACATAAGAATAGATATAGTTAACATAAGTTAGGGCAAAGGTGAATTGCTGGCAAACGGGTAAGTGTTGTGTCAATGTGTAACATTTTTTATGCTTGTCATTGAAGATAATATTTGTGAATCTTTGTGACAAACACATTCTTGATTAAGTGAGTGAGTTATCCAGGTGTATCAACAGATATCTTATTACATAACTAACATGTCTTCTGAAAAGCCACCTACTAAGGAGGAACTGCGAGAACAAGGAACATTGTTAGGTTATGAGGGTGCAGAGTTGGAAAAATATGTAATAGAAGAAGGAAGAACATGGCGCCGAGAACAAAGGGACATCATCAAAGAGAAGGAAGAACGAGAGGAAAGAATTAAATTAAAAATCCAGATGGCGGAAATTGAATCCAGACAGAAGATGCGACAAGCTGAATTGGACAACCAGTTGAAACAGGCTGAATTGGACAACCAGTTGAAACAGGCTGAATTGGACAACCAGTTGAAACAGGCTGAATTTGACAACCAGTTGAAGCAAGCAGAACTGGACAAGGACTTGAAATTAGCTGAGCAGTTAAGACAGCACGAGTTAGAACTGAGGAGATTGGAACTACAAAGTCCTGATGCCTCCAGATTTAGCAGTGCCAGCTCTCCAACTGACAGCCAAGACATTTCCTCAGGACCACATATTACTCCAGGATCAATGAGTTTTCCACTGGCCCACTTCGACCCGAAGGAGGATCAGATGGATGAATATCTTGACAAATTCGTGTTAATGTGTGAAGCCTACAATCTGCCTAAGGATAAATTTAATATTAAACTCTCCCAAGCACTTCGCGGTCCAGCGTATGACGTGTTTGCAAAACTCCCTCCAGGTCTTGAGAAGGACTTTGTTACACTCAAAAATGCTCTCTTGAAACGATATCAGTTAACTTCCAGTGCCTACAGGTTGAAGTTCCGTACAGCCAAACGGTCACAAGGAGAATCATTTCCTCAGTTCGCCTCACGGTTACACACTTATTTTAACAAGTGGGTAGAACTGAGTGATTTGGATGCTACTTATGACGGGCTGGCGGAACTAATACTTGTTGAGCAATTTAAAGATGTTCTTCCAAAACAGCTACAAACCTTTATTGCAGAGAATGGTGGTGCTCGGCTAGAGGAGGTTATCTCACTAGCCGAACGATATTTAACTGCCCATGGCGAAGTAGCTGCCACTAAATCTAGTAATTCTTCTACTGCTCAGAATACTCCTGCAACACAGAATAAGGGTTTTCAGCAGAACAACTCTTACGGTAAAGACACCAGAGGGCACACTGGGGGTCCGCACCAAAATCCTGGTTTCCAAAAACAAAAACCACCAGCGAACAATAGTGGATGGGGTAAACCTTACTGCAAGAATTGCAAAAATAATGATCACCACACGAGCGTGTGCAAGAATAAACCCCCAACCCAGTATGCTGCGTGTATGATTATGGGGGCGAGTACCCAACAGAACGTAGGTTCAAGTAAGGTAACTAGGCCACCCACAGTTGAAACTATCTTGGTTGATGGTAGTCCCGTGGAGTGTCCTCTATGACACCGGACTACAATATGACGCCATCATAGCTAGTCAGTTAGTGAAACCCTCACAGTTAACTGAACAAACTGTGGCAGTTAGGGGTGCTACCAGGAGCTCCCAAACAATAACTGCTAAGATAACCAAAGTAAATGTGACATCAAAGTATGCCACTGGACTCATTTCAGCGGCAGTGATTGATGATCCTGTATACCCTTTCATGCTAGGATGTAAGTATGTATATTTAGGAGAACCATCATCACCCATGATAATGGCAGCTGTGGAGACCCGGAGTCAGGTTGTACATTCACATGAACCTGTACTCCCAATCAACCCTCTACCTCGGGAGATTAGGGCTGCACAAAATGAATGTCCAACTTTAACACCTTGTTTTGGCAAACTGCCAAAAGCTAGGAATCCCCCTGTGGTGGGAAATTTCTATGTAAAAGACAAGTTATTGTACCATAGGGCGGGAACTACAGGGACCGAACATGGGCAACTTGTCGTGCCTAAAACATATCGTGACCGAATATTACATATGGGTCATACCATATCGTTCAGTGGACATATGGGGGTAGGGGCCACTACCCAACGTATTTCGTGCCACTATTTCTGGCCGGGAATGACGGCTGATATACAAAGATATGTCAAGTCATGTCCGGAGTGTCAACGCGTGTCACCAAAACATTGGACTGTCCCCGTTACCTTAGGGGAGATGCCCATTCTGAGTACACCGTTTGAGCGGGTAGCCGTAGACATTGTAGGTCCTCTGCCTCGTTCTAAGAGGAGGAATGCTTATATTCTAACTCTTGTGGACACTTGTACTATGTGGTCTGAAGCCATACCGTTACCTGGTATAGACTCCAAGAAGGTAGCTGATGCCCTGGTACACATCTTTACTAGATTAGGTTTTCCCAACCAAATCTTAACTGACAATGGGTCACAGTTCCGGGGAAAACTTATGGAAGAGGTTTTCAACTTGTTCCGGACGCGCCATATTCATACCAGCCCGTACCACCCCCAGTCCAATGGGACAGTGGAACGGTTTAACAGGACTCTCATGTCTATCCTACGCAAGTTAGCTCAGGAAAAGCCTGAACGATGGGTTGAATACATTCCGGCAGCATTGTTTGCTTACCGGGAAGTCCCCCATGCTTCCACCGGCCTTCCACCTGCTACGTTGTTGTTTGGGAGGCCTATAAAGGGACCGTTAGAGGCAGTAATGAGGACCTGGACAGAAGAGGGAGTGGATGAAACAGTCCTCACTGCTTCGCAGTATGTAGGAGAGCTAAAACAGAAACGGGAAACTGGATGGAAATTGGCCAATTCCAACCTCCGGCGTGCCAGAAAGAAACATGCATCCTATTACAACAAGAAAACTAAAGAGAGGGCGCTTGAGGTAGGCGACAAGGTTTTTATTATTGTTACCCCAAGGAAATAACAAACTTGAAATTGGCTGGCAGGGTCCTTTCCCCGTTTTAGAAAAATTGTCCCGCACCAATTACAAAATTTCCATTAGGGGTAAACATAAGATTTTCCACATCAATTTACTCAAAAAATTTGTGGAAAGATTAAATGATCCACCGGTGCATCTGATGGCTCTGTCGGTGGCAACTGAGGTTGAAGAGGGAGAAAACTCAGGGGTGGAGTATCCTCTGAAGCCTCAAGAGACGGTGAACGATGTCCTCATCAACTCTGACTTGGAGACGTCCGAATTAGAGAAGATGAAACGAGTTCTAAGGTCTCATGCCTCAGTGCTAACAGATAAGCCGGGTAGGACAAAACTGGTCGAATTTGACATGAAATTAAATACCTTGGACCCAGTCCGACAAAAACACTATCCGGTCCCATATGCTAAACAGGACGCGTTACAAGAAGAGATTAAGTATCTTCTCAAGGAAGGGATCATTTCTCACTCGGAATCTCCTTACAGCGCCAGTGTAGTGCTCCTACGGAAGCCAAGTGGTGAGCATAGGCTATGTATTGATTACCGCCAACTAAATGGAGTGACGGAATTTCAAGCTGAACCCTTACCGGATCAGGGATTGTTATTTGCCAAACTTAGTAAAGCCAAATACTTTTCCAAGGTAGATCTTAGTAAAGGATATTACCAGATACCGGTCAAGAAGGACATCCGACCATATTTAGCCTTCAGCACAGCAGATGGCCATTATGAGTTCAACGTGCTTCTTTTTGGGTTAAGTAACGCCCCTGGGGTGTTCACACGCATGATGCGGTTATTACTAGATCCACTGAAGGACCCTAATATTAGCAACTTCATGGATGATATTTTAATTGCTTCAGAGACGTTTGAGGGTCACCTACAGTCCCTAGACAGGCTGTTTGGAAGATTGGCGGAGACGGGACTGACCGCTAGACCTGCTAAATGCCAGTTAGCTTTTAGCCAGCTGGAGTTTCTGGGGCATACAGTAACGCAAGGACACATGTTCCCGGAACAGAAGAATATTGAGAAGCTGTTGAAAGCTACCAGACCCAGGACAAAGAAAGACGTGCGATCCTTTGTATCCTTAGGGGGTTTCTATCAAAAATTCATTAAGAACTTTAATGTGCTTGTAGCACCATTGACTGATGCAACCAAAAAAAACGGCACCAGAACAAGTAAAGTGGACTCCTGAATGCGAAGAAGCATACACCGCATTAAAGGACAAGCTCACTGATAGACCAGTATTACAGTTACCAGATTTGTCTCGCCCATTCACGCTGAGGACGGACGCGAGAAATGTGGGAATTGGGGCAACGTTATTACAACCTGACCGGGAACAAGCAGAAATGTTATTCCCTGTAGCATACGCAAGCCGGAAACTCAACGGGGCTGAGAAAAACTACTCTACCATTGAGAAGGAATGCCTAGCTTTGGTCTGGGCTATTCAGAAATTTCAACCATACCTGTATGGGACGGAATTTACGGTACAAAGTGACCACCAACCCCTTATGTTTCTTGCATCATCTAAACAACTGAACACCCGGTTGATGAGGTGGTCCTTACTATTACAACCTTATGCATTCAGAGTAGAATACATTCCGGGCAGTCAGAATGTAAGGGCTGATTTTTTGAGTAGACATTGTGCTATTGATGAAGAGGGGGACCTGTCCAAATGACCCATAAACGTCAGAGTAAGGGCTGACAAAACTATATGAGAGTTCGGGCTGGAGAAAAAGTTGCTTTCTCCAACTTTTTTTGAACGGTGGGCATTTGTGACAGGTTGGCCCACCTCTCAGATCGTTTTGTTACTAGATGGAGATAGCCCTCAGTAAACCCCTCTATGTATCCTGTAGTAATTTTTATTTTTATCTATATTTTCAAATATTAGATAAAATCGTCTTTGGTTAGTGTATTTATATACATAAAACTATAGAGAGAGTTAAATACTATTTCTTCTTATAGTTAGAAGTAGATGTAGGGTAGAGTTCGTTTACAAGCCAAGAAATCAAGTCAGGCTGAATTTTATATTCAGGTTTGGCTGTGAATAATAATTTGGCCACAGGAAGGGAACTCTCCTGGATGAGAAGTTAACTTCCGGTAGCACCCTAACCTCTGCCATTTTCTGACAGCAGGCTGGAGGGAGAAGGAGCTATCACGTCAATTGGCTAAAATTGAACACCTGTCTGTGTTTAAACATATTTTATTGCTGGCTCTTGTTAAGCCGAACAACCCTCTAAAACATAGAAAAGCCAATGATAGTCTCCACTCCCGATAGGCCAGTCAAAATCTAGTTGCATGGTGAGTTAATAATAATTTTGTTAAATATTTTTGTGTGTCAATCTGCCGGCAACTCTAAAGGCCATGCCGATCGATAATAGATACTACTAATTAAAACTAGTGTTAGTTAACTAATATTAGAATTAGGACCATGTTGTGCCATGTGGCTTGCCGACAAGGGTAAAATGCAAAGCTCGTCACATGTGGCATTAAAAACATGGATAAATTACATTACGTGATTCTCGAAATTAGGTATCCGCCTGCGGAAGGACACCTGAGTTAGTCAGTAGACGATTAGAGTTAAGATAATTTAATTATGTGCTTAAACTTCGGAACTAGCGTATTTCTCTAGATAATATACTTATTAGTTGAAGGAATTAGTTCAGAGAGTGAATAAGTTACAATTAATTATTCTTTATTAATCTCTATCTTGCCCATAGTCAGATTACTACCATGTGGTCCAATATGGCCCACTTAACAAAGTTCAAACCTTGGGGGAATTCTCCAACCCTAATATTGTTCTTGTGTATAGTGAAAGTAATCTTAAACCTAGCTAAGAAATCTTCTAGATAATTAATTATATGTGAATGATGTGTGGGTGGAGGGTATGTTTGTGGTGGTATGGGTGGAGGATAGTGTGTGGTGTGGGGGATGTGTGTGATGGGTGCGGGGAATGTGCGTATGGGTGGGGTATATGTGTGGGTGAGCAGGGGATTGTGGTGGTTGGGGGAAGTATGTGGGGGGGTGTGGGGGGGAGATGTGTGTGTGGGTGGGGGTGTGTGAGTGGCTTAGGGATGTGTAGGTGGGTGAGGGAGTTGTATGTGTCGGGGAGGGATGTGTGAGTGGGTGGAGGATGTGTGTGGGGGTAGGGGTATTGTGATCGAGAGATGTTTGTTTGGGATTGGGTGGGTGGGGGTGTGTGGGTGCGTAGTGGAGGATGTATGCGTGAGTGAGTGTGTGTTGGTGGACGAGTAGGGAATGCGTGTGTGGGTGGGGAGAGGTGTGTGGTGTGTTGGTTGGTGATATTGTGTGGGTGAGGTATGTGTGTGTGGGTGGGGGATTTTGGTGGTGTGTGAGTAGGGGTATGTGGGGTGGATGGGTAAGGGTATCTGTATGGGTGTGGGTGGGAATATTGTGTGGTATCTGGGTGGGGGATATGTGTGTGGTGTGTAAGTGGGGATGTGTTGGTGAGGGATATGTGTGTGTGTGGTGCGTGGGTTGGGAATAGTGCGTGGTAGGGGGTGTATGTGATGTGCGGGTGGGGGATTGTGTGGTGGGGGATTAGGTTAAGGCATGTGTGGTTGGGTGGAAGTTGTATGTGTGGGTGGTGGGGTGTGTGTGAGTGGATTGGGGATGTATGGGTGGTTAGGGAGATGTGGGGGGGGGGGTAGGGACATGTCAGTTGGTGGGGATGTGTGTGTATGGTTTGGGGATGTGTGAGTGGATGTGCGATGTGTGGGTTGGTGGGGGATTGTGTGTGTGGGTGGGGAATATGTGGTCGACTTAGATGTGGCTGGGGGATGGGTGGTTTGAGGTGAGGGTGGGGAGAGGATGTGTGGGGTAGGATGTGTATGTGGATGGGCGTGGGATGTGTGGGTTGGTGGGGGAATGTTTGTGGGTGGCGAGTGTGTTTTGGTTGGGGGATCAGGTGAGGGCAGTGTGTGTGGGTGGGGGATGTGCGGGAGGAGGATGGGTCGGTTGGTGGGGTATGTATGTGTCCCTTGGTGTGCGTGTGTGTCGGTAGGTGGGGGTGTGTATGTGTCCCTTGGTGTGCGTGTGTGTGGGTAGGTGGGAGTGTTGTGTGGGTGGGGTGATGTATGGATAGGTGGGAGATGGGCTTCATAACATGGTAATTAGCCTTGTTTATGTTTACAACATTCATTTCACAATGTTTATTTTTCTTCCTATGTAAATGTATAATGCTCTTGATGAACGAAAGACGAGTGATTGGAAGGGCCGAATGTAAGACGGGCCTGCGCGCCCAATTTGTGACCCTAATAAAGTTGATTTGATTTTTGATTTGATTTGATGTAACCCTTTCAGCCGAGGATGTCCCCGTAGTGAAGGCGTGCATAAGCTGGCCACAGCAAAGCTTGTCTCCGTGATTTTCCTCCATCCTTTATAGATTCTTAACTGGTCCATCAATATCTTCCTTTTGAAAGGAATAATGTTACACATCATGGTCCCATTATATAAATTCAACTGGCGCTTTCCTCCTTCAAAGTCGGGCGTAACAATCGTCCCTCCTCGGTGTCGCGGTTTCTTCCCCTGATATTCAGTTAATGGGCTGAGATTCTCTGCATTAGAGTTTCTTGTACAAACCGTGCTAGAAATTGGAAATTTAGTGTGCCAAGTTGTCCAGCCTTGAGAAATAACATAGTTACTCCATGGCGATAAAGTGGAGTTACTTTTGAATAAAGTATCCACAAATAGCTGATCTACTCCTATCAAATCTACCTGACTGAAGGGTAGATTGAGTCCTAAGAGTGTTGATTCCAAACCACTCTTGACTTCTGTTACTTCAGGTCCCTGTTGCTGGAATTCCCTGATAACTTCAGCTAATGAGATGATAGGCTTTTCTTCCTCCATCTTTTGCAAAGAATTTTCTTCTTTAGCAACTACAGACAATGTTGTCTGCACAATATCAGAGTCCATATTCTGGCTCATGACAATTCCCTGTGTTTCCTGAGTCTCCGAACTGGTATACTGTGAGATAACAGCTGGAAATGTTTCCTGGTCTGGATGATCTTCTCTGGTCGTGCTTTCATGGGCTAAGTCCAGTTGAGGTAAATCCTTTGATGGGCTGGTGTCTAAACAATCCATCACATTAGGTAAATGATTTGAACTGAGATCTAGTGTTTTGTCCTGAGCTGCAGCCTCAAAGATCACAAGGGGTTCCGGATCATCCTTCATCCCACTGTCAGTCAAATTTAATCCCACTTCATTCTCTCCTGAGCTGAAGGGAATAATAAGGTCGGTTACCTCTCCATCTCCGACCTCTTTAAAAGATGTCCTCAGGTCCTCTTCTTCTTGAGTTTCACCCCTCGTTGAAGTAAAATGAGATTCCTGGGAGTCTTGTACTGGCGGACCAGTTAAACCACATATCTTGTGGTACGAACAGTTGTCCTCTGGGTAACTGTTAGTAGACAATTTATCTGAACTGATAACTGATGCTTCTTCCTGCGTTGCAGTATTGAAATTCACCTGGGATTCCGTTTCTTCCTACCTCCCTATTTCAGTCAGATGTAATTCCACTTCGTGATTCTGTGAACAGAAGGGAATGTGAGAATCGGCTAGGTCTCCGCCTGCGACCTCATTAAAGGTTGTCTTCAGTTCCTCTTTCTCTCGAGATTCATTTCTCATAGAAGTCAAGTGGTTTTCCTGAAGGTCCTGTACTGTCAAACGACTATTGCCGTGGTGCAAACAGTTATCACGTTTGTGACTGTTTGAAATGCCCTTGGCACGTTTTTTCTTCCCTCTTTTCCGTTTAGGACTGGGTCGAACGAGAACCTGTAGTTCCCGGTCCACTACCTCTGATTCTGCGGTGGGTGGCAAAGATGTCCCTTCATTCCTGGTTGGGTGAGCATCCGTATCTCCTACCTTATGTTCTGCTAGAAAGGTTAGCTTCTCCGCATTGACTGCTTCCATATGCGTTTTCTCCATCTTTACTCCTTCAGTTTTGCTACGCTCTTGTGCTTTAAAGAACTCATCATCTTCTTTAAACATAATTTCTTCTTCTTGGTCCCACCATTCTAACTCTGCTATGATATATGTTTCTAGTTGCTCCCCCTTTAAGCCTTCTCTTATACCCCACCCTCTCGCGGTCTCTGAGAAATCTGTGCGCGCCTTCATGTCCTCTTCGAGATTCCGGTAACGTAAGGCCATAATTGCAAATGACTATATTCAGGTAAGCTCCTATGTATATATCAAAACTCCGATCTAAGCTAGAAAGACAAGAGTTAACTACTGACAGTCTACGCTATTCAATGTGTATAGCTTAGCCTCAGCAGTGAAAGACTACTGAAAATAATATTCAAGTAGTACCTGGCGACAGCAGTGAAGTAAGTGTGAGAGATGTACTATACAGTAATCAACAGTAATATTTACCTAAATAAACATTAAAATGTACTGCATACATGTCAAAATAAACATGGCATATATTAGCATAAATTTGCAAATCAGTCAAGCAGTTAAATCATCAAACACATCAATGTAAATATGATTAAAGTGTTCACTTATCATTAAATGATGAATGATACACTAAATGGTAACACTAATTGACACTAAATGATAGATGATGGTAGTTTTCTCATAAGTTCTTATCTGTTATACTTTTGAAAAGTTATATATGTACTCTGTAACTTCCTCAACTAAAAGTAGCTACATTTGATGATAGTCTATTTTGATGATTGAAGATTACAAGAGTTAACTTTTACAATCGTATGTCTAGGGTCTAGTAGAATCACTATGATTACTAGAATCCTGGTGCAGGATCGCGGACTGGACCCCAATCTGTCAGAAGTCGGGGTGCCCCACCGGCTAGATGAAAGTATTATTCACTGGCGAGCAACCCCAAATAGTCAGAAACTGACTAGGGACAAAAACTATATGGCTGAACTATAGATTAAGCCCTGAATACCCAACGTACAGCTCCAAGTGGCTCGTTACAAAATGAAATGAACTGTGCTGAATATTCGCCAAGGAATGGGAAAGAGAAGGTTAGCTAAGATAGATGTTTAAGTCTAAATATATGAGTATAGACGACTATCTCAGTACAGGTTTTTCTCCCTGACTGCTCCCTTCCTTGGTGTCTAAGTGAACCCCCACCAATGTACACAACAACACGTATGCACAATTGGAAAAAATATAATGACAGAACTATGAGTTACAATACTACAACATTTATTTACTAATCATAAAAATAGACATATGATGGTTTGTACGATGATGATGATGAAATCATATAACATATTGTTATTGATGACAAACATTACATAACTTATGTTACTTGATCTATCTGGAACTGTGGTCCAGATCCCCACTTTCCAGTAGACTCAAAAAGGAAAGAAAAAGAAACAGCTTGCCGGTATTCTGACGATCCTGTCAGTCCTGACACTCCTAGTCTTCACTCGTCCTTGAGATCTACAACATAGGTGCTCCTTGTGAGAGCTTGAAAGAAAGTCGAGAATGTGTTATATCTAATTCTACATCAGCGCAATCCTAATTAAAACATATCATAACACAAACATATACAATGACCAGTCTGGCCAAGTTTATCTTCCAGCTCTACTGCGTTCACCATCCTCCTTCTCCCTCCTACTGTCTTAGTCGGGGACGGGCTTTTCAATTGTCTCACACGCCTGTAATGATTACATTTCTGCCGCCCCATGTCCATGTCGCTAATACAGAAATTCTGTGTCGTACAGCCGCTTCGTCCGAAGTTGGTTTATCAGCTCACAGGATCGGTAAAGGTATTATAATAATGCCGGGTCATCCGGGCTTACAAGCCGTGACCAGTAGCTGTGCCAGGTTCCCATGCATTACCGTGAACGCACGCCCACAATACACTGAGAAAGTTTAGCACCATATACCCTATACCAATTGTGGGTAATGTCTGTACCATTACACCTCTGCTTCCAACACAATCATTGGCCAATGTGCCAATGCGCAGACAATAGCATAGCACTTCATATTGGTAGGTTTGCATATGACAAATCAATATATCAAACATCCAATACACATAAACATATTGATTAAACTAGACATATTATGATACTTTAACATCATAGCATAATGCACTAGTTAGTTTGTATGTATACGAAATGGGACGTATATACACAAAAAGAATATGTACGAAGCATATTACTAGCATCGTATATTCATATGAAATTACACATACATACATCCAACATTTCCGTAAACATTATATTACTTCAAGATGGACATCTAATGATACTCAACATAATAGCATCAGGCATTATTAATGAGTACTAATATTGTATAGCTACAAAATGAGATATACAACAAGTCTAATTGAAGTGACCACACAGACCAGCCGTATTTGCTGATCTGCCCGGGTTAATCACCACTTAGTTACTGCTGTTGTAAGAATTAAATAAATAGTCAGTTGACTATATTCTGTACAACAAATGCACACACCAAAAAGAGACTAGTCTAGTTTACAAAGAAATGACAAGCATCTACCAAGACACCTAAAAGTATACTTAGACAATGATATGCCTTTCACAAGTTTCTACTTCTCAGAAGAGTAATGCATGAAGCACAATGATATTGAACACAGAACTTAGAAAGAACACTCAAGTAACCTACGCCAAAGATAGTTCTTGAAATAACCTAGATCAGATATAGACTGAAATCACTAACTAAGAAATAACTTTTGTAGTGAAATCTAACATAATAATCATGCATATGACTACAGAACATTGAGATAGTTCCTACCTGTTCAGAGATTTTTTCGTTTCTAACATGACCAGAGCTAGGGACCCTTATTTAAGCTGAGTCCAGCAGACAGTATTATATCCTTGGCATTCCCGTCACAAATTCTTCTTATCTCCCCCTGACGGTAATTGCCCTTATCACTGCAACCTGGCCATCACACATTGCTCCTCTCTGTCTGGTACAAAGTCTACAGGCCCAGTGTTACTTGCCTTATCAGATCTGTTTTCACACATTCCTGAGTCTGCCAGTCAGAGTGGACGGGGCTTGTTTACAGCCCTGGGGCTATTATCTTCCTCTGTGTCAATGTTGTTCACACCTGGGCGATTTCCTACCTCTGCTTATCAGGTGTCATGCCTGGTCGGTTTTAATTACAATGTCCATTTTACTTGCCATCTGCAAGCTTACATCATGGCTAGAGGCTTTTTGTGAATAATCTTACCTCACGACTAGATAGCCGTTGAGTAGCGTGATTAATTCATTCTTTCTCAATTTGGCCTCTCAAATTTGGAGACCGAGAAAAATATTCTGGGATGTTAAGGCGGCATTCTACGACAACTGTGTACACAATTATATGTCAGTGTCAGGACACATACAATGACATCATTGTGTACACTGTTATATGTCAATGTCAGGACACATACAATGGCACTGTGTACACTGTTATATGTCAATGTGAGGACACATGCAATGACATCATTGTGTACACTGTTATATGTCAATGTGAGGACACATACAATGGCACTGTGTACACTGTTATATGTCAATGTGAGGACACATACAATGACACTGTGTACAATATTTTATGTCAATGTCAGGACAAATACAATGACATCATTGTGTACACTGTTATATGTCAATGTCAGGACACATACAATGACACTGTGTACACTGTTATATGTCAATGTGAGGACACATACAATGACATCATTGTGTACACTGTTATATGTCAATGTTAGGACACATACAATGACATCATTGTGTACACTATCATATGTCAATGTGAGGACACATACAATGACATCATTGTGTACACTATCATATGTCAATGTTAGGACACATACAATGACATCATTGTGTACACTATCATATGTTAATGTGAGGACACATACAATGACATCATTGTGTACACTGTTATATGTCAATGTGAGGACACATACAATGACATCATTGTGTACACTGTTATATGTCAATGTTAGGACACATACAATGACATCATTGTGTACACTGTTATATGTCAATGTGATGACACATACAATGACATAATTATGTACACTGTTATGTGTCAATGTTAGGACACATACAATGACATCATTGTGTACACTTATATGTCAATGTCAGGACACATACAATGACATCATTGTGTACACTGTTATATGTCAATGTGAGGACACATACAATGACATCATTGTGTACACTGTTATATGTCAATGTCAGGACACATACAATTACATCATTGTGTACACTGTTATATGTCAATGTCAGGACACATACAATGACATCATTGTGTACACTGTTATATGTCAATGTCAGGACACATACAATGGCACTGTGTACACTGTTATATGTCAATGTGAGGACACATACAATGACATCATTGTGTACACTATCATATGTCAATGTCAGGACACATACAATGACATCATTGTGTACACTATCATATGTCAATGTCAGGACACATACAATGGCACTGTGTACACTGTTATATGTCAATGTCAGGACACATGCAATGACATCATTGTGTACACTGTTATATGTCAATGTCAGGACACATACAATGACATCATTGTTTACACTGTTATATGTCAATGTCAGGACACATACAATGGCACTGTGTACACTGTTATATGTCAATGTGAGGACACATACAGTGACATCATTGTGTACACTATCATATATCAATGTCAGGACACATACAATGACATCATTGTGTACACTATCATATGTCAATGTGAGGACACATACAATGACATCATTGTGTACACTATCATATGTCAATATTAGGACACATACAATGACATCATTGTGTACACTGTTATATGTCAATGTTAGGACACATACAATGACATCATTGTGTACACTGTTATATGTCAATGTCAGGACACATACAATGGCACTGTGTACACTGTTATATGTCAATGTCAGGACACGTACAATGACATTGTGTACACTGTTATATGTCAATGTCAGGACACATACAATGGCACTGTGTACACTGTTATATGTCAATGTGAGGGCACATACAATGACATCATTGTGTACACTATCATATGTCAATGTCAGGACACATACAATGACATCATTGTGTACACTATCATATGTAAATGTCAGGACACATACAATGGCACTGTGTACACTGTTATATGTCAATGTCAGGACACATGCAATGACATCATTGTGTACACTGTTATATGTCAATGTCAGGACACATACAATGGCACTGTGTACACTGTTATATGTCAATGTCAGGACACATACAATGACATCATTGTGTACACTGTTATATGTCAATGTGAGGACACATGCAATGACATCATTGTGTACACTATCATATGTCAATGTCAGGACACATGCAATGGCACTGTGTACACTCTTATATGTCAATGTCAGGACACATGCAATGACATCATTGTGTACACTGTTATATGTCAATGTTAGGACACATGCAATGACATCATTGTGTACACTGTTATATGTCAGTGTCAGGACACATACAATGGCACTGTGTACACTGTTATATGTCAATGTGAGGACACATGCAATGACATCATTGTGTACACTGTTATATGTCAGTGTCAGGACACATACAATGGCACTGTGTACACTGTTATATGTAAATGTGAGGACACATGCAATGACATCATTGTGTACACTGTTATATGTCAGTGTCAGGACACATACAATGGCACTGTGTACACTGTTATATGTCAATGTGAGGACACATATAATGACATCATTGTGTACACTGTTATATGTCAATGTCAGGACACATGCAATGACATCATTGTGTACACTGTTATATGTTAATGTCAGGACACATGCAATGACATCATTGTGTACACTGTTATATGTCAATGTCAGGACACATGCAATGACATCATTGTGTACACTATCATATGTCAATGTCAGGACACATACAATGGCACTGTGTACACTGTTATATGTCAATGTCAGGACACATGCAATGACATCATTGTGTACACTGTTATATGTCAATGTCAGGACACAGCTTCGGCAGTGAGCATGATCCCCACACAGCTGAATGTAGTCGCTCAGACAGTGATGGTGGCAACTTTCTCATGTGGTCCGCTTCAGTCTCAGGGCACCTTCCCAATAACTTCGTAAGTTCACCTCTTACAATTGTTCAGTTCTTCCTTAAGTTTGTTGCACCTCTTTTACAGGATGTTGCAATCAACCGCAGAATGTAATGTCTGTGATTAATTAGGCATTTCCCCAGTAGTTTGCCATTGCTTTCTTAATGACCAATGCCTCATACCATGGAAATCAAAACAGTAGATCCATAATAGCGGTATGGGGCCACCGCCGACTAAGTTGGCCCTGAGTATTGGCCAAATACACACCCCAGCCACATCAAATAATCGCAGGTGGGTCATGAACAAAAGAGAAGCTATCCAAGAACTACAGAGACAGCAGGCCTAAACATAAATATGAGGCACACCCCCTACCCCCTCCAAGGGTGCCCCAGTATGCCAGCAGGATACCTTATTAGAGATGTGCCCACCCATTGCATATAGCAATCCAAGGTGCGTCTTGGCAGGAACAAATGCCAGTGGTTGTGGCTATACTCTAGGCAGGAACACATGTCTGTGGCTATACTCTAGGCAGGAATAGATGCCAGTGGTTGTGGCTATACTCTAGGCAGGAACATATGTCAGTGGCAGTGGCTATACTCTAGGCAGTAACATATGTCAGTGGCAGTGGCTATACTATAGGCAGGAACACATGTCAGTGGCTATACTATAGGCAGGAACACATGTCAGTGGCTGTGGCTATACTCTAGGCAGGAACACATGTCAGTGGCTGTGGCTATACTCTAGACAGGAACACATGTCAGTGGCTATACTCTAGACAGGAACACATATCAGTGGCTATACTCTAGGCAGGAACACATGTCAGTGGCTATACTCTAGGCAGGAACACATGTCAGTGGCTGTGGCTATACTCTAGACAGGAACACATGTCAGTGGCTATACTCTAGACAGGAACACATGTCAGTGGCTATACTTTAGGCAGGAACACATGCCAGTGGCTGTGGCTATACTTTAGGCAGGAACACATGCCAGTGGCTGTGGCTATACTCTAGGCATGAACACATGTCAGTGGCTGTGGCTATACTCTAAGCAGGAACACATGTCAGTGGCTATACTCTAGACAGGAACACATGTCAGTGGCTATACTCTAGGCAGGAACACATGTCAGTGGCTATACTCTAGACAGGAACACATGTCAGTGGCTATACTCTAGACAGGAACACATGTCAGTGGCTATACTTTAGGCAGGAACACATGCCAGTGGCTGTGGCTATACTTTAGGCAGGAACACATGCCAGTGGCTGTGGCTATACTCTAGGCAGGAACACATGTCAGTGGCTGTGGCTATACTCTAGGCAGGAACACATGTCAGTGGCTATACTCTAGACAGGAACACATGTCAGTGGCTATACTCTAGGTAGGAACACATGTCAGTGGCTATACTCTAGACAGGAACACATGTCAGTGGCTATACTCTAGACAGGAACACATGTCAGTGGCTATACTCTAGACAGGAACACATGTCAGTGGCTATACTTTAGGCAGGAACACATGCCAGTGGCTGTGGCTATACTTTAGGCAGGAACACATGCCAGTGGCTGTGGCTATACTCTAGGCAGGAACACATGTCAGTGGCTGTGGCTATACTCTAGGCAGGAACACATATCAGTGGCTGTGGCTATACTCTAGGCAGGAACACATGTCAGTGGCTGTGGCTATACTCTAGGCAGGAACACATGCCAGTGGCTGTGGCTATACTCTAGGCAGGAACACATGTCAGTGGCTGTGGCTATACTCTAGGCAGGAACACATGTCAGTGGCTGTGGCTATACTCTAGGCAGGAACACATATCAGTGGCTGTGGCTATACTCTAGACAGGAACACATGTCAGTGGCTATACTCTAGACAGGAACACATATCAGTGGCTATACTCTAGGCAGGAACACACATCAGTGGCTATACTCTAGGCAGGAACACATGTCAGTGGCTATACTTTAGGCAGGAACACATGTCAGTGGCTATACTCTAGACAGGAACACATGTCAGTGGCTATACTCTAGGCAGGAACACATGTCAGTGGCTATACTCTAGGCAGGAACACATGTCAGTGGCTGTGGCTATACTCTAGGCAGGAACACATATCAGTGGCTGTGGCTATACTCTAGACAGGAACACATGTCAGTGGCTATACTCTAGACAGGAACACATATCAGTGGCTATACTCTAGGCAGGAACACACATCAGTGGCTATACTCTAGGCAGGAACACATGTCAGTGGCTGTGGCTATACTTTAGGCAGGAACACATGTCAGTGGTTGTGGCTATACTCTAGGCAGGAACACATGTCAGTGGTTGTGGCTATACTCTAGGCAGGAACACATGTCAGTGGCTGTGGCTATACTTTAGGCAGGAACACATGTCAGTGGCTATACTCTAGACAGGAACACATGTCAGTGGCTATACTCTAGGCAGGAACACATGTCAGTGGTTGTGGCTATACTCTAGGCAGGAACACATGTCAGTGGTTGTGGCTATACTTTAGGCAGGAACACATGTCAGTGGTTGTGGCTATACTCTAGACAGGAACACATGTCAGTGGCTATACTCTAGACAGGAACACATGTCAGTGGTTATACTCTAGGCAGGAACACATGTCAGTGGTTGTGGCTATACTCTAGGCAGGATACATGTCAGTGGTTGTGGCTATACTTTAGGCAGGAACACATGTCAGTGGTTGTGGCTATACTCTAGGCAGGAACACATGTCAGTGGTTGTGGCTATACTTTAGGCAGGAACACATGTCAGTGGTTGTGGCTATACTCTAGGCAGGAACACATGTCAGTGGTTGTGGCTATACTTTAGGCAGGAACACATGTCAGTGGTTGTGGCTATACTCTAGGCAGGAACACATGTCAGTGGCTGTGGCTATACTTTAGGCAGGAACACATGTCAGTGGTTGTGGCTATACTCTAGGCAGGAACACATGTCAGTGGTTGTGGCTATACTCTAGGCAGGAACACATGTCAGTGGCTGTGGCTATACATTAGGCAGGAACACATGTCAGTGGCTATACTTTAGACAGGAACACATGTCAGTGGCTATACTCTAGACAGGAACACATGTCAGTGGTTGTGGCTATACTTTAGGCAGGAACACATGTCAGTGGCTATACTCTAGACAGGAACACATGTCAGTGGCTATACTCTAGACAGGAACACATGTCAGTGGCTATACTCTAGACAGGAACACATGTCAGTGGTTGTGGCTATACTCTAGGCAGGAACACATGCCAGTGGCTGTGGCTATACTCTAGGCAGGAACAAATGTCAGTGGCTGTGGCTATACTCTAGGCAGGAACACATGTCAGTGGCTGTGGCTATACTCTAGGCAGGAACACATGCCAGTGGCTGTGGCTATACTCTAACTGATCTCTGTGACCTGCAATGTGTTTGGGAGTACTGTAAGGTTCATCTGGCTAAATTGTGAAAGCGGTCATTAACAAAGCCATGTCATCTATGCGGAAAGGGGGTGACGAACCACATAACACTTTACCTGGGTTGCGGCTATGACCATCTGAAGGCAGCGAATAGATATCATCACGTCTTGAAACCACACAGAGACGAGTTTATCCGTTTGGCCTGCATCAGCCACTTCCAGCCTCCATTTAGAGAAATGAATCTTATGTGGTGTACCGAATACATCGTTATATTCAGGGGAATTGGTCCGTGCTGAACGACTCGAGCGAGTCGCAGCCACCGGCCGATACCCAGCGATGCGGGGGCAGGTTCAGGACGCGGCCCAACATGCCCGTGAGTGGGAGCAGCTTGAAGACAAGAGCACTGTAGTCCTGCGGTTTGTGAATGGGAGGTGGCAGCCAAGCCACCGCGTTCACGCGAGCCGGCCAATGCAGCTCCACGTCCAAAGCCGCGTACATCCATCCAGGTCGAGCCACCCCATCCAGGTCGAGCCACCCCATCCAGGTCGAGCCACCCCATCCAGGTCGAGCCGCCCAGCCAATGAGATAGAGAGGTACGGTAGTATACAGATGTGCCTAAATGCTTGGTATTGGTGCAGAAATGAAGAAGGTGAGTTCATAACAGCGAAGCCATACCATGGCAGTAGAATCTTTGAGGCATTTCACGTCAGCGACATCAACAGGGGGCTGGAACTGGCCAGAGCCAAGATACTCCACAACGTTGAAGGATTCATGAATAAGCCAAGATACTCCACAACGTTGAAGGATTCATGAATAAGCCAAGATACTCCACAACGTTGAAGGATTCATGGATAAGCCAAGATACTCCACAACGTTGAAGGATTCATGAATAAGGTCTCGGGCTGGAACTTTGACACATGCTTACAGCTAGACCTCCATCTCTTTACTAGCCATGGCGCGGCAGTAGCTACTTTGAGGCAACCAATTCTAACCCGAAAAAGTGCATTGTTAACATGAACTACGCCGACAACCGCTGCTTTGAATGGACCAATGGCTCAGCTCTCTAACCAGTGGCACATGATAAGCACTCCTTTAGACTAAGCAACTATAGTGCTCACCTAGATGAGGTAAACTTCGAAGGAATCGAGTTACTGGTGCAGCTTCAACAAATGTGAGCATCATAACCTTGATATCGCAGTCAATGTCCTTGGATGGGACGGCAGACCCATAGTACCCCGCAAATCCGGTCAGAAACATCGGTGGCATAAAATCAGCCTCCTACTTCTGAGCGATGTCTGGATTAAGAACTTGCCGGGTCTGCTATTCCGGACCTGCAAATTTCAAGGGAGGAAGTACCCATTTCTCGGCTGCCTCCACGTATACTCCTCCCAGTATCGCTTGAATCAGCATGAGGCACTCTGCCAAGGCATCAAAGCCGCGTGCCAGGTTAATGTCATGCCAGAGGAGGGGAAAACACAATGAAATTCAAGTCCTACCAAAGGCAGATGAGGGTGCCATACATCATTTACACAGATTTTGAGATGCTAAATGTTCCTGTACCGGGAGCAGTGATGGACCCAAGCCAGAGCAACACGCAAGTACTCGCCAAGCAGCCACCGCGTGGCTTCGGCTACACTGTTTATGCTCTGACGGCCTGACCACAGACCCAGTCATATATCGGGGAGAGGATGCCACCATCAAATAACTCCGACGTATGAGGTGAGAGCTGGCCACCATCCTCAGTCAGTTGTGCTGCCCAGCGCTTATGGTGCTGGATGAAAAAGACCTAGAAGACTTTGCCAAGGCCATGACCTGCTGCTGGTTGAAGTCTTCGAGACATTCTGAGACAGCTTGCTCCAGACCAATAGAATCGACCTCACTCATTACATAAGTCTCCCAGGCATCGCATGGGACGCAACCCTGAAGAAGCTCCGACATGTGGACAATTAGAGCATTGCTTTGCTGATCCAGCAGCTTCTGCAGCTTGTCTTGTTCCAGATGTAGGGGTGTTACCTTTCCTCTGGAGTGAACTAGGCATTCCGAGAGAGGGATCATGCTGCATGGGCAACACATGATCTCTATATTTTAGCCTAGGCTTTGTGCTATGGACAGGCAATAACTCCATCCCTGGTCTTAACTGGTCTTGGAATCAAAGCGAAAGGCAACTGTTACGGGTTATAAGTCCCTGTCAATTGGCGTAGACATGGGGCGCCACGCGTTGTCTCTGACGGTGTGACCTACAGGTGTCACTGATCAGCTACCGTCCGCCTCAAGCTGGGCAGCCCCCTGCCAATTGGGTGCTGATCCGCTTCAATGGGTGCTTGGGGCTAGGACAAAATCTGAATCGCAGGCTGTAAAACCAATGCACCAGGTACAAATAAAAATAGAAACCTCAAGCTACGGCTTGCAACCTGGAACGTGAGAACCATGTGTCCAGGATTTTCCACTGACTTGACCAATATTGACGATGTGAGAAAAACGGCTGTGATTGATGCCGAACTCAATCGTCTTAACATTGATATTGCTGGCCTGCAGGAGACTCGCCTCGCTGAGGAAGGGTCACTCAGGGAAAACAATTACACCTTTTTTTTTGGAAGGGTAGAGGGCAGGCAGAAAAAAGGCAACACGGTGTGGGCTTTGCAGTGAAGAATTCGCTACTGGGAATGATTGAAATTCCAGCAGGAGGAAATGAAAGACTATTATCCCTGCGTTTGGCATCCTCTTTTGGTTTTGCCACCATTATTACTTCATATGCACCGACACTCGATTCCTCTGATGATGTGAAGGATTCGTTCTATGAGGAGTTAGACTCCGTGATCACGGCAGTTCCAAAATCTGACTACATTTATATGCTCGGTGATTTCAATGCTCATGTGGGCAAGGACTCGAGTTCATGGCCAGTGTGCCTTGGAAAATACAACATCGGTCGCATGAATGATAATGGGCAAAGGCTGCTGGAGCATTGCACCAGTAATGACCTATGCATTACAAACTCCTTTTTTAAAACAAAAGAGATGCATGAGGTCACATGGAAACATCCAAGATCCGGCCACTGGCATCAGCTGGACTTCATCATCACACGGAGACAACATCTGAACCATATATCATTGACTCGAAGTTACCACAGTGCTGACTGTGATACGGATCATTCTTTGGTTGTTGCAAGGGTTAGACTGAGACCAAAGAGAATCTACACAGCTAAACACAAGTCTAGCACCAGGATTAATATTATTAACACTTACGATCCTGAAAAGTGCTTTCAGTTTCAACAGCAACTTGAAGACGCTTTCACTGATACACCAGAAAATTGTACAGTAAATGAAAAGTGGGGTCAAATTAAGGAAACTCTTTATAAAACTGCCGTAGGGGTTTACGGCACTGTGGATCATAAGAGGCAGGACTGGTTTGCGGCAAACAGCGAGACTCTGCAGCCCTTGATTGATAATAAGAAGAAAGCTCTCTTAAGAAACAAGGAAAGACCAACGTGTAACACTCTGAGTGAGCTGAAGCAAGCGAGGAAGGATGTACAAAAGGCTGCCAGGCAGTGTGCAAATGATTATTGGATCAAGTTATGTGAGTCCATTCAAATCGCAAGTGATAAGGGAAACATAAGAAGCACGTATGAAGGAATAAAGTAAGCCTTTGGTCCAGTGATCAAAAGAAGTGCACCATTGAAAACTTGACTGGAGAAATCATCACTGATAAGAAACAGCAGATGGACAGATGGGTAGAGCACTATTTGGAGCTGTACTCAAGTGAGACCAAACTAGCGAATGATGCCCTCAACGCCATAGAGGCTCTACCAACTCTTGACCACCTGGACACACTTCCCACCATAACAGAAGTTAAGTGTGCTATAAATGAACTTGCATCTGGCAAGGCTCCAGGTAAGGATGGGATTCCAATAGAGGTTATCAGGAGTGGGCAAGACACACTCACTCTACAGATCCACCAGCTAATAGAGCTATGCTGGCGAGAAGGACAAGTCCCACAGGATTTCAAAGATTCAAGCATCATAACACTGTACAAGAACAAGGGCGAACGGAGCAACTGCAACAACTATAGGGGTATCTCACTTCTGTGCATTGGAAAAGTATTTGCCAGAATTGTTCTGCGCAGACTTCAAGTCCTAGGAGATCAAGTCTACCCCGAATCACAGTGTGGCTTTCGACAGAACAGGTCTACCATTGATATGATATTCTCATTGTGACAAATGCAAGAAAAATGCCGTGAACAGAATCAACCACTGTTTATTGCCTTCATCGACCTCACAAAGGCATTTGATTTGGTCAGTCGTGAGGGTCTGTTCAAGGCACTAAAGAAGATTGGCTGCCAACCAACTCTTCTGTCCATTGTGGAATCGTTCCACACAGGCATGAAGGGTATAATCAAGTTTGATGGTGCAACTTCTGAAGAATTTGAAATCAAAAGTGGAGTTAAACAAGGTTGTGTACTAGCTCCCACCCTCTTTGGAATATACTTTTCACTTCTACTGAAATATGCCTTTCGTGATCAGGATGGTGGTATATACATTCACTCACGCTCAGATGGCGGCCTTTACAATGCGCAGAGATTGAAGGCCAAAACCAAAATTAGGAGGGTAATAATCAGAGAGTCGCTTTTTGCAGATGATGCTGCATTTATGACCCACTCTGAGGAAGAATTGCAATGTCTACTATCTGCATTCTCCAATGCTTGTTCTGAGTTTGGTTTAACAATTAGCAAAAAGAAGACACAGATTATGTCACAAGGTGCACATGGGTTACCATCAATCTTTATTGATGACGCCGAACTAGAGATGGTAGACCATTTCTTCTTCTTCTTCTTTTCGTTCATCCGGAGTGTTTATTCAGATGTCATTGCGGTGTGCGTTAGGCACCCTTGGGTTGAAAACCCTTAGGTCAACACATCCGGCTTATGCGTGCATTTTTGACCAGGCTAGCATTCCTGGGGCTTTAGACCATTTTACATATCAAGGATCAGTGGTAAATAGCAAATTATCCCTAGATCAGGAAATCAACATCCGGATTGGTAAGGCAGCAACAACAATGAACAGGTTAAGAAAAAGACTCTGGGAGAACAGGAAGCTTACTGCAAAAACAAAAGTCCTTGTCTATCAAGCCTGTGTCCTTAGTACTCTTCTTTATGGCAGTGAAACCTGGACAACTTACTCACACCAAGAGAAACATTTAAACAGCTTTCATATGCGGTGTCTGCGAAGAATTCTTGGTATTAAGTGGCAAGACACAATCACAAATACTGAAATATTGGAAAGATCAGGTTGTGGGACAGTTTATTCCATGCTCAGTCTTTGTAGACTTAGATGGATAGGACATCTTAGGAGGATGGATGATGGTAGAATACCAAAGGACATCTGTTTTGGTGAATTACAGATGGGTAAGAGATCTCAGGATCGGCCTCTACTACGATACAAAGATGTGTGTAAGCGGGACATGATTGATACAGGCATTGATAATGCATATTGGGAGCAAGTCACCGCTGAACGTGTTGCATGGAGGGCAACTATCAGAAATGGAATAAAGACAGGAGAAAATTATTGCTCCCAATGTGCATTATCAATGCCTGTATCAATCATGTCCAGCTTACACACATCTTTGTATCATAGTAGAGGCCAACCCTGAGATCTCCTACCCATCTGTAATTTACCAAAAAAGATGTTCTTTGGTATTCTACCATCATCCATCCTCCTAACGTGTCCTATACATCTAAGTCTACAAAGACTGAGCATGGAATAAACTGTCACACAACCTGATCTTTCCAATACTTCAGTATTTGTGATTTTGTCTTGCCACTTAATACCAAGTATTCTTCGCAGACACCGCATATGAAAGCTGTTTAAACGTTTCTCTTGGCGTGAGTAAGTTGTCCAGGATTCACTGCCATAAAGAAGAGTACTAAGGATACATGCTTGATAGACAAGGACTTTTATTTTGGCAGTAAGCTTCCTGTCTCCCAGACTCTTTTTCTTAACCTGTTCATTGTTGTTGCTGCCTTACCAATTCTGATGTTGATTTCCTGATCTAGGGATAATTTGCTATTTACCTCTGATCCTAGATATGTAAAATGGTCTACTATCTCCAGTTCGGCATCGTCAATAAAGATTTCTGGTACCCTATGTGCATCTTGTGACATAATCTGTGGCTTCTTTTTGTTAATTGTTAAACCAAATTCAGAACAAGCATTGGAGAATGCAGATAGTAGATGTTGTAATTCTTCCTCAGAGTGGGTCGTAATTGCAGCATCATACGAAAAAAAAGCAACTCTCTGATGAGTACCCTCCTAATTTTGGTCTTGGCCTTCAATCTCTGAGCATTATAGAGGCCACCATCTGAGCGTGAGTGAATGTATATACCGGCATCCTGATCTCGAAAGGCATATTTCAGTAGAAGTAAAAAGTATATTCCAAAAATGGTGGGGGATAGTACACAACCTTGCTTAACTCCACTCTTGATTTCAAATTCTTCTGAAGTTGAGCCATCAAACTTGATTATACCCTTCATGCCTGTGTGAAACGATTTCACAATGGACAGAAGAGTTGGGGGGCAGCCAATTTTCTTTAGTGCCTTGAACAGACCCTCGCGACTGACCAAATCAAATGCCTTTGTGAGGTCGATGAAGGCAATAAACAGTGGTTGATTCTGTTCACGGCATTTTTCTTGCATTTGTCACAATGAGAATATCATATCAATGGTAGACCGATTCTGTCGAAAGCCACACTGTGATTCGGGGTAGACTTGATCTCCTAGGACTTAAAGTCTGCGCAGAACAATTCTGGCAAATACTTTTCCAACAATACACAGAAGTGAGATACCCCTATAGTTGTTACAGTCGCTCCGATCTCCCTTGTTCTTGTACAGTGTTATGATGCTTGAATCTTTGAAATCCTGTGGGACTTGTCCTTCACGCCAGCATAGCTCTATTAGCTGGTGGATCTGTATAGTGAGTGTGTCTTGCCCACTCCTGATAACCTCTATTGGAATCCCATCCTTACCTGGAGCCTTGCCAGATGCAAGTTCATTTATAGCACACTTAACTTCTGTTATGGTGGGAAGTGTGTCCAGGTGGTCAAGAGTTGGTAGAGCCTCTATGGCGTTGAGGGCATCATCCGCTAGTTTGATCTCACTTGAGTAGAGCTCCAAATAGTGCTCTACCCATCTATCTATCTGCTGTTTCTTATCAGTGATGATTTCTCCAGTGAAGGTTTTCAGTTGTGCACTTCTTTTGATCATTGGACCACAGGCTTTCTTTATCCCTTCATACATGCTTCTGATGTTTCCCTTATCACTTGCGATTTGAATGGACTCACATAAGTTGATCCATTAGTCATTTGCCCACTGCCTGGCAGATTTTTGCACATCCTTCCTAGCTTGCTTCAGCTCACTGAGAGTGTTACGCATTGTTCTTTCCTTGTTTCTTAAGAGAGCCATCTTCTTTTTATCAATCAAGAGCTGCAGTGTCTGACTGTTTGCCGCAAACCAGTCCTGCCTCTTATGATCCACAGTGCCGTAAACCCCTACCACAGTTTTATAAAGAGTCTCCTTAAGTTTACCCCATTTTTCACCTACTGTACAATTTTCTGATGTATCAGTGAACGCTTCTTCAAGTTGCTGTTGAAACTGAAAGCACTTTTCGTGAGTGTTAATAATATTAATCCTGGGGCTAGATTTATGTTTAGCTGTGTACATTCTCTTTGGTCTCAGTCTAACCCTTGCAACAACCAAAGAATGATCCGTATCACAGTCAGCACTGTGGCAACTTCGAGTTAACGATGAATAGTTCAGATGTTGCCTCCGTGTAATGATGAAGTGCAGCTGATGCCAATGGCTGGATCTTGGATGTTTCCATGTGACCTTATGCATCTCTTTTGTTTTAAAAAAGGAGTTTGTAATATGCAGGTCATTTCTGGTGGAATGCTCCAGCAGCCTTTGCCCATTTTCATTCATGTTGTATTTTCCAAGGCACGCTGTCCATGAACTCGAGTCCTTGCTCACACGAGCATTGAAATCATTGAGCATATAAATGTAGTCGGATTTTGGAACTGCCTTGATCATAGAGTCTAACTTCTCGTAGAACGAATCCTTCACATTATCAGAGGAAGCGAGTGTTGGTGCATATGCAGTAATAATGGTGGCAAAACCACAAGAGGTTGCCAAGGGCAGGGATGATAGTCTTTCAGTTGGAATTTCAATCAAATAACAAACTAGCTCTATCAAAACTGTCATGTGCCAGTTGATTTGCCATTACTGAACGGACAGTCAGCATGGAAGTCCAACTAACAGATACAAGCACTGGACGTTTAGTCGTGTGCGTGTGTGTGTGAGAGGGGATGGCAAGGGGCTGAAATGTTAGTAGAGTCACACCAGGTGGCGTTCTAAGACATGCAGCCTTAGGCTGTACCACAAGCTATAAGGGTAAGGGGAAGCAACTGAATTACTACTCTACTAAACCTCTGTCTGTGTATCTACTCTACAAATAGTAAATCTCTCAGTGTATCATTTAGTTAAACTCTCACCGTGTATCTACTCTACACATATATAATTTAGTTAACCTCTCTCAGTGTATCATTTAGTTGACCTCACTCAGTATATCATTAAGTTGACCTCTCTCAATGTATCATTTAGTTGACCTCACTCAGTGTATCATTTAGGTAACCTCTCTCAGTGTATAATTTAGTTAACTTCTCTCAGTGTATCATTTAGTTAACCTCCCTCAGTGTATGATTTAATTACCCTCTCTCAGTGTATCATTTAGTTAACCTCTCCCAGTGTATACTATAGTTTTTTTTTTTTTTTTGTTGCCTCAATATAAAATTCAATATCTCAGTAACCAACTGAGGGAAAATGATGAGATTTAGTATATAACCTTATCATTATGTCCACCCAACAAAAAATTTTTGTTCTGGAGATTTTACAGCAGATTTCAAAGTTAGTTTATATGCGGTATATTAATTACGACATAGAGATTACGTCCATGATTTTAACAGTATTACAGCTTCACCAAGAGACGTCCGGGCATTTTTTGAAATTTTCACGTGATTTCCATTTTGAAACAAACAGCGCGAAAGATTCAGAGGTTTCTCCAAATGGGGGTTCTTTCATGAAACGTGATTATATAAATAAACTAGCTGACAAGGCCCGGCTTCTGGCGGGGATCTATCTATCTATCTATCTATCTATCTATCTATCTATCTATCTATCTATCTATCTATCTATCTATCTATCTACCTGCCTGCCCGCCTGCCTGCTTATCTATCTATCTATCTATCTATCTATCTATCTATCTATCTATCTATCTATCTATCTATCTACCTGCCTGCCTGCCTGCCCGCCTGCCTGCTTATCTATCTATCTATCTATCTATCTATCTATCTATCTATCTATCTATCTACCTGCCTGCCTGCCTGCCCGCCTGCCTGCTTATCTATCTATCTATCTATCTATCTATCTATCTATCTATCTATCTATCTATCTATCTGCCTACCTGTCTGCCCGCCCGCCTGCCTGCCTGCTTATCTATCTATCTATCTATCTATCTATCTATCTATCTATCTATCTATCTATCTATCTATCTATCTATCTGCCTACCTGCCTGCCGGCCGGCCGACTGACCGACCGATATCTATCTTTCTATCTATCTATCTATCTATCTATCTATCTGCCTACCTGCCTGCCTGCCTGCCGACCGACCGATATCTATCTATCTATCTATCTATCTATCTATCTATCTATCTATCTATCTACCTGCCTGCCCGCCTGCCTGCCTGCCTGCTTATCTATCTATCTATCTATCTATCTATCTATCTATCTATCTATCTATCTATCTATCTATCTATATATCTGCCTACCTGCCTGCCTGCCTGCCTGCCTGCTTATCTATCTATCTATCTATCTATCTATCTATCTATCTATCTATCTATCTATCTATCTGCCTACCTGCCTGCCGGCCGGCCGGCCGACCGACCCACCGACTGACCGACCGATATCTATCTATCTATCTATCTATCTATCTATCTATCTATCTATCTATCTATCTATCTATCTATCTGCCTACCTGCCTGCCGGCCGACCGACCCACCGACCGACCAATATCTATCTATCTATCTATCTATCTATCTATCTATCTATCTATCTATCTATCTAAATATCTATCTATCTATCTATCTATCTATCTGCCTACCTGCCTGCCTGCCTGCCTGGTGTACGGCCGGCCGGCCGACCGACCGACCGACCGACCCACCCACCCACCCACCCAGTCGGCCAGCCAGCCATCCACCCACCCACCTACCTTTCTGCCTACCTACCTACCTACCTACCTACCTGTCTGTCTGTCTGTTTGTCTGTCCGCGCTATTAAATATTGATAAAAGTTACTGGAAAAAACGTCAGGACCATGAGTTGAAAGAGGAAGAGGACTATTGGAGAAAGGATGGATTGAAGGTTGTATGTTCGATTCCGGGCCGCGTCCTTCATTTCAAGAGTGCATTTTTTTCGGACACTCCCGAGGGTCGTCGCTGGAGCTATGGAGTTCGTGCTTTGTGCGATGCTTTCCGCGCTGCGGAAAGAAACTGAGCCATATGGGATAAAACCCGGTGCAATGCAGCCGACCCTGTCGATTGTAAGCTACTTATTTCATTGCACCCACTCCTATACGAATCCGGATACGCCTTTGTTTGTCATCTGAATTTGCAGGTCCCCATTACCGTAAACATAACTTTTTTTAGCGAGAAATCACTAGTTGTTAAGCAAAACATCAAAGGAATGTCGCCGCTTTCAATGATTTAAGTTGTTTTTGGACCTAACAAAGACATATTCCTTGGGTGGGGGTAAATATAAGACGGCTGGAAAAATTTCATAACGATGCAACAGACAGTTTTCAAAATAATTGATCGTGAATGAAGGCAAACAAATGTGGACATACTATAGCTGATTAAGTGCCATGGGTGGATTAATCGTCTTGGTGACTTCTTGCATGTGCCATGAGATTATATACAGTAGTTGTCCATATGCAACCCACTTTAATGCCAGTATATAATATGACATGTCTGCTATCATTTTAACCACAGTTGATTCATAGCTGTCTCATTTTCTGCCATTCATGTTTGTAAGGTCCTGAGCTACATTTTATTTGTCACTGAATCGGCTAGTATTGTGCAACAGACACATAACACTAGGCAATATCAAATGTGTATATCACAGTGTGCAACAGACACATTCCCAGATATAACTTATTTTTACACACTCGTAACTGTATTGTTAATATTAAATAAAATTAAGCTGATTTTCAAATATTGGATTTTTCAGAAATTCTCACCCTGCTCATTGAGATTAATTGGTAACTATTTACAAGAAAACAAATGTTTTATGTGTAAGTATAAATTTGTGTTAACTTCAGAAACATACCAGTGATTTAGTGGGAAAGTTTAAAATGTATGTACAAGCTTGTGTTAACTTCAGAAACATACCAGTGTTTTAGTGGGAAAGTTTGATGTGTAAGTACAAGCTCGTGTTAACTTCAGAAATATATATGTTATTGTTATTTTAGTGGTAAAGTTTGATGTGTACATACAAGCTTGTGTTAACTTCAGAAACATATAAGTTATTTTAGTGGGAAAGTTTGATGTTTAAGTGCAAGCTTGTGTAAACTTCAGAAACACAAGTTATTTTAGTGGGAAAGTTTGATGTGTAAGGACAAGCTTGTGTAAACTTCAGAAACACAAGTTATTTTAATGGGGAAAGTTTGGTGTGTAAGTACAAGCTTGTATTAACTTCAGAAATATATCAGTTTATTAATGCTGTTCTATATGTTAGCACCATCTTGTGTTAACTTCAGACACATACCAGTTTGTTAATTGGGAAGTTTTATGCTTTAGTTATAATTCTCTAGTAAGTAAGTAAGTAAGTAAGTAAATGCAAGTACCATTTTGTGTTCATTCCAAAAATATACCAGTGCAAAATAAACAAAGGAACAATCACTGACAGATGACATGTTGACACGGCTGTGGTATATGGAGTGTGATCTGGTTTTCACAAAGACAGTAGTGCAGACAGGGATAGGAACAATCACTGACAGATGGCATGTTGACAGTGAGACCCTGTAGTCTAGCACACACACGTCCACATGACATCTTTACCAGAGGACACAACAAAGTGTCATTGCATAAGGACTATTCCAAAATCAGCTGCATATAGGCTGGTGAAAATTTTATCAAATTGACAATAACACCTAACTAACTTACAGCAGTTACATACATCACTGTTCCACACAGTAACTACCTACATTCAGGCACTTGTCGTACCATGGCATGAGTTTCTGTAACCCCTCGTCATGGAACGGCGTCACCAGGGTACTTAGCCAGTTGTTGACTCCATACACTCCTCGGTGGTGTCTAAGCACTGGGTAGCCAGCCAGACCTTCATCTTGCCAAAGAGATGATAATCGCTCGGTGCTAAGTCCTGGCTGTAAAGAGAGAGAGAGGGGGGGGGGGGGGGGGGGGATAGTTGAACATTTCCCACTTAAACTGCTCAAGTAAAGCCTTTGTGCGAGCAGCAGTGTGGGGCCGTGTGTTGTCGTGCAGGATAATGACTCCACTGGTGAGCATTCCGCGCCTTTTGTTTTGGATTGACCGACAAAACTTCTTCAGTGTTTCACAATAAACTTCTGGCGTTATTGTGGTCCCTAGTGTCATAAATTCTGTCAACAAATTCCCTTTCGGTCCCAGAACACTGTAATCGTTGCGAAAATGTTTACTTGAATATTTTGGGCTTGGTTTGAGAATGAGTATGTATTCACTGTTTTGACTGTTCCTTCGTCTCTGCATTCACGAAGTAAACCCATGTCCCATCTCTAGTCACTAGTCTGTCGAAAAATGCATTCCCCTCTTCCCAGTGAAGTGGCGTGAACATCAACATTGTAGTCTGCCAGCAGGTAATGCTTGAATGATGCATGGACAAAGTGGTGTGAACATCAACATTGTAGTCTGCAAGTGCATAATGTTTGAATGATGCATGGACAAAGTGGTGTCAACTTCAATATTCAGTATCATCGGTCGACAAACTAAAACAGTCGAGGATGCTGCTCATGAATTCTGTTGATGAGATGCGACTGTTCCCTCCTGTGCTTGATTGTGATGGGGCGACTGAGTGTGTGGTGCTCATCTTTTGCCTCAGCAACCTGACACACATTCCCCCTTTGTTTTATTGAGCTGACTCTCCTAGTCTCTCCTTCATTGAGCTCCTGTCTGGACCTCAGTCATGCCAGCTGACTCTCCTAGTCTCTCCTTCATTGAGCTCCTGTCTGGACCGCAGCCTTGCCAGCTAACTCTCCTAGTCTCTCCTTCATTGAGCTCCTGTCTGGACCACAGTCATGCCAGCTGACTCTCCTAGTCTCTCCTTCATTGAGCTCCTGTCTGGACCACAGTCATGCCAGCTGACTCTCCTAGTCTCTCCTTCATTGAGCTCCTGTCTGGCCTGCAGCCATGCCAGCTGACTCTCCTAGTCTCTCCTTCATTGAGCTCCTGTCTGGACTGCAGCCATGCCAACTGACTCTCATAGTCTCTCCTTCATTGAGCTCCTGTCTGGACCGCAGTCATGCCAGCTGACTCTCCTAGTCTCTCCTTCATTGAGCTCCTGTCTAGACCACAGTCATGCCAGCTGACTCTCATAGTCTCCCCTTCATTGAGCTCCTGTCTGGACCGCAGTCATGCCAGCTGACTCTCCTAGTCTCTCGCCCACTGAGCTCCTGTCTGTACCACTCATCTAGCATAGCCGTCTTGCAGACTATCACAACCTGTCTGTAGATATAGTGGTGGTTATGACTCAGACATGTACGGTGTTACTACTGTAGTGCTAACACGAGCTCTTCAACACACATCTCCTTGGTTAACCTGGTAGTCCCCATGGATCATCTTTCATGAACTTATACACATCACATCTGTCATGAACTTATATACATCACATCTTTCATGAACTTATATACATCACATCTTTCATGAACTTATACACATCACATCTTTCATGAACTTATACACATCACATCTTTCATGAATTTATACACATCACATCTTTCATGAACTTATACACATCACATCTTTCATGAACTTATACACATCACATCTTTCATGAACTTATACACATCACATCTTTCATGAACTTATATACGTCACATCTTTCATGAACTTATACACATCACATCTTTCATGAACTTATACACATCACATCTTTCATGAACTTATACACATCACATCTTTCATGAACTTATACACATCACATCTTTCATGAACTTATATACATCACATCTTTCATGAACTTATACACATCACATCTTTCATGAACTTATATACATCACATCTTTCATGAACTTATACACATCACATCTTTCATGAACTTATACACATCACATCTTTCATGAACTTGTATACATCACATCTTTCATGAACTTATATACGTCACATCTTTCATGAACTTATTAACATCACATCTTTCATGAACTTATATACGTCACATCTTTCATGAACTTATACACATCACATCTTTCATGAACTTATACACATCACATCTTTCATGAACTTATACACATCACATCTTTCATGAACTTATTAACATCACATCTTTCATGAACTTATATACGTCACATCTTTCATGAACTTATACACATCACATCTTTCATGAACTTATACACATCACATCTTTCATGAACTTATACACATCACATCTTTCATGAACTTATACACATCACATCTTTCATGAACTTATACACATCACATCTTTCATGAACTTATACACATCACATCTTTCATGAACTTATATACGTCACATCTTTCATGAACTTATACACATCACATCTTTCATGAACTTATACACATCACATCTTTCATGAACTTATACACATCACATCTTTCATGAACTTATACACATCACATCTTTCATGAACTTATATACATCACATCTTTCATGAACTTATACACATCACATCTTTCATGAACTTATATACATCACATCTTTCATGAACTTATACACATCACATCTTTCATGAACTTATACACATCACATCTTTCATGAACTTGTATACATCACATCTTTCATGAACTTATATACGTCACATCTTTCATGAACTTATTAACATCACATCTTTCATGAACTTATATACGTCACATCTTTCATGAACTTATACACATCACATCTTTCATGAACTTAAACACATCACATCTTTCATGAACTTATACACATCACATCTTTCATGAACTTATACACATCACATCTTTCATGAACTTATATACGTCACATCTTTCATGAACTTATATACGTCACATCTTTCATGAACTTATACACATCACATCTTTCATGAACTTATATACGTCACATCTTTCATGAACTTATATACGTCACATCTTTCATGAACTTATATACGTCACATCTTTCATGAACTTATATACGTCACATCTTTCATGAACTTATATACGTCACATCTGTCATGAACTTATACACATCACATCTTTCATGAACTTATATACGTCACATCTGTCATGAACTTATATACATCACATCTTTCATGAACTTATACACATCACATCTTTCATGAACTTATATACGTCACATCTTTCATGAACTTATACACATCACATCTTTCATGAACTTATATACGTCACATCTGTCATGAACTTATACACATCACATCTTTCATGAACTTATATACGTCACATCTTTCATGAACTTATATACGTCACATCTTTCATGAACTTATATACATCACATCTTTCATGAACTTATATACGTCACATCTTTCATGAACTTATATACGTCACATCTTTCATGAACTTATATACGTCACATCTTTCATGAACTTATATACATCACATCTTTCATGAACTTATATACGTCACATCTTTCATGAACTTATATACATCACATCTTTCATGAACTTATATACGTCACATCTTTCATGAACTTATATACATCACATCTTTCATGAACTTATATACACATCACATCTTTCATGAACTTATATACACATCACATCTTTCATGAACTTATATACACATCACATCTTTCATGAACTTATATACACATCACATCTTTCATGAACTTATATACGTCACATCTTTCATGAACTTATATACGTCACATCTTTCATGAACTTATACACATCACATCTGTCCACTGATTCCCCATGTTTCTAAACGCAACATTGCAAGTTTGTCAATTTTGCTTCCCAAATCAGGCACTGGTATTCAACACACATTTTCAAAGTGCTTACAAGTAATCTGCACTGCCCGATGATAGCACAACACTATATAAATATGCTTGTTGAAGTACAACATATTTCTGACTTGTGGCTGCTGGTGGGGTCACATTCCTGACACATTTGCTACAATAACACACTTCAGATGTTCACCTCTGTTGCTCAGGTACTCAGTAGCTATGCGCTGACACAAGCTCAGTTTTATTCTCGTCCATGAAACATTCACCTCCTCCTCCCTCCTCCCCCGGCCCACCCACTTGAATCTTCTCACTAGACCTCAGCCCTTATATTTTTGTTTTTATAGTATATCCTTATTTACAGGGTATTGCAGTCAACACCAGCATTTCTGCTGCTATGATCTCTTGGCAAGTTTACATTCAGTAGTTTGCCATTGCTTTCTGAATGACCGACACATATACCAACGCAAAACCAACGCAATGCTGTCTGCTAACAAATCATGCAGCTGTGTTGTTGAATGTGGGTATGTGCCATCCTCATTACCTAAACATAATACAATGTGTAATATACATATGACAATGATATCTAGCACACGGTTTAACCCATAAGTGCTCCGTTTTCCCCCTAACTCAAACCTGAGTCTGGAGAAACTCAGCTCAATGCACGAACTCCGTTGCATCGGCGAGGATCCTGAAATACTTTAGGTAGATTTTTAACTCGAAATTTTGCCCGGGCAGCGCCGTTAGGCTTTTTTTTTTACGTGCGTATGTATTGTTGCGCACGTAAAAAAATCCCTTGGCAGGGTGACAATGGTATCTAGACATAATACAGTGTGTAATATTCATATGACAATGTTATCTAGACATAATACAGTGTGAATATACATAGACTGTTATTAGACATAATACAGTGTGTAATATACAAGATGATGGTATAGAAAATACAGTGTGAATATAATAGATTGTACTAGACTAATAAGTGTGAATATACTATGATGTATCTAGACATAATACAGTGTGTAATATCCATATGAGGATAGTATCTAGACATAATACAGTGTGTAATATACATATGACAATAGTATCTAGACATAATACAGGGGTGTATATACATATGACATATTATCTAGACATAATACAGTGTGTAATATACATATGACAGTGTTATCTAGACATAATACAGTGTGTAATATACATATGACAATATTATCTAGACATAATACAGTGTGTAATATACATATGATGATGGTATCTAGACAGATAATACAGTGTGTAATATACATATGACAATATTATCTAGACATAATACAGTGTGTAATATCATATGAGCCGATGTTATCTAGACATAATACAGTGTGTAATATACATATGACAATATTATCTAGACATAATACAGTGTGTAATATACATATGATGATGGTATCTAGACATAATACAGTGTGTAATATACATATGACATATGGTATCTAGACATAATCAGTGTGTAATATACTATGACAGTGTTATCTAGACATAATACAGTGTGTAATCTAGACATGATATGTATCTAGAATAATACATGTGATGGATGGTATCTAGACATAATACAGTGTGTAATATACATATGACAATATTATCTAGACATAATACAGTGTGTAATATACATATGACATTTATCTAGACATAATACAGTGTGTAATATACATATGACAATATTATCTAGACATAATACAGTGTGTAATATACATATGATGATGGTATCTAGACATAATACAGTGTGTAATATACATATGATGATGTATCTAGACATAATACAGTGTGTAATATACATTATGATGGTATCTAGACATAATACAGTGTGTAATATACATATGACAATGTTATCTAGACATAATACAGTGTGTAATATACATATGAATGTTATCTAGACATAATACAGTGTGTAATATACATATGATATGTTATCTAGACATAATACAGTGTGAAATATACATATGTGATGGTATCTGAATAATGTGTGTATGATATATGATGATATCTAGACATAATACAGTGTGTAATATACATATGATGATGGTATCTAGACATAATACAGTGTGTAATATTCATATGACAATATTATCTAGACATAATACAGTGTGTAATATTCATATGACAATGGTATCTAGACATAATACAGTGTGTAATATTCATATGACAATGGTATCTAGACATAATACAGTGTGTAATATACATATGACAATATTATCTAGACATAATCAGTGTGTAATATACATATGATGATGGTATCTAGACATAATACAGTGTGTAATATACATATGATGATGGTATAGTGTTTTAATATACATAAAATTATCTAACATAATACAGTGTGTAATATATGAATTATCTAGACATAATACAGTGTGTAATATACATATGATGATGGTATCTAGACATAATACAGTGTGTAATATACATATGATATGGTATCTAGACATAATACAGTGTGTAATATACATATGACAATGTTATCTAGACATAATACAGTGTGTAATATACATATGATGATGGTATCTAGACATAATACAGTGTGTAATATGCATATGATGATGGTATCTAGACATAATACAGTGTGTAATATGCATATGATGATGGTATCTAGACATAATACAGTGTGTAATATGCATATGATGATGGTATCTAGACATAATACAGTGTTAATACATTGTGAGGGTATCTAGACATAATAAGTGGTAATATACATATGATGATGGTATCTAGACATATGATGTGGTAATATACATATATAGGTGTTAATATACATATGATGATGGTATCTAGACATAATACAGTGTGTAATATACATATGATGATAGTATCTAGACATAATACAGTGTGTAATATACATATGATGATAGTATCTAGACATAATACAGTGTGTAATATACATATGACAATATTATCTAGACATAATACAGTGTGTAATATACATATGACAATATTATCTAGACATAATACAGTGTGTAATATAATATGTGTGGTATCTAGACATAATACAGTGTGTAATATACATATGATGATGGTATCTAGACATAATACAGTGTGTAATATACATATGATGATGGTATCTAGACATAATACAGTGTGTAATATACATATGATGATGGTATCTAGACATAATACAGTGTGTAATATACATATGATGATGGTATCTAGACATAATACAGTGTGTAATATACATATGATGATGGTATCTAGACATAATACAGTGTGTAATATACATATGATAGATGGATAGACATAATACAGTGTGTAATATACATATGATGATGGTATCTAGACATATACAGTGTGTAATATACATATGATGATGGTATCTAGACATAATACAGTGTGATATGCATATGATGATGGTTCTAGACATAATACAGTGTGTAATATACATATGACATATTATCTAGACATAATACAAGTGTGTAAGTATACATATGACAATAGTATCTAGACATAATACAGTGTGTAATATACATATGACAATATTATCTAGACATAATACAGTGTGTAATATACATATGATGATGGTATCTAGACATAATACAGTGTGTAATATACATATGATGATGGTATCTAGACATAATACAGTGTGTAATATACATATGATGATGGTATCTAGACATAATACAGTGTGTAATATGCATATGATGATGGTATCTAGACATAATACAGTGTGTAAATACATATGATGATGGTATCTAGACATAATACAGTGTGTAATATACATATGATGATGGTATCTAGACATAATACAGTGTGAATATACATATGACAATATTATCTAGACATAATACAGTGTGTAATATACATATGATGATGGTATCTAGACATAATACAGTGTGTAATATACATATGATGATGGTATCTAGACATAATACAGTGTGTAATATACATATGATGATAGTATCTAGACATAATACAGTGTGTAATATACATATGACAATATTATCTAGACATAATACAGCGTGTAATATACATATGACAATATTATCTAGACATAATACAGTGTGTAATATACATATGACAATATTATCTAGACATAATACAGTGTGTAATATACATATGATGATGGTATCTAGACATAATACAGTGTGTAATATACATATGATGATGGTATCTAGACATAATACAGTGTGTAATATGCATATGATGATGGTATCTAGACATAATACAGTGTGTAATATACATATGATGATGGTATCTAGACATAATACAGTGTGTAATATACATTACAATATTATCTAGACATAATACAGTGTGTAATATACATATGACAATATTATCTAGACATAATACAGTGTGTAATATACATATGAAATAGTTATCTAGACATAATACAGTGTGTAATATACATATGAATGATGGTATCTAGACATAATACAGTGTGTAATATGACATATGATGATGGTATCTAGACATAATACAGTGTGTAATATACATATGATGATGGTATCTAGACATAATACAGTGTGTAATATACATATGATGATGGTATCTAGACATAATACAGTGTGTAATATACATATGATGATGGTATCTAGACATAATACAGTGTGTAATATACATATGACAATATTATCTAGACATAATACAGTGTGTAATATACATATGATGATGGTATCTAGACATAATACAGTGTGTAATATACATATGATGATGGTATCTAGACATAATACAGTGTGTAATATGCATATGATGATGGTATCTAGACATAATACAGTGTGTAATATGCATATGATGATAGTATCTAGACATAATACAGTGTGTAATATGCATATGATGATGGTATCTAGACATAATACAGTGTGTAATATACATATGATGATGGTATCTAGACATAATACAGTGTGTAGAATACATATGATGATGGTATCTAGACATAATACAGTGTGTAATATACATATGATGATGGTATCTAGACATAATACAGTGTGTAATATACATATGATGATGGTATCTAGACATAATACAGTGTGTAATATGCATATGATGATGGTATCTAGACATAATACAGTGTGTAATATGCATATGATGATGGTATCTAGACATAATACAGTGTGTAATATACATATGATGATGGTATCTAGACATAATACAGTGTGTAATATACATATGATGATGGTATCTAGACATAATACAGTGTGTAATATACATATGACAATATTATCTAGACATAATACAGTGTGTAATATGCATATGATGATGGTATCTAGACATAATACAGTGTGTAATATACATATGATGATGGTATCTAGACATAATACAGTGTGTAATATACATATGACAATATTATCTAGACATAATACAGTGTGTAATATACATATGATGATGGTATCTAGACATAATACAGTGTGTAATATACATATGACAATATTATCTAGACATAATACAGTGTGTAATATGCATATGACAGTGTTATCTAGACATAATACAGTGTGTAATATACATATGACAATATTATCTAGACATAATACAGTGTGTAATATACATATGATGATGGTATCTAGACATAATACAGTGTGTAATATACATATGACAATATTATCTAGACATAATACAGTGTGTAATATACATATGACAGTGTTATCTAGACATAATACAGTGTGTAATATACATATGACAATATTATCTAGACATAATACAGTGTGTAATATACATATGATGATGGTATCTAGACATAATACAGTGTGTAATATACATATGACAGTGTTATCTAGACATAATACAGTGTGTAATATACATATGACAGTGTTATCTAGACATAATACAGTGTGTAATATACATATGACAATATTATCTAGACATAATACAGTGTGTAATATACATATGACAGTGTTATCTAGACATAATACAGTGTGTAATATACATATGACAGTGTTATCTAGACATAATACAGTGTGTAATATGCATATGATGATGGTATCTAGACATAATACAGTGTGTAATATACATATGATGATGGTATCTAGACATAATGCAGTGTGTAATATACATATGACAATATTATCTAGACATAATACAGTGTGTAATATACATATGACAATATTATCTAGACATAATACAGTGTGTAATATACATATGATGATGGTATCTAGACATAATACAGTGTGTAATATACATATGACAATATTATCTAGACATAATACAGTGTGTAATATACATATGATGATGGTATCTAGACATAATACAGTGTGTAATATACATATGATGATGGTATCTAGACATAATACAGTGTGTAATATACATATGACAATATTATCTAGACATAATACAGTGTGTAATATACATATGATGATGGTATCTAGACATAATACAGTGTGTAATATGCATATGATGATGGTATCTAGACATAATACAGTGTGTAATATGCATATGATGATGGTATCTCGACATAATACAGTGTGTAATATGCATATGATGATGGTATCTAGACATAATACAGTGTGTAATATACATATGATGATGGTATCTAGACATAATACAGTGTGTAATATGCATATGATGATGGTATCTAGACATAATACAGTGTGTAATATACATATGATGATGGTATCTAGACATAATACAGTGTGTAATATACATATGATGATGTATCTAGACATAATACAGTGTGTAATATACATATGATGATAGTATCTAGACATAATACAGTGTGTAATATACATATGACAAGTAGTTATCTAGACATAATACAGTGTGTAATATACATATGACAATGATTATCTAGACATAATACAGTGTGTAATATACATATGATGATGGTATCTAGACATAATACAGTGTGTAATATACATATGATGATGGTATCTAGACATAATACAGTGTGTAATATACATATGAATGATGGTATCTAGACATAATACAGTGTGTAATATACATATGACAATATGTATCTAGACATAATACAGTGTGTAATATACATATGATGATGGTATCTAGACATAATACAGTGTGTAATATACATATGACGATGTTATCTAGACATAATACAGTGTGTAATATACATATGATGATGGTATCTAGAACATAATACAGTGTGTAATATACATATGATGATGGTATCTAGACATAATACAGTGTGTAATATACATATGATGATGGTATCTAGACATAATACAGTGTGTAATATACATATGAATGATGGTATCTAGACATATACAGTGTGTAATATGCATATGAATGATGGTATCTAGACATAATACAGTGTGTAATATACATATGACTGATAGTATCTAGACATAATACAGTGTGTAATATACATATGATGATGGTATCTAGACATAATACAGTGGGTAATATACATATGATGATGGTATCTAGACATAATACAGTGTGTAAGATACATATGATGATGGTATCTAGACATAATACAGTGTGTAATATGCATATGAATGATGGTATCTAGACATAATACAGTGTGTAATATGCATATGATGATAGGTATCTAGACATAATACAGTGTGTAATATACATATGATGATGGTATCTAGACATAATACAGTGTGTAATATACATATGATGATGGTATCTAGACATAATACAGTGTGTAATATCATATGGCATGATGTATCTAGACATAATACAGTGTGTAATATGCATATGATGATGGTATCTAGACATAATACAGTGTGTAATATACAGATGATGATGGTATCTAGACCTAATACAGGTGTAAATATGCATATGATGATGGTATCTAGACATAATACAGTGTGTATATATACATATGATGATAGTATCTAGACATAATACAGTGTGTAATATACATATGACAATATTATCTAGACATAATACAGTGTGTAATATACATATGACAATATTATCTAGACATAATACAGTGTGTAATATACATATGACAATATTATCTAGACATAATACAGTGTGTAATATACATATGATGATGGTATCTAGACATGTTACAGTGTGTAATATACATATGATGATGGTATCTAGACATAATACAGTGTGTAATATGCATATGATGATGGTATCTAGACATAATACAGGTTGTAATATGACTATATGATGATGGTATCTAGACATAATACAGTGTGTAATATACATATGATGATGGTATCTAGACATAATACAGTGTGTAATATACATATGACATATGGTATCTAGACATAATACAGTGTGTAATATACATATGATGATGGTATCTAGACATAATACAGTGTGTAATATACATATGATGATGGTATCTAGACATAATACAGTGTGTAATATACATATGATGATGGTATCTAGACATAATACAGTGTGTAATATACATATGATATGTATCTAGACATAATACAGTGTGTAATATGACATATGATGATGGTATCTAGACATAATACAGTGTGTAATATACATATGATGATGGTATCTAGACATAATACAGTGTGTAGATATGCATATGATGATGGTATCTAGACATAATACAGTGTGTAATATGACATATGATGATGGTATCTAGAACATAATACAGTGTGTAATATACATATGAATGATGGTATCTAGACATAATACAGTGTGTAATATGCATATGATGATGGTATCTAGACATAATACAGTGTGTAATATGCATATGATGATGTAATCTAGACATAATACAGTGTGTAATATAGCATATGATGATGGTATCATAGACATAATACAGTGTGTAATATACATATGATGATGGTATCTAGACATAATACAGTGTGTAATATACATATGACAATATGTATCTAGACATAATACAGTGTGTAATATGTCATATGATGATGGTATCTAGACATAATACAGTGTGTAATATACATATGATTGATGGTATCTAGACATAATACAGTGTGTAATATACATATGACAATATTATCTAGACATAATACAGTGTGTAATATGCATATGATGATGGTATCTAGACATAATACAGTGTGTAATATGCATATGATGATAGTATCTAGACATAATACAGTGTGTAATATACATATGATGATGGTATCTAGACATAATACAGTGTGTAATATACATATGATGATGATATCTAGACATAATGCAGTGTGTAATATGCATATGATGATGGTATCTAGACATAATACAGTGTGTAATATGCATATGATGATAGTATCTAGACATAATACAGTGTGTAATATGCATATGATGATGGTATCTAGACATAATACAGTGTGTAATATACATATGATGATGGTATCTAGACATAATACAGTGTGTAATATACATATGACAATATTATCTAGACATAATACAGTGTGTAATATGCATATGATGATGGTATCTAGACATAATACAGTGTGTAATATGCATATGATGATGGTATCTAGACATAATACAGTGTGTAATATGCATATGATATAGTATCTAGACATAATACAGTGTGTAATATACATATGATGATGGTATCTAGACATAATACAGTGTGTAATATGCATATGATGATAGTATCTAGACATAATACAGTGTGTAATATGCATATGATGATGGTATCTAGACATAATACAGTGTGTAATATACATATGACAATATTATCTAGACATAATACAGTGTGTAATATGCATATGATGATGGTATCTAGACATAATACAGTGTGTAATATGCATATGATGATGGTATCTAGACATAATACAGTGTGTAATATGCATATGATGATAGTATCTAGACATAATACAGTGTGTAATATACATACGATGATGGTATCTAGACATAATACAGTGTGTAATATGCATATGATGATAGTATCTAGACATAATACAGTGTGTAATATGCATATGATGAGGGTATCTAGACATAATACAGTGTGTAATATACATATGATGATGGTATCTAGACATAATACAGTGTGTAATATACATATGATGATGGTATCTAGACATAATACAGTGTGTAATATACATATGACAATATTATCTAGACATAATACAGTGTGTAATATGCATATGATGATGGTATCTAGACATAATACAGTGTGTAATATACATATGATGATGGTATCTAGACATAATACAGTGTGTAATATGCATATGATGATGGTATCTAGACATAATACAGTGTGTAATATGCATATGATGATAGTCATCATTGGCACCTTGCCGTCTTGACAGACGATAGTTTGTGCTCTAAAAAGGCATAATAACTTTTAACTATGGCGGTAGCGAGTGTGACTGATAAGGCCAATTTGCGCTGTAAATGTCCGTTCACAGTGGGTGCATGCGAACACGTGGTCATTTCCACCATCATGCACCATCTTACGTCTCAAACGCTTGGTGTGTGACTTTTCTGCAATAATTTTCTCCTTTGACTTTATTCCATTTCTGATATTTGCCCTCCATGCAACACGTTCAGCGGCGACTTGCTCCCAATGTGCATTATCAATGCCTGTATCAATCATGTCCCGCTTACACACATCTTTGTATCGTAGTAGAGGCCGACCCTGAGATCTCTTACCCATCTGTAATTCACCAAAAAAGATATCCTTTGGTATTCTATGATGATAGTATCTAGACATAATACAGTGTGTAATATGCATATGATGATGGTATCTAGACATAATACAGTGTGTAATATGCATATTATGATGGTATCTAGACATAATACAGTGTGTAATATGCATATGATGATAGTATCTAGACATAATACAGTGTGTAATATACATATGATGATGGTATCTAGACATAATACAGTGTGTAATATGCATATGATGATAGTATCTAGACATAATACAGTGTGTAATATGCATATGATGATGGTATCTAGACATAATACAGTGTGTAATATACATATGATGATGGTATCTAGACATAATACAGTGTGTAATATACATATGATGATGTATCTAGACATAATACAGTGTGTAATATACATATGACAATATTATCTAGACATAATACAGTGTGTAATATGCATATGATGATGGTATCTAGACATAATACAGTGTGTAATATACATATGATGATGGTATCTAGACATAATACAGTGTGTAATATGCATATGATGATGGTATCTAGACATAATACAGTGTGTAATATGCATATGATGATAGTATCTAGACATAATACAGTGTGTAATATGCATATGATGATGGTATCTAGACATAATACAGTGTGTAATATACATATGATGATGGTATCTAGACATAATACAGTGTGTAATATACATGTGATGATGGTATCTAGACATAATACAGTGTGTAATATACATATGACAATATTATCTAGACATAATACAGTGTGTAATATGCATATGATGATGGTATCTAGACATAATACAGTGTGTAATATACATATGATGATGGTATCTAGACATAATACAGTGTGTAATATACATATGATGATGGTATCTAGACATAATACAGTGTGTAATATACATATGATGATGGTATCTAGACATAATACAGTGTGTAATATACATATGATGATAGTATCTAGACATAATACAGTGTGTAATATACATATGACAATATTATCTAGACATAATACAGTGTGTAATATACATATGACAATATTATCTAGACATAATACAGTGTGTAGAATACATATGATGATGGTATCTAGACATAATACAGTGTGTAGAATACATATGATGATGGTATCTAGACATAATACAGTGTGTAATATACATATGATGATGGTATCTAGACATAATACAGTGTGTAATATACATATGATGATGGTATCTAGACATAATGCAGTGTGTAATATGCATATGATACTGTGATATCTAGACATGGAATTAGTGCCCTCCTTCTGTGGTAATGGTGTTGTGGAAGAAGCAGAGGTGTGTGATGCTGGTGTTTATGGAATGGTTGATAAAGACAATTGCTGCTCACAAGATTGCAAACTGAGGCCACATGCATTCTGTAGGTGAGTTGTCTTGTGATCACTGTTTCATGTGTTGATGTTGTAGATCAGTTGTTGTGTGATCACTGTTTCATGTGTTGATGATGATGTAGATCAGTTGTTGTGTGATCACTGTTTCATGTGTTGATGATGATGTAGATCAGTTGTTGTGTGATCACTGTTTCATGTGTTGATGATGATGTAGATCAGTTGTTGTGTGATCACTGTTTCATGTGTTGATGATGATGTAGATCAGTTGTTGTGTGATCACTATTTCATGTGTTGATGATGTTGTAGATTAGTTGTTTCATGCTCTCTGTTTCATGTGTTGATGATGTTGTAGATCAGTTGTTGTGTGCTCACTGTTTCATGTTTTGATGATGTCGTATATCCGTTGTTTTATGCTCACTATTTCAAGAGTGGCTTAGGGATGTGTAGGTGGGTGAGGGATGTGTATGTGTCGGGGTGGGATGCGTGAGTGGGTGGAGGATGTGTGTGGGTAGGGGTATTGTGATTGAGAGCTGTTTGGTTGGGGGTGGGTGGGTGCGTAGTGGAGGATGTGTGCGTGAGTGAGTGTGTGTTGGTGGATGGGTGGGGAATACATGTGTGGGTGGGGAGAGGTGCATGGTGTGTTGGTTGGGGATATTGTGTGGGTGGGGTATGTATGTGTGGGTGGGGGTGAATGGGTAAGGGTATCTGTGTGGGTCTGGGTTAGAATATTGTATGGTATGTGGGTGGGGAATATGTGTGTGGTGTGTAGGTGGGGATGCATGGTGGTATGTGGGTGTGGGATGTGTTGGTGAGGGATATGTGTGCGATGTGTGAGTTGGGAATATTGCATGGTAGAGGATGTATGTAATGTGCGGGTGGGGGATGTGTGTGGTGGGGGATTGGGTTAGGGCATGTGTGGGTGGGTGGAGGATGTATGTGTGGTTGGTGGGGTGTGTGTGAGTGGATTGGGGATGTATAGGTGGTTAGGGAGATGTGTGTGTGTGTCGGGGTAGGGAGATGTCAGTTGGTGTGGATGTGTGTGTATGGATTGGGTATGTGTGAGTGGATGTGCGATGTGTGGGTTGGTGGGGAATGTGTGTGCGTGGGTGGGGAATATGTGGTCGATGGAGATGTGGCTGGGGGATGGGTGGTTGGAGGTGTGGGTGGGGAGAGGATATGTGGGTTAGGATGTGTATGTGGGATGTGTGGGTTGGTGGGGGGTGTTTGTGGGTGGCGAGTGTGTTTTGGTTGGGGGAACAGGTGATTGCAGTGTGTGTGGGTGGGGGATGTGCGGGAGGAAGATGGGTTGGTTGGTGGGGTATGGTATGTGTCCCTGGGTGTGTGTGTGTGAGTAGGTGGGGTTGTGTTTGTGGGTGGGGTGATGTATGGGTAGGTGGGAGATGGGCCTCATAACATGGTAATTTGTCTTGATTATGTTTACAACATTCATTTCACAATGTTTATCTTTCTTCCTATGTAAATGTATAATGCTCTTGATGAACGAAAGACGAGTGATTGGAAGGGCCGAATATAAGACGGGCCTGCGTGCTCAATTTGTGACCCTTTTAAAATAAAGTTGATTTGATTTGATTTGATTTGATTATGTGTTGATGATATTGTATATGCGTTGTTTTGTGCTCACTATTTCATGTATTGATGATGATGTAGATCAATTGTTGTGTGCTCACTGTTTTATGTATTGATGATGATGTAGATCAGTTGTTGTGTGCTCACTGTTTCATGTATTGATGATGTTGTAGATCAGTTATTGTGTGCTCACTGTTGCATGTATTGATGATGTTGTAGATCAGTTGTTGTGTGCTCACTGTTTCATGTATTGATGATGTTGTAGATCAGTTGTTGTGTGCTCACTGTTTCATGTATTGATGATGTTGTAGATCAGTTGTTGTGTGCTCACTGTTTCATGTATTGATGATGTTGTAGATCAGTTGTTGTGTGCTCACTGTTTCATGTATTGATGATGTTGTAGATCAGTTGTTGTATGCTCACTGTTTCATGTATTGATGATGTTGTAGATCAGTTGTTGTGTGCTCACTGTTTCATGTATTGATGATGTTGTAGATCATTTGTTGTGTGCTCACTATTTCATGTATTGATGATGTTGTAGATCAGTTGTTGTGTGCTCACTGTTTCATGTATTCATGATGTTGTAGATCAGTTGTTGTGTGCTCACTGTTTCATGTATTGATGATGTTGTAGATCAGTTGTTGTGTGCTCACTGTTTCAATGTATTGATGATGTGGTAGATCAGTTGTTTGTGTGCTCACTGTTTCATGTATTGATGATGTTGTAGATCAGTTGTTGTGTGCTCACTGTTTCATGTATTGATGATGTTGTAGATCAGTTGTTGTGTGCTCACTGTTTCATGTATTGATGATGTTGTAGATCAGTTGTTGTGTGCTCACTGTTTCGTGTATTGATGATGTTGTAGATCAGTTGTTGTGTGCTTACTGTTTCATGTGTTGATGATGTTGTAGATCAGTTGTTGTGTGCTCACTGTTTTATGTATTGATGATGTAGATCAGTTGTTGTGTGCTCACTGTTTCATGTATTGATGATGTTGTAGATCAGTTGTTGTCTGCTCACTGTTTTATGTATTGATGATGTTGTAGATCAGTTGTTGTGTGCTCACTGTTTTATGTATTGATGATGTTGTAGATCAGTTGTTGTGTGCTCACTGTTTTATGTATTGATGATGATATAGATCAGTTGTTGTGTGCTCACTGTTTTATGTATTGATGATGTTGTAGATAAGTTGTTGTGTGCTCACTGTTTCATGTATTGATGATGTTGTAGATAAATTGTTGTGTGCTCACTATTTCATGTATTGATGATGTTGTAGATCAGTTGTTGTGTGCTCATTGTTTCATGTATTGATGATGTTGTAGATCAGTTGTTGTGTGCTCATTGTTTCATGTATTGATGATGTTGTAGATCAATTGTTGTGTGCTCACTGTTTCATGTATTGATGATGTTGTAGATCAGTTGTTGTGTGCTCACTGTTTCATGTACTGATGATGTTGTAGATCAGTTGTTGTGTGCTCACTGTTTCATGTATTGATGATGTTGTAGATCAGTTGTTGTGTGCTCACTGTTTCATGTATTGATGATGTTGTAGATAAATTGTTGTGTGCTCACTGTTTCATGTATTGATGATGTTGTAGATCAGTTGTTGTGTGCTCACTGTTTAATGTATTGATGATGTTGTAGATAAATTGTTGTGTGCTCACTGTTTAATGTATTGATGATGTTGTAGATAAATTGTTGTGTGCTCACTGTTTCATGTATTGATGATGATGTAGATCAGTTGTTGTGTGCTCACTGTTTCATGTATTGATGATGTTGTAGATAAATTTTGTGTGCTCACTGTTTCATGTATTGATGATGTTGTAGATAAATTGTTGTGTGCTCACTGTTTCATGTATTGATGATGTTGTAGATCAATTGTTCTGTGCTCACTGTTTCATGTATTGATGATGTTGTAGATCAATTGTTGTGTGCTCACTGTTTCATGTATTGATGATGTTGTAGATCATTTGTTGTGTGCTCACTGTTTCATGTATTGATGATGTTGTAGATCAGTTGTTGTGTGCTCACTGTTTCATGTATTGATGATGTTGTAAATCAGTTGTTGTGTGCTCACTGTTTTATGTATTGATGATGTTGTAGATCAGTTGTTGTGTGCTCACTGTTTTATGTATTGATGATGTTGTAGATCAGTTGTTGTGTGCTCACTGTTTTATGTATTGATGATGATATAGATCAGTTGTTGTGTGCTCACTGTTTCATGTATTGATGATGTTGTAGATCAGTTGTTGTGTCTCACTGTTTCATGTATTGATGATGTTGTAGATCAGTTGTTGTGTGCTCACTGTTTCATGTATTTATGATGTTGTAGATCAGTTGTTGTGTGCTCACTGTTTCATGTATTGATGATGTTGTAGATCAATTGTTGTGTGCTCACTGTTTCATGTATTGATGATGATGTTGATCAATTGTTGTGTGCTCACTGTTTCATGTATTGATGATGTTGTAGATCAATTGTTGTGTGCTCACTGTTTCATGTATTGATGATGTGTTAGATCAATTGTTGTGTGCTCAGTGTTTCATGTATTGATGATGTTGTAGATCAATTGTTGTGTGCTCACTGTTTCATGTATTGATGATGTTGTAGATCAATTGTTGTGTGCTCACTGTTTCATGTATTGATGATGTTGTAGATCCATTGTTTTGTGCATTAGCACTTAACAGTCCTTGACCACATCCACCTTGGATTGCTAATTGACCTATGAAAGTATGCCACTAACATTATAAAACTCTACAACTTTCGGCATATATTTAAACAGTTTTTAATCAGTTGTGTCTGTCATTTGTTTATTCTTACGTTGTAGTTGTCTCTGTCAGTTTTCTAAAGTTGTGTCTGTCAGTTTGCTATATAATGATGTAACTATCTGTGTGAAGTTGCTATTTTCATGCTGTAGTTATCTCTGTCAGTTTGCTTTATTTTCATGCTGTAGTTATCTCTTCATCCATCCATCATGTTCCATGCTGATAAGCGTGGGCGGTCATGTTTTGTCATCTCACTCGATCACTAGAATCGTGGATCAGCTCCGTGTCTGTCTCGGCCATGCCACAAGGGCCAAGTTACCAGACTGCTAAACACAATATATGATACTGGAGATATACCTCTGTCATATATTCTGAAGGGAGTGGGAGATCACTGTGGTGCATGCCCCATTTCTAATCAAAGAAGTTGGGCCCCATCCTCTTCTGTCTTCAATAACCCCAGAATATGACCCTCGAGTTATCTGCAGGCCTCGTCTTATTTAGTTTAGTCTAGGAGATATAGATTATGGCCCTGGTGAGAATAATAAATACCAACTGGGATTCTGCCCCTTCTCCAAAGATTCTTATAGCTCTTGAGCCCCCCCCCCCCCCCTTTTGTTTATCAAATCTGAGGAAAGTCTGGAGAATTCTCTCAGCCTGATTTATATTAAGAAAGCATGGATATTGAGCAGTTGATAGACCTAGTCTTTCCTCCCCATTTTTAGTATTTCCTCATGACTGAATGTGTTTTTAAACAATCAAACACATAACCAATCACAATAGATCTTGACCACATGATGTACACATTAAATGGTGAATCACAGATAGGTTGAACTAATAAATCAACATAAGATCAGTGACAGTTAATTATTTATTGAATGGGCCTGTGTCTTCTGGCCTGGTAAATACACTTTCTCTTGTGGTTTGCACAAGATAAATTAGAAAAATGCATATAGGACCAATGTCACAGACCATCAACAAATAAGCATCAATACATGAGATGTCAATAAGAGTGGAAACATGGTATACATTTGAATGTTGTACATGTTAAGTGTGAAGATGATGAATCTACATTTAGGTATCAGTTCTTGAAAACTGAGTGTTGTGTGTTTTCTTTCTAAGAGAGAGATAACCTTATGATTTGGAGGAGTAGGATAGGCCTGGGTCCATTGACTGATGGACCCACTTCCGGTCTGCCCGTGTAGCTTCTCTGAAGGCCTCCCCATACTCTGCTCATGGCCAAGTCATCCTCCATCTCAAGTGCGGTTCATCTCTTTCTTTCTGTGGTCTGGTTTGGTTGTTGGCCAGTATGTTGCCAGTTGGATGCCCATTGGTTGCCACCAAGACTTCACTGTGTAAAATTCACTTAAACATATACAATCGTACCAATGCAATATTCTAGAAGTAGGTCGGAAGAAACCTAAATTCCTGAAGTAGGAACTAGTTCCCCCCCCCCCCCCCCCCCCCCCCCCCCCCTCTCTTCTTTTCTCTAATCTATTGTTGGGTTAATTTGGGGTGGTCAGAGTTTATCACACTGTGTACGCCTTGTCTCAGTTGGTTCCTGCTGTATGTAAGTTCTCATTGGACCTGGGGTCAGTGAGACGTTTACAGTAAGACAGTGACAAGAGTGAGGTGGTGTCAAGATGCATGTAAATAAATGACATACATTTATAACATTTCTATCACTCAATTGGGTTTGTAGTGTGTTTAAATGATTCTCTGTGTTTTCACAATTAACCAACTTCTTCTTCTGTGTATAATAACTCCTCTCCCATTACCTGTTGTTGTGGTTGTTGTTGTGGGGTTGAGTGTTGAGTTGAGTGGTGTTGTGTTTTAAGTTATGTTGAGTAATGAGTTAAGTTCACTTCTGATGGTGGAGTTCGCGAAGCACAACTTTTCTGATGTAATGCAGTTCATGAGTGCCCTTATCTAAGTAAAATCTGACACAAAATATAAATATTTATTCCATCAAACTCTATTTATTCAATAGATGAAGCAGAAAGGGAAGATTTGATTTCTCTTTCAGCTTTCTAGATTGAAAATAGATATAGATAAGTCTGTTTTAGAACAAGGCACTCATTCTAGTACACGAACTGTCATTTTAGCTGTAGATAGTGATATCATTTTTAGCAGTGTTTCTGATGAAAGGCACAAGATTGCTTTAGAATCATCACTTCGTACAGTTGTCCAGAATAGAATGTAGTAGTATTATGCACTTCTTAAAGTTAATAATTATCTTTAAGAATATCAGAGGTTGCAGTATTCGAAGATAGTAGTAGATTGTCAGTTTGCCCGGGAATCGGCTCTGTGTCATCAGAATCTACAGTCGATCATTTTACATTTCAGAGGTTTTAATTAATAATAATACATTTCAATTGACATTACAAACACTGGATACCATTACTGGATACTTGATAAATCTGGTCATCAGTCTAATCTAAGGAATTACAAGCCTACCTCCGATTCAGACATTCTGCCTTCCCTATTTGAAAATCGGTCACACTAGCTTTCACGTCTGTTCATCAGGCAGTTTGCAGAAAGAGTGCGCGATTAACATATTCTAAGCGGGTTTTCAAATGGAGGCGTTGTCACGTGTCTCTTTTTATCCAATGATCTCTTGTGCCTTGGCTGATGAAATCTTTCCCAGAATTGACGTCATCTGTCACTTGTTCAGTTCCAGTTTTGATGGTGCGTTAGTTTTACATTTTCCCCTCTTCTTGGCGTGCATTCTTGGCAACTGAATAATGGTGGATAGTGGTTATGCCACAGCCTCATGAAGCATGTAATTCTGTATTTATTGCTATCCCAAAGAAATCAGGAGCCTTGGAATGTGATCAACATCGAACAATTAATATAATGAGTCACATAACGAAGATTTTGCTGAGAAGTATCATGCAAAGAGTTAGGAGGAAAATACAACCTTAAGTAGAAGAAGAAGAATGTGGGTTTGTAGAAGGCTAGAGTACAGTAAATGCTGTGTATATACTAAGAACCGTAATCGAACTTTCTATAGAAGTAAACAAAGATCTACACCTTTGCTTTATTGACTACACAAAGGCTTTCGATAAAGTGAGACATGTCAACATGATAAGGGTGCTTGAAGATCTACAAATTGATGGAAAAGACCTTAGAATTGTAAAAATCATATATTGGAAACAACAAGCTGCCGTAAGAATTGATAATAAAGTAGGTCAATATCAAGCCTATTAAGAGAGGTGTGAGACAGGGATGTGTAATGTCTCCAGATCTGTTTTCCCTGTGCAGTGAACATATTTTCAGAAATCTATTGAATGATAACAGCGGGAAGAGCAATCTACTGAATGCCTACAGTGGGAAGAAGAATCTATTGAATGTCTTCAATGGGAAGAAATAATCTGTTAATATGAGATAACCAGTGATTGTCTACATTGAGAAAAACTATCTAATATGAGATAATCTAAATGATTAGAGTGGGAAGAAGTCTATTAAATGATTACAGTAGGAAGAACATTCTATTGAATGTCTATAATGGGAAGAATAACCTATTGATTGTCTACAGCAAGGGTCACCAAAATACAGCCCACGGGCCGAATCTGGCCTGCGACAGCATTTCATCCAGCCCACCGAAAGTACTCGAACTTGATTGATATAATGTATGGAACATGAGACGTTGTGATACAATTTAAATGTAAATATTATGTTTAGAATAATAGGAAATCTTCACACGTGTGGATATCTCCTGGCTGCTATGTGTCTTAAATTCACTATTTTCAATTATAAATTATTGTATCTAGATTGTCTTGTTTATTGTAATATTTGTTTATTTCGCACCATCCCAAGTCCTTTCTCAACTTGTGGTAGCGTCGCCTATGCTCTGACGTTACCATGGCTTCTCTGGCAACACACACATGCATGCACATGCACGCACGCATGCACACACGCATGCACGCACGCACACACACACACACACACACACACACACACACACACACACACACACACACACACACACAAACACCTTTCCCTCCCCCAGATGCGCCCGGCTGTCAACACAAGTTCCATGCTCCAGAAATATTTACTTCTTTTTGCCAATCATCCATTTTATAGGTGTGTAACAAGGATTTCTTTGTTTGACAGTGATAGGTAAGTGAATTACAAGTGTGAATACAGGCAGTAAAGTAGCAATCATAGCAGAAAAATGCAATTGAAGCCTCGTGTTATTACGAAAATATTATCCCCAGCTCAGAAGAATTCCCTGGTCAAGGTGTTAATCGAGCTGGTTTCTAGGCCAGTGTTTCTCAACCTTTCTGCTGAGCAAATGCTCAAGGAACCAGATGATCCAGATGTCTGTAATAATTTATGTAATAAACCAGATGGGCAAAAATGTTGCATTTAGGCAATTTTGGTCTGTTTTGGCGGAATTCCTGGCTGCCACTCGCGGACCCCGGTTGAAAAACTTTGCTCTAGGCTATTTATTTAGGCCGGCCCTATTTAATATATTTTGCAAACCTTATTATGAGATATATTCTATTACCAAAGGTACCTATAAACTTTATATGTATTTTTGGTGAGCCATAGTTTCACCAGTGACCCCTAGTCCGCTGCTTTTCTTTTATTTCAATAGGAGTGTAATTATGTTTCTAATTAAGTGTCTTTTTCATTTTCAGATACCGTATACTTCGCCCTTCATTGTGGCTACTAAGAAAAGAAAAGTGGAAGCCAAGTGTCGCATTTTCAATAAAGAATGGGAAGTAAAGTACTTCTTTGTGGAATCAAAGGACCAGAAAACCAGTTGTGTAATATGCAGCCAAAGAGTTGCCGTTTTGAAAGAGTACAATCTTCAGCGTCACTACGAAACCAAACATCTATCAACATATTCAGTTTTCTGGAAAGGTACACTCTGAGAAATATGAGTCCACGAAACAAGATTTAGAAACACAAAGAAATCTCTTCACGAGAAAGTTTGTTGGAAATGAATCTGTCACTCGTACATGTTACAAAATTGTGCATAAGATGGCAGAACGAGCAAAACCGTTTACTGATGGCAAATTCATCAAAGAGTATGATGGAAGCAGCAAATGACTTGTGTCCTGAGAAAGCTGATTTTGAAACTATCAGCCTGTCGGCAAATTCAGTTGTGCGAAGACGAAAAGAACTTGGAGAAAACATAGTGCTGCAGATACACAAGAAAACTAGGAACTTGTGGTATTTTCTGGTGCTGGATGAGTCTACTGGCCCCTCGAGTACGTCACAACTTCTCATGCTCATTCGTGGTGTCAATTTGGACTTTCAGATAATGGAAGAGTTGGCATCCATTTGCAGCATTCATGGAACAACAACTGGAAAATATATTTTCATGGATGTGCAAACAGTTTTGCAAGACTATAATCTTCAGTGGAATCAGCTTCGAGGTGTTACAGTTGATAGAGGAAAAACCATGGCTGGAGTGAAGGAGGGTCTGATGGGGCTGATCAGGACTCATTTGGAAGATATGCAAATTCCGAGCGTTCTGTTCATACCCTGCATCATACATCAACAAGCACTCTGTGGGAAAGACTTAGATATTTCTTGTGTACTGAAACCAGTCGTTTCTGCTGTGAACTTCATTTGGGGACATGCACTCTATCATCGTCATTTCCAGGCTTTTCTTGAAGAAATTGATTCTGAATTCTGTGATTTGCCTTATCACACATGAGTGAGGTGGCTCAGCTGCGGTAAAGTACTGTTTCAATTTTACAAGCTCCAAAACAAAATAGATGTTTTCCTCACTGAAAAAGATAGAGCTGATCCACAGCTGTCAGATCCTACCTGGCTGTGAAAGTTGTCATTTTTGGTCGACATCACATCCCACATGAATGAACTGAATTTTAAACATCAGGGAAAGGATAACCTCGTCTGTGATCTCTACAGAATCATCAAATGTTTTTGGAGAAAGCTGTCATTGTTTGAAGCACAACTAGAAGGAGAAAATGTTTATCATTTTCACTGTTTCAAAGAGTTTTGCGCTACAATCACCGAAGATGTTAACTTCGATTTTCCAAAAATAAAATTATTTGTGATGTGAAGAAGCATTTTTGGAGAGATTTTCAGATCTTGACAGAATTGAAAGTGACATTCTTCTGTTCTAGAATACGTTTGATTGTAACCTTGATGATGTGCCAGCTGAACTACAGTTGGAGCTCATTGATTTGCAAGCAAATGACTTGTTGAAAGAGAAGCACAGAGATAAAAAAACTTGTTGAATTTTACCGCTGCTTACCTGATGTTGAGTTTTTGAAGCTGAAGAAATTTACCGCTGGTATGGCATCAGTGTTTGGAACAACATATGTCTGTGAGCAAACATTTTCAAAAATTGATGATATCTTGAAAGCCAAATATCAGTTTCACAAATCTCACTAACTTTTTTGCTGCTTAGTTTGTGGAGATTTGGATATGTGCATACTAGGTCTGATTTAACTATCTTTTTGCTAACGTCGCCTTCTTCGAAAACTTGTTGGTTGCCTGTGATATTGTGTGTGCATTGCATGCCACTCTCCCATGATTAACTTAGTTTTTTTCTCTTTTTTCCCAGAGCTTTCATTCTGGCTTGCAAGTATTTTTAAAGTTAGTTGCATATCCTTTACAGGACGTTTGCAGTCAACACCAGCATTGTTTGCTGTTGTTGATGTCTTGGCAAGTTTATATTCAGTAGTCTGCCATTGTTTTCTGAATGACCGGCACCCATACCATAGCGTAAAAAACCCAGTGCAAAGCAGTCTGCTGCCAAATCATGCGCAGCTATGTTTTGAATGTGGGTTAACGGGATTACGAACCACATCCGTAAGACCTTCACCATGGAGACCGGCACAAGTATTGTACAGAATGAGTATGCAGCCTGCGCTCATCATTTTGTCGGTTATCTGGCCCGCTATGAAAAAAGTTTGGAGACCCCTGGGTCGGTCGTTCAGAAAGCAATGGCAAACTACTGAACGTAACACTTGCCTAGTACATCAACAGCAGCTGAAAATGCTGGTGTTGACTGCAACGTCCCGTAAGGGATACGCAACACAATTCTTTTTTTTTAGGTCTACAGTGTTAGAAACAATCTAGTTAATGTGAGATAATCTTAATGTCTACACTGAGAGAAACCGTCTTTTAATGTGAGATAATCTGAATGTCTACAGTGAGAAAAACAGTCTTTTAATGTGAGATAATCTGAATGTCTACAGTGAGAGAAACAGTCTTTTAATGTGGGATAATCTGAATGTCTACAGTGAGAGAAACAGTCTTTTAATGTGGGATAATCTGAATGTCTACAGTGAGAAGAACATTGCTTGCTGCCAAAACTGCACCATGGCTCCGGCAAACACTGAGTGCTGGTTCAGCGATGAGGTTGAGTGTATGACAACCAGCTACTGTACGTATCCTTGACAGAGTTGATCACATGACCGAATTAATCGTATTAGTTGATCACATGACAGAGTTAATCGTATTAGTTGAGCACATGACAGAGTTAATTGTATTAGTTGAGCACAAGACAGAGTTGATCACATGACAGAGTTAATCGTATGAGTTGAGCACAAGACAGAGTTGATCACATGACAGAGTTAATCGTATGAGTTGAGCACATGACAGAGTTAATCGTATGAGTTGAGCACATGACAGAGTTGGTCACATGACAGAGTTAATCGTATGAGTTGAGCACATGACAGAGTTAATTGTATTAGTTGAGCACATGACAGAGTTGGTCACATGACAGAGTTAATCGTATGAGTTGAGCACATGACAGAGTTGATCGTGTGACAGAGTTGATCATAAGACAGATGTTATTTGTGTTGTGTGTTGTTTGTCCATCAAGAATGATGATGACCATTCATTTCATCCAGTGGGGTTGAAATTATGGAGCTTTGAGTTCTAAGATGGCTGACAAAGCCTGTTTTGGCTCAAAATATTCTTTGACAATGTGGGAAAAGAATGCTTGACGTTCCAGGGGGAGGATCTCCTGCAGTGGTTTTTCTTTTCTGTCCATTTTTTTCTTAGCTCTTGCAGTCCTGGTTGCTTCAAAAGTGACTGCACCCTTGCGCAATGATGTATGCCACTTGACATTGTGACAATGTTGATCACGCGCCAGAGTGACCCACACGACAGAGTGTTTCATGTTTGGTGACATTACAATATCAGCGCACATAAACTAGCTGCCACAAAGCTGAATGTTCACACATTACAATATCAGCGCACATAAACTAGCTGCCACAAAGCTGAATGTTCACACATTACAATATCAGTGCACATTAACTAGCTGCCACAAAGCTGAATGTTCACACATTACAATATCAGTGCACATAAACTAGCTGCCACAAAGCTGAATGTTCACACATTACAATATCAGTGCACACTAAACTAGCTGCCACAAAGCTGAATGTTCACACATTACAATATCAGTGCACATAAACTAGCTGCCACAAAGCTGAATGTTCACACATTACAATATCAGTGCACATAAACTAGCTGCCACAAAGCTGAATGTTCACACATTACAATATCAGTGCACATAAACTAGCTGCCACAAAGCTGAATGTTCACACATTACAATATCAGTGCACATAAACTAGCTGCCACAAAGCTGAATGTTCACACATTACAATATCAGTGCACATAAACTAGCTGCCACAAAAGCTGAATGTTCACACATTACAATATCAGTGCACAAACTAGCTGCCACAAAGCTGAATGTTCACACATTACAATATCAGCGCACATAAACTAGCTGCCACAAAGCTGAATGTTCACACATTACAATATCAGCGCACATAAACTAGCTGCCACAAAGCTGAATGTTCACACATTACAATATCAGCGCACATAAACTAGCTGCCACAAAGCTGAATGTTCACACATTACAATATCAGCGCACATAAACTAGCTGCCACAAAGCTGAATGTTCACACATTACAATATCAGCGCACATAAACTAGCTGCCACAAAGCTGAATGTTCACACATTACAATATCAGCGCACATAAACTAGCTGCCACAAAGCTGAATGTTCACACATTACAATATCAGTGCACATAAACTAGCTGCCACAAAGCTGAATGTTCACACATTACAATATCAGTGCACATAAACTAGCTGCCACAAAGCTGAATGTTCACACATTACAATATCAGTGCACATAAACTAGCTGCCACAAAGCTGAATGTTCACACATTACAATATCAGTGCACATAAACTAGCTGCCACAAAGCTGAATGTTCACACATTACAATATCAGTGCACATAAACTAGCTGCCACAAAGCTGAATGTTCACACATTACAATATCAGTGCACATAAACTAGCTGCCACAAAGCTGAATAGTTCACACATTACAATATCAGTGCACATAAACTAGCTGCCACAAAGCTGAATGTTCACACATTACAATATCAGCGCACATAAACTAGCTGCCACAAAGCTGAATGTTCACACATTACAATATCAGCTGCACATAAACTAGCTGCCACAAAGCTGAATGTTCACACATTACAATATCAGCGCACATAAACTAGCTGCCACAAAGCTGAATGTTCACACATTACAATATCAGTGCACATAAACTAGCTGCCACAAAGCTGAATGTTCACACATTACAATATCAGTGCACATAAACTAGCTGCCACACAGCTGAATGTTCACACATTACAATATCAGTGCACATAAACTAGCTGCCACACAGCTGAATGTTCACACATTACAATATCAGTGCACATAAACTAGCTGCCACAAAGCTGAATGTTCACACATTACAATATCAGTGCACATAAACTAGCTGCCACAAAGCTGAATGTTCACACATTACAATATCAGTGCACATAAACTAGCTGCCACAAAGCTGAATGTTCACACATTACAATATCAGCGCACATAAACTAGCTGCCACAAAGCTGAATGTTCACACATTACAATATCAGCGCACATAAACTAGCTGCCACAAGCTGAATGTTCACACATTACAATATCAGCGCACATAAACTAGCTGCCACAAAGCTGAATGTTCACACATTACAATATCAGCGCACATAAACTAGCTGCCACAAAGCTGAATGTTCACACATTACAATATCAGCGCACATAAACTAGCTGCCACAAAGCTGAATGTTCACACATTACAATATCAGCGCACATAAACTAGCTGCCAGAAAGCTGAATGTTCACACATTACAATATCAGTGCACATAAACTAGCTGCCACAAAGCTGAATGTTCACACATTACAATATCAGTGCACATAAACTAGCTGCCACACAGCTGAATGTTCACACATTACAATATCAGTGCACATAAACTAGCTGCCACAAAGCTGAATGTTCACACATTACAATATCAGTGCACATAAACTAGCTGCCACAAAGCTGAATGTTCACACATTACAATATCAGTGCACATAAACTAGCTGCCACAAAGCTGAATGTTCACACATTACAATATCAGTGCACATAAACTAGCTGCCACAAGCCTGAATGTTCACACATTACAATATCAGTGCACATAACTAGCTGCCACAAAGCTGAATGTTCACACATTACAATATCAGCGCACATAAACTAGCTGCCACAGAGCTGAATGTTCACACATTACAATATCAGCGCACATAAACTAGCTGCCACAAAGCTGAATGTTCACACATTACATATCAGCGCACATAAACTAGCTGCCACAAAGCTGAATGTTCACACATTACAATATCAGCGCACATAAACTAGCTGCCACAAAGCTGAATGTTCACACATTACAATATCAGCGCACATAAACTAGCTGCCACAAAGCTGACTGTTCACACATTACAATATCAGCGCACATAAACTAGCTGCCACAAAGCTGAATGTTCACACATTACAATATCAGTGCACATAAACTAGCTGCCACACAGCTGAATGTTCACACATTACAATATCAGTGCACATAAACTAGCTGCCACAAAGCTGAATGTTCACACATTACAATATCAGTGCACATAAACTAGCTGCCACAAAGCTGAATGTTCACACATTACAATATCAGCGCACATAAACTTGCTGCCACAAAGCTGAATGTTCACACATTACAATATCAGCGCACATAAACTAGCTGCCACAAAGCTGAATGTTCACACATTACAATATCAGCGCACATAAACTAGCTGCCACAAAGCTGAATGTTCACACATTACAATATCAGATCACATAAACTAGCTGCCACAAAGCTGAATGTTCACACATTACAATATCAGCGCACATAAACTAGCTGCCACAAAGCTGAATGTTCACACATTACAATATCAGCGCACATAAACTAGCTGCCACAGAGCTGAATGTTCACACATTACAATATCAGCGCACATAAACTAGCTGCCACAAAGCTGAATGTTCACACATTACAATATCAGCGCACATAAACTAGCTGCCACAAAGCTGAATGTTTACACATTACAATATCAGCGCACATAAACTAGCTGCCACAAAGCTGAATGTTCACACATTACAATATCAGCGCACATAAACTAGCTGCCACAAAGCTGAATGTTCACACATTACAATATCAGCGCACATAAACTAGCTGCCACAAAGCTGAATGTTCACACATTACAATATCAGTGCACATAAACTAGCTGCCACAAAGCTGAATGTTCACACATTACAATATCAGTGCACATAAACTAGCTGCCACAAAGCTGAATGTTCACACATTACAATATCAGTGCACATAAACTAGCTGCCACAAAGCTGAATGTTTACACATTACAATATCAGTGCACATAAACTAGCTGCCACAAAGCTGAATGTTCACACATTACAATATCAGCGCACATAAACTAGCTGCCACAAAGCTGAATGTTCACACATTACAATATCAGCGCACATAAACTAGCTGCCACAAAGCTGAATGTTCACACATTACAATATCAGCGCACATAAACTAGCTGCCACAAAGCTGAATGTTCACACATTACAATATCAGTGCACATAAACTAGCTGCCACAAAGCTGAATGTTCACACATTACAATATCAGCGCACATAAACTAGCTGCCACAAAGCTGAATGTTCACACATTACAATATCAGCGCACATAAACTAGCTGCCACAAAGCTGAATGTTCACACATTACAATATCAGCGCACATAAACTAGCTGCCACAAAGCTGAATGTTCACACATTACAATATCAGTGCACATAAACTAGCTGCCACAAAGCTGAATGTTCACACATTACAATATCAGTGCACATAAACTAGCTGCCACAAAGTTGAATTTTCACACATTACAATATCAGCGCACATAAACTAGCTGCCACAAAGCTGAATTTTCACACATTACAATATCAGCGCACATAAACTAGCTGCCATAAAGCTGAATGTTCACACATTACAATATCAGCGCACATAAACTAGCTGCCACAAAGCTGAATGTTCACACATTACAATATCAGTGCACATAAACTAGCTGCCACAAAGCTGAATGTTCACACATTACAATATCAGCGCACATAAACTAGCTGCCACAGAGCTGAATGTTCACACATTACAATATCAGCGCACATAAACTAGCTGCCACAGAGCTGAATGTTCACACATTACAATATCAGCGCACATAAACTAGCTGCCACAGAGCTGAATGTTCACACATTACAATATCAGCGCACATAAACTAGCTGCCACAAAGCTGAATGTTCACACATTACAATATCAGCGCACATAAACTAGCTGCCACAGAGCTGAATGTTCACACATTACAATATCAGTGCACATAAACTAGCTGCCACAGAGCTGAATGTTCACACATTACAATATCAGCGCACATAAACTAGCTGCCACAGAGCTGAATGTTCACACATTACAATATCAGCGCACATAAACTAGCTGCCACAGAGCTGAATGTTCACACATTACAATATCAGCGCACATAAACTAGCTGCCACAGAGCTGAATGTCACACATTACAATATCAGCGCACATAAACTAGCTGCCACAAAGCTGAATGTTCACACATTACAATATCAGCGCACATAAACTAGCTGCCACAAAGCTGAATGTTCACACATTACAATATCAGTGCACATAAACTAGCTGCCACAAAGCTGAATGTTCACACATTACAATATCAGTGCACATAAACTAGCTGCCACAAAGCTGAATGTTCACACATTACAATATCAGTGCACATAAACTAGCTGCCACAAAGCTGAATGTTCACACATTACAATATCAGTGCACATAAACTAGCTGCCACAAAGCTGAATGTTCACACATTACAATATCAGTGCACATAAACTAGCTGCCATAAAGCTGAATGTTCACACATTACAATATCAGTGCACATAAACTAGCTGCCACAAAGCTGAATGTTCACACATTACAATATCAGTGCACATAAACTAGCTGCCACAAAGCTGAATGTTCACACATTACAATATCAGTTGCACATAAACTAGCTGCCACAAAGCTGAATGTTCACACATTACAATATCAGTGCACATAAACTAGCTGCCACAAAGCTGAATGTTCACACATTACAATATCAGTGCACATAAACTAGCTGCCACAAAGCTGAATGTTCACACATTACAATATCAGCTAGCTGCCACAAAGCTGAATGTTCACACATTACAATATCAGTGCACATAAACTAGCTGCCACAAAGCTGAATGTTCACACATTACAATATCAGTGCACATAAACTAGCTGCCACAAAGCTGAATGTTCACACATTACAATATCAGTGCACATAAACTAGCTGCCACAAAGCTGAATGTTCACACATTACAATATCAGTGCACATAAACTAGCTGCCACAAAGCTGAATGTTCACACATTACAATATCAGTGCACATAAACTAGCTGCCACAAAGCTGAATGTTCACAGCGTCTTAGCTAGCACTGTCATCACCAGCTGTATCACAGTCTGTTTTGTTTGATCTTTCTCTATGTGTAATATATGTGGTGTTTCTCTATGTGTAATATATGTGGTGTTTCTCTATGTGTAATATATGTGGTGTTTCTGTATGTGTAATATATGTGGTGTTTCTCTATGTGTAATATATGTGGTGTTTCTCTATGTGTAATATATGTGGTGTTTCTCTATGTGTAATATATGTGGTGTTTCTCTATGTGTAATATATGTGGTGTTTCTCTATGTGTAATATATGTGGTGTTTCTCTATGTGTAATATATGTGGTGTTTCTGTATGTGTAGTATATGTGGTGTTTCTCTATGTGTAATATATGTGGTGTTTCTCTATGTGTAGTATATGTCAGCTTGTCTCCCTGGTATAGGTGTTACACGACTTTCTCCGTAATCCCGTATACTCTCCTGAGTAATGTGACATGCGCGAGAATTGGTAGCGGTTTTCTCCGCGTTGGTAACTAACGGGGTATGTGAGCCGGTCGCTCAGAAAATAATGGCAAACTACTGAGCGTAATCTTGCCTAGTACATCAACAGCAGCTGAAAAATGTTGGTGTTGACTGCAGTGTCCTGTAAGGGATATACAAAAAAAAAATATATATATATGTGTGATGTGTTTGTATGAGTAGTATATGTGATGTTTCTCTATGCGTAGAGTATGTGGATGCTTGTAGATCTACAAATTGATGGGAAAGATCTTACACTTGTAAAAAACGTATATTGTAAACAAAAAGCTGCCATAAAGTTTGATATTGAAGTAGGTCAATATGAGTCTATTAAGAGAGGTGTTAGGCAGGGATGTGTAATGTCTCCAGATCTTTTTTTCCCTATACAGTGAAAATATGTTCAGAAATGTAGAAGATTTGAGAGGAATCACCATTGGGGGATGTAACATCTATAACATTAGATATGGGGATGATACAGTATTGATTGCAGACATTGAGCAGGATCTGCAATTAGATATGTGGATGATACAGTATTGACTGCAGACATTGAGCAGCATCTGCAATTAGATATGTGGATGATACAGTATTGACTGCAGACATTGAGCAGGATCTGCAATTAGATATGTGGATGATACAGTATTGACTGCAGACATTGAGCAGGATCTGCAATTAGATATGTGGATGATACAGTATTGACTGCAGACATTGAGCAGGATCTGCAATTAGATATGGGGATGATACAGTATTGACTGCAGACATTGAGCAGGATCTGCAATTAGATATGGGGATGATACAGTATTGACTGCAGACATTGAGCAGGATCTGCAATTAGATATGTGGATGATACAGTATTGACTGCAGACATTGAGCAGGATCTGCAATTAGATATGTGGATGATACAGTATTGACTGCAGACATTGAGCAGGATCTGACATTAGATATGTGGATGATACAGTATTGACTGCAGACATTGAGCAGGATCTGCAATTAGATATGTGGATGATACAGTATTGACTGCAGACATTGAGCAGGATCTGCAATTAGATATGTGGATGATACAGTATTGACTGCAGACATTGAGCAGGATCTGCAATTAGATATGTGGATGATACAGTATTGACTGCAGGACATGAGCAGGATCTGCAATTAGATATGTGGATGATACAGTATTGACTGCAGACATTGAGCAGGAATCTGACATTAGATATGTGGATGATACAGTATTGACTGCAGACATTGAGCAGGATCTGACATTAGATATGTGGATGATACAGTATTGACTGCAGACATTGAGCAGGATCTGCAATTAGATATGTGGATGATACAGTATTGACTGCAGACATTGAGCAGGATCTGCAATTAGATATGTGGATGATACAGTATTGACTGCAGACATTGAGCAGGATCTGCAATTAGATATGTGGATGATACAGTATTGACTGCAGACATTGAGCAGGATCTGCAATTAGATATGTGGATGATACAGTATTGACTGCAGACATTGAGCAGGATCTGCAATTAGATATGTGGATGATACAGTATTGACTGCAGACATTGAGCAGGCATCTGCAATTAGATATGTGGATGATACAGTATTGACTGCAGACATTGAGCAGGAATCTGCAATTAGATATGTGGATGATACAGTATTGACTGCAGACATTGAGCAGCATCTGCAATTAGATATGTGGATGATACAGTATTGACTGCAGACATTGAGCAGGCATCTGCAATTAGATATGTGGATGATACAGTATTGACTGCAGACATTGAGCAGCATCTGCAATTAGATATGTGGATGATACAGTATTGACTGCAGACATTGAGCAGCATCTGCAATTAGATATGTGGATGATACAGTATTGACTGCAGACATTGAGCAGGATCTGCAATTAGATATGTGGATGATACAGTATTGACTGCAGACATTGAGCAGGATCTGCAATTAGATATGTGGATGATACAGTATTGACTGCAGACATTGAGCAGGATCTGCAATTAGATATGTGGATGATACAGTATTGACTGCAGACATTGAGCAGGATCTGCAATTAGATATGTGGATGATACAGTATTGACTGCAGACATTGAGCAGGCATCTGCAATTAGATATGTGGATGATACAGTATTGACTGCAGACATTGAGCAGGAATCTGCAATTAGATATGTGGATGATACAGTATTGACTGCAGACATTGAGCAGGATCTGCAATTAGATATGTGGATGATACAGTATTGACTGCAGACAATGAGCAGGATCTGCAATTAGATATGTGGATGATACAGTATTGACTGCAGACATTGAGCAGGATCTGCAATTAGATATGTGGATGATACAGTATTGACTGCAGACATTGAGCAGCATCTGCAATTAGATATGTGGATGATACAGTATTGACTGCAGACATTGAGCAGGATCTGCAATTAGATATGTGGATGATACAGTATTGACTGCAGACATTGAGCAGGATCTGCAATTAGATATGTGGATGATACAGTATTGACTGCAGACATTGAGCAGGATCTGCAATTAGATATGTGGATGATACAGTATTGACTGCAGACATTGAGCAGGATCTGCAATTAGATATGTGGATGATACAGTATTGACTGCAGACATTGAGCAGGATCTGCAATTAGATATGTGGATGATACAGTATTGACTGCAGACATTGAGCAGCATCTGCAATTAGATATGTGGATGATACAGTATTGACTGCAGACATTGAGCAGGATCTGCAATTAGATATGTGGATGATACAGTATTGACTGCAGACATTGAGCAGGATCTGCAATTAGATATGTGGATGATACAGTATTGACTGCAGACATTGAGCAGGATCTGCAATTAGATATGTGGATGATACAGTATTGACTGCAGACATTGAGCAGGCATCTGCAATTAGATATGTGGATGATACAGTATTGACTGCAGACATTGAGCAGGATCTGCAATTAGATATGTGGATGATACAGTATTGACTGCAGACATTGAGCAGGATCTGCAATTAGATATGTGGATGATACAGTATTGACTGCAGACATTGAGCAGGATCTGCAATTAGATATGGGGATGATACAGTATTGACTGCAGACAATGAGTCAGGATCTGCAATTAGATATGTGGGATGATACAGTATTGACTGCAGACAATTGAGCAGGATCTGCAATTAGATATGGGGATGATACAGTATTGACTGCAGACAATGAGCAGGATCTGCAATTAGATATGGGGATGATACAGTATTGACTGCAGACATTGAGCAGGATCTGCAATTAGATATGTGGATGATACAGTATTGACTGCAGACAATGAGCAGGATCTGCAATTAGATATGTGGATGATACAGTATTGACTGCAGACATTGAGCAGGATCTGCAATTAGATATGTGGATGATACAGTATTGACTGCAGACATTGAGCAGCATCTGCAATTAGATATGTGGATGATACAGTATTGACTGCAGACATTGAGCAGGATCTGCAATTAGATATGTGGATGATACAGTATTGACTGCAGACATTGAGCAGGATCTGCAATTAGATATGTGGATGATACAGTATTGACTGCAGACATTGAGCAGGATCTGCAATTAGATATGTGGATGATACAGTATTGACTGCAGACATTGAGCAGGATCTGCAATTAGATATGTGGATGATACAGTATTGACTGCAGACATTGAGCAGGATCTGCAATTAGATATGTGGATGATACAGTATTGACTGCAGACATTGAGCAGGATCTGCAATTAGATATGTGGATGATACAGTATTGACTGCAGACATTGAGCAGGATCTGCAATTAGATATGTGGATGATACAGTATTGACTGCAGACATTGAGCAGGAATCTGCAATTAGATATGTGGATGATACAGTATTGACTGCAGACATTGAGCAGCATCTGCAATTAGATATGTGGATGATACAGTATTGACTGCAGACATTGAGCAGGATCTGCAATTAGATATGTGGATGATACAGTATTGACTGCAGACATTGAGCAGGATCTGCAATTAGATATGGGGATGATACAGTATTGACTGCAGACATTGAGCAGGATCCTGCAATTAGATATGTGTGATGATACAGTATGACTGCAGACATTGAGCAGGATCTGCAATTAGATATGTGGATGATACAGTATTGACTGCAGACATTGAGCAGGATCTGCAATTAGATATGTGGATGATACAGTATTGACTGCAGACATTGAGCAGGATCTGACATTAGATATGTGGATGATACAGTATTGACTGCAGACATTGAGCAGGATCTGACATTAGATATGTGGATGATACAGTATTGACTACAGACATTGAGGAGGATCTGACATTAGATATGTGGATGATACAGTATTGACTGCAGACATTGAGCAGGATCTGCAATTAGATATGTGGATGATACAGTATTGACTGCAGACATTGAGCAGCATCTGCAATTAGATATGTGGATGATACAGTATTGACTGCAGACAATGAGCAGGATCTGCAATTAGATATGTGGATGATACAGTATTGACTGCAGACATTGAGCAGGATCTGCAATTAGATATGGCGATGATACAGTATTGACTGCAGACATTGAGCAGCATCTGCAATTAGATATGTGGATGATACAGTATTGACTGCAGACATTGAGCAGGATCTGCAATTAGATATGTGGATGATACAGTATTGACTGCAGACATTGAGCAGGATCTGCAATTAGATATGTGGATGATACAGTATTGACTGCAGACATTGAGCAGGATCTGCAATTAGATATGGGGATGATACAGTATTGACTGCAGACAATGAGCAGGATCTGCCAATTAGATATGGGGATGATACAGTATTGACTGCAGACATTGAGCAGGATCTGCACATTAGATATGGGGATGATACAGTATTGACTGCAGACAATGAGCAGGATCTGCAATTAGATATGGGGATGATACAGTATTGACTGCAGACATTGAGCAGGATCTGCAATTAGATATGTGGATGATACAGTATTGACTGCAGACAATGAGCAGGATCTGCAATTAGATATGTGGATGATACAGTATTGATGCAGACATGAGCAGGATCTGACATTAGATATGTGGATGATACAGTATTGACTGCAGACATTGAGCAGGATCTGACATTAGATATGTGGATGATACAGTATTGACTGCAGACAATGAGCAGGATCTGCAATTAGATATGTGGATGATACAGTATTGACTGCAGACAATGAGCAGGATCTGACATTAGATATGTGGATGATACAGTATTGACTGCAGACATTGAGCAGGATCTGACATTAGATATGTGGATGATACAGTATTGACTGCAGACATTGAGCAGGATCTGCAATTAGATATGTGGATGATACAGTATTGACTGCAGACAATGAGCAGGATCTGCAATTAGATATGTGGATGATACAGTATTGACTGCAGACAATGAGCAGGATCTGCAATTAGATATGTGGATGATACAGTATTGACTGCAGACATTGAGCAGGATCTGCAATTAGATATGTGGATGATACAGTATTGACTGCAGACATTGAGCAGGATCTGCAATTAGATATGTGGATGATACAGTATTGACTGCAGACATTGAGCAGGATCTGCAATTAGATATGTGGATGATACAGTCTTGACTGCAGACATTGAGCAGGATCTGCAATTAGATATGTGGATGATACAGTATTGACTGCAGACATTGAGCAGGATCTGCAATTAGATATGTGGATGATACAGTATTGACTGCAGGACATTGAACAGGATCTGCAATTAGATATGTGGATGATACAGTATTGACCTGCAGACATTGAGCAGGATCTGCAATTAGATATGTGGATGATACAGTATTGACTGCAGACATTGAGCAGGATCTGCAATTAGATATGTGGATGATACAGTATTGACTGCAGACATTGAGCAGGATCTGCAATTAGATATGTGGATGATACAGTATTGACTGCAGACATTGAGCAGGATCTGCAATTAGATATGTGGATGATACAGTATTGACTGCAGACATTGAGCAGGATCTGCAATTAGATATGTGGATGATACAGTAGTGACTGCAGACATTGAGCAGGATCTGCAATTAGATATGGGGATGATACAGTATTGACTGCAGACATTGAGCAGGATCTGCAATTAGATATGGGGATGATACAGTATTGACTGCAGACATTGAGCAGGATCTGCAATTAGATATGGGGATGATACAGTATTGACTGCAGACATTGAGCAGGATCTGCAATTAGATATGGGATGATACAGTATTGACTGCAGACATTGAGCAGGATCTGCAATTAGATATGTGGATGATACAGTATTGACTGCAGACATTGAGCAGGATCTGCAATTAGATATGTGGATGATACAGTATTGACTGCAGACATTGAGCAGGATCTGCAACATTTTTTGGAGTCGGTTGTTGCATACAGTGAACAACTATTGTTAGAATTAAATTGTAAGAGGACACAGATTATGGTTGTCACTAGGAAGAAGAAAATACCACAATTCAATATACAATTATATTGCAGGGTACATGGAGTATCTGTGATACTTCTGTATGTGTATTGTATGGTACATGGTGTATCTGTGATACTTCTGTATGTGTATTGTATTCAGTCAAATGTGAAACACTATATTTAGAATAACTATTATTGTGAGATCTATACGTGTGTGTGTGAGTGCTTTTGTGTGTCATTGGAGCCGGGGAATAACTACAAAAGATATATACGTGTGTGTGTGTGTGTGTGTGTGTGTGTGCTTGTATGTGTCCTTGGAGCCAGGGGATATCTACAGAATATATATACGTGTGTGTGTGTGTGTGTGTGCTTGTATGTGTCCTTGGAGCCAGGGGATATCTACAGAATATATATACGTGTGTGTGCATGCTTGTGTGTGTCCTTGGAGCCGGGGAATATCACCAAAACAATCCACCTGGGCTGACAGGTGGAGACCGAGCCTAACATGAGTAACGTGTATTGCTGTGGGTAGTCAAGGCCACCCAGCCAGCATTTACTGCTCTATACAAATATGGGGCTGGCATCTTCTAGCCAATGAATGTCTCTCTCTCTCTCTCTCTCTCTCTCTCTCTCTCTCTCTCTCTCTCTCTCTCTCTCTCTCTCTCTCTCTCTCTCTCTCTCTCTCTCTCTCTCCTCCCCCCCCCCCCCATGTGGGACAGGGATCTACACATCTATATGGATACACCCCAGTACAGAACATATATATACATATAGATACACCAAAGTACAGACACATGTGATATACATATAGATACAGCCCAGTACAGAACATATATATACATATAGATACAGCCCAGTACAGAACATATATATATACATATAGATACACCAAAGTACAGACACATGTGATATACATATAGATACAGCCCAGTACAGAACATATATATACATATAGATACACCAAAGTACAGACACATGTGATATACATATAGATACAGCCCAGTACAGACATATACACATACGTGCATACACACACATACACACATGTATATACACATACGCACACACACTCACATACACACACGTCCAAACATTACACATACAAACACACACATACAACATACAAACACACACACATATACACATACACACAGATATATACTTACACATACATACACACAGTGTATATGCTTATTTCATCAAGCTTATGTCAATTTTAGGAATTATCTTATTGAATTGTTTCACTATTATTTTAAGTTACACAATGTATATGTATAACATATTTGTTTCCATTTTTCCCCCAATGTTTTCCATTTTTGTAAGAATGCTCACGATGATCGTCAGTGTATGTGTATGTAAAGTGTGGGAGTTTGTTCATATTAATTTTCAGTAATTATGTGTGGCACCTTGTATGCATCTAGATGTATGAGTGTGGATGGGTGGGTGGGGTATGTAGGTAGATGGGTGTGAGTATGTGTGTATATATGTTTGTATATGTGTATGTGTGTGTATGTGTGTTTGAACTTGTGTGTGTATGTATGTGTGTTTTTATGAATGTATATGTGTGAGTATGTGAGTGTATATGTGTGTGTACGTGTGAGTGCATGTTTGTGTGTGTGTACGTGTTTTTATGCGTGTGTACATGTGTCAGCCTGTCTCATAACATGGTAATATGCATTGTTTATGTTTAAAAAATCCATTTGACAATGTATTTTCTTATATAAATGTAACATGCCCAAGTGATGAACGAAAGATGAGTGATTGGAAGGGCCGATTGTAAGACGGGCCTGCGTGTCCAATTTGTGACCCTTTGAAAATAAAGTTTGTTCATTCTCGTGTGTCTGTGATGTGTGTCTGTGCTTGACTGTATGATTTATTTGTGTGTGTGTGGTTGATGTCCGCGTGTGAAAGTAATGTGTACATATGTCATATGTTCATGATGTGAATGTCTCATGTGTACATATTATTTTGTGTAAATGTAATGTGTGTTATTTGGATGTGCATGCCTGCAAGTGTAGATATTCAGTGCGAACACAACCACATGTTCAAGAACATTCTGTAACAATGAACTCAGTGGCAGCAGCTTTGTTTGCCCACAACCTCTACCAGTGGCTGATTGGACCGCCTGCAGATACAAGTATGTATATCTGTCTGTGTGTATATGTGTGTGTATATGTATATCTTTGTGTGTGTATATGTATATCTCTGTGTGTGTATCTGTTTGTGTATATGTGTGAATATGTATATCTCTGTGTGTGTATCTATTTGTTTGTATATACTGTATATATGTGTGTGTATATCTGTTTGTGTGTGTGTGTGTATGTATATTTCTGTGTGTGTATGTCTGTTTGTGTGTGTGTATGTATATTTCTGTGTGTATATGTGTGTGTGTATTTATCTGTGTGTGTGTATATCTGTTTGTGTGTGTGTATGTATATTTCTGTGTGTATATTAGTGTGTATATTTATCTGTGTGTGTATATATCTGTTTGCGTGTATATTAGTGTGTATATTTATCTGTGTGTGTATATATCTGTTTGTGTGTGTGTATGTATATTTCTGTGTGTGTATATCTGTTTGTGTGTGTGTATGTATATTTCTGTGTGTGTATATCTGTTTGTGTGTGTGTATGTATATTTCTGTGTGTGTATATCTGTTTGTGTGTGTGTATGTATATTTCTGTGTGTGTATATCTGTTTGTGTGTGTGTATGTATATTTCTGTGTGTATATATGTTTGTGTGTATATGTGTGTGTGTGTATTTATCTGTGTGTGTATATCTGTGTATGGGCTGCAGTCAACAGCATGTCTGTATGCGTGTCTATCTATACGTCAGTCTTTGTGACTGACACCTGGCCACTTTGTTACATTGCGCTTGAAAAAAAAAAACGGACATAATAACCACAACCCATGGCGGTAGCAAATGTGACTGATCAGACCAATTTGCCATGTAAATTTTCGTCCACAATGGTTTTTTCCACCATCACACACCATCTTGTCTCACAAACTCGGTTTGTGACCTGACTGCAATCATGTTCTCCTTTGTCTTTACACCATTTCTGATGTTTGCCCTCCAAGCAACACGTTCAGCTGCGACTTGCTCCCAATGTGCATTACCAATGCCTGTATCAATCATGTCCCGCTTACACACATCTTTGTATCATAGCAGAGGCCAACCCTGAGATCTCTTACCCACCTGTAATTCACACACAAAAAAGAGATGTCCTTTGATATTCTACCGTAGTCTATCCTCCTAATGTTTCCTATTCATATAAGTCAACAAAGACTGAGCATGGAACAAACCGTCACACAACCTGATCTTTCCAATACTTCAGTATTTGTGATTTTATCTTGCCACTTAATACCAAGTATATTTGCAGACACCACATATGAAAGCTGTTTAAATATTTCTCTTGGTGTGAGTAAGTTGACCAGATTTTACTGCCATAAAGAAGAGTACCAAGGACACAAGCTTGATAGACGAGGACTTTTGGCAGAAAGCTTTCTGTTCTTCCAGAATCATTGTTAACCTGTTCATTGTTGTTTCTGCCTTGACAATGCTGATGTTGATTTCCTGATGTAGGGATAATTTATTGTTGACCTCTGATCCTAGATATGAGAAGTGGTAAACCAGCTCTGCATCATCAATAAAGATTGACGGTACCCCATTTACACATTGTTAGAAAGTCATGAAAATTTCAATGCTGTAGCTGTTATTTGTGTATAGTATATCTCAGTGCAGCCGCTGTGAGAAAGTTGTGTATATCTCAGTGCTACAGTTGTTATTTGTGTATATCTCAGTGCTACCGTTGTTATTTGTGTATATCTCAGTTCAGCAGCTGTTATTTGTGTATATCCCAGTGCTGCAGCTGTTATTTGTGTATATCTCAGTTCAGCAGCTGTTAGAATGTTGTGTATAACTCAGCACAGCAGTTGATATAATATTGTGTATATCTCAGTGAATGTCACATTCATGTGTTGATGCCGTCTTTTGAATGCCACATTCATGTGGTGATGATTTCTTGTGAGCATCACATTCATGTGATGATGACATCTTGTAAATATCATGTTCATGTGTTGATGCTAACTTGTGAATGTCACATTATGTGGTGATGCTATCTTTTCAATGTCACATTCATGTGTAAATGCTTTCCTATGAATGTCACATTCATGTAGTGATGCCATCTTGTGAATGTCATGTTTATGTGTAGATGCTATCTTGTCAATGTCACATTCATGTAATGATGCCATCTTGTGAATGTCACATTCATGTGTTGCCTTCCTGTGAATGTCACATGTGGTAGTGCTATCTTGTAAATGTCACATTTATGTGTAAATGCTTTCCTATGAATATCACATTCATGTAATGATGCCATCTTGTAAATGTCACATTTATGTGTAAATGCTTTCCTATGAATATCACATTCATGTAGTAATGACATCTTGTGAATGTCACAATCATGTGGTGGTGTCATCTTGTGAGTATTATGTTCATGTTTTGATGACGTGAATGACACATTCATGTGTTGACCTCTTGTGAATCTCACAGTCATGTGTTGATGCCACTTTGCAATTGTCACATTTTTGTGATAGTGCGATCTTGTGAATGTCAACATCATGTGGTGATGCCATCTTGTGAATATCACATTAATGTGTTGATGCCATCTTGCGAATGTCACATTCCTGTGTTGGTGCCATCTTGTGAGTGCCACATTTATATGTTGATGCCATCTTGTGACTGTCAGATTCATGTGTTGATGCCATCTTGTGAGAGTCATGTTCATGTTTTGATGTCATTTTGTTAATATCACATTAATATGTTAATTCTATCTTTAGAATATCACATTCATGTATTGATGTCATAATGTTAAATTTACATTCATGTGTTGATGCCATCTTGTGAATGTCATATTATGTGGTGGTGCCATCTTGTAAATGTCACAATCATGTGTTGATGACTTCTTATGAGTATCATGTTCGTGTTTTGATGCCATCTTGTGAATGTCACATTCATGTGTTGATGACATATTGTTAATATCACATTCATGTGTTGAAGCCATCTTCTGAATGTCACATTCATGTGTTGATGTCAACTTGGGAGTGTCATGTTCATGTGGTGATGACATCTTGTGAATGTCTCATTCCTGTGGTGATGATATCTTGCGAGTGTCACATTTATGTGATGATGCTGTTTTGTGAATGTCACATTTATGTGATGATGCCATCTTGTGATTGCCACACCATGTGTTGATGACATATTGTGAGTGTCAAATTCATGTGTTGATGCCATCTTTTGAATGTCACATTCCTGTGGTGATGACATCTTGTGAATGCCACATTCAGGTGTTGATACCATCTTGTCAGTATCATACTAATACTGGGTCCTGGGTCTATCAGTTTATACTCATGTTCGCCCTCGGGTCCAATATGGCTGATGGGTTGTTGAGCTGTTAAGGCCTCTGGCGGTTTTTGCTTCTGGCTACAGTTTGCTTCTGGCTACAGTTTGCTTACGCATTTTCCTGTTTTTGGACTGGTAGCACCTGGATCTGTGCAGCAACTAAGTTAAATGCCTGGAGCTACACGGTGAGCTGTGGATGCCATTTGGAATGCTTGTACATCTGTCCATGGTGTTCTGTATTGTGAACTTCATGTGATGTAAAATAGCGGACAACCTTTGCTGAACCAGCTGGTTTTGCCTTATGCAGCAATGTGTGTCAACTACTGGTTTTCTAGTGACTGCCAGTTCCATCGTTGATAAACTGTAATTTTAATGGCGGACTGTTATGTTGGCGTTCCGGGAGCGGCCTTATGCTTATGCATGCAGGCCTATGCATGCTGTTAGTTTGTCGGTACTGCTGTCCGTTCCACTTATCACATGGGACAGCATTTTGTGTGATATTCAATGGTACAGGAACGGAGCATTATTGGGTGCCCTGTGCCGTAAAGATGGAACAGCAACTAACGACTAACACGTGTTCATATTGATATGTAGAGATGTGTTCTGGCCCCGTATCTAACGTGTTCTATGGCTATGTTGACAGCGGACAGTGCTATCGCGGCAAATGTCGCAACTTCTGCGAGGTGAAGTCCATCAAGGAGGGACTCAAACTCAAGGAATGTTTCTGCCGATCAAATGGTTAGTTGCTGCAGTTCACATCTGTTACATTTGATCTCGCTGGTGCATAGTGTTAGCCTGATTACTCTTGTTCGCCACAGTACTCTTTTCTGTTTTATTCAATACAATAGAGATTTGGGGGGGGGGGGGGGGTGAGGAGGGAGAGAACAGACAGAAGAACAAGAACATGTGAATGTGTAGATGTAGGTGTCAGTCCACACTGCTGTGCTAGTCAGGTCATCAGCTTGTCTAGGACTGGGAGAAACAAGTTTTCTATAGCGCTGGCAACTGAGATACAAGCCTACATCATTCAATCACAGGCACAGATGATTGTTTCATGAACGTTTTGTGTCTCAGAGACATTCAATCTCTGGCAGAGATGATTGTTTGGTGAACATTTTGTGTCTCAGAGACATTCAATCTCAGGCAGAGATGATTGTTTGGTGAACGTTTTGTGTCTCAGAGGCATATTCAGTCTCAGACAGAGCACAATATATATAATGAACAATGATGTCAAACAAGATCTGTGTTGACCTATTATGTGTATCAAACACGATCTGTGTTGACCTATTATGTGTATTAAACAAGATCTGTGTTGACCTATTATGTGTATCAGACAAGATCTGTGTTGACCTATTATGTGTATCAAACACGATCTGTGTTGACCTATTATGTGTATCAAACAAGATCTGTGTTGATCTATTATGTGTATCAAACAAGATCTGTGTTGACCTATTATGTGTATCAAACAAGATCTGTGTTCAACTATCTATTATCAACTCTACTAATGAAGAATCAGATTCACTGGGCTGGTTACTTGACTCGCATGACAGATCCCAGGCTCCCTAAACGAATTTTTTACGGCGAGTTGCGTTGTGGTAAACGCCCCCAAGGTGGCCAGAGGAAACGCTTTAAAGACACTCTGAAAATTTCACTGAATGCTTTTGGAATTCATCATAACACCTGGGAGACTGTAGCCAGAGACCGAAATTTGTAGCGTGCATCATTACGCAAGGTTGCAGTCACATGTGAGGCAACTAGGACTACAAGAGCTGTGAAGAAAAGGCAGGACGGAAAAACCACTGCAGGAAAACTGAGAGGGAAGACCAGGAGAACTTTTAATCCGATAGCGGTGGGAATGATTAGTAGTATGACTCTTCACTGACTGTTGAACGAGGGGACGGAGCACGTATGGGAATGTCCTGAATGCAGTGATGTCGGTTCTTAACTCAACTCAACTCAACTTTGTGTTAAATTATCTATTATGCATAATAAACAATATCTGTGTTAAACTATCTATATGCATATCAAACGAGATCTGTGCTAAACTATTTATTATGTGTATCAAACCAGATCTGTGTAAAACTAACTGCTTTACGTCTCTTCCACAGTGGACAATGCTGCCTGCAAGCTGTGCTGTTTCGATGCCACCGACAACAACAATCATGGTCCCTGCCTGGTGCACTCAAACATTACTGTCAGTGACGGCGTGCCCTGCTTCCTGGGATACTGTCAGGTATATCTGAGACTGATTGTTGTTGTTACTGTCAGGTATATCTGAGACTGATTGTTGTTGTTACTGTCAGGTATATCTGAGACTGATTGTTGTTGTTACTGTGAGGTATATCTGAGACTGATTGTTGTTGTTACTGTGAGGTATATCTGAGACTGATTGTCATTGTTACTGTGAGATATATCTCTGACTGATTGTCATTTTTACTGTGAGGTATATTTCTGACTGATTGTCATTTTTACTGTGAGGTATATTTATGACTGATTGTCATTGTTACTGTGAGGTATATCTGAGACTGATTGTTGTTGTTACTGTGAGGTATATCTGAGACTGATTGTCATTGTTACTGTGAGGTATATCTTAGACTGATTGTCATTGTTACTGTGAGATATATCTCTGACTGATTGTCATTTTTACTGTGAGGTATATTTCTGACTGATTGTCATTTTTACTGTGAGGTATATTTCTGACTGATTGTCATTGTTACTGTGAGGTATATTTCTGACTGATTGTCATTGTTACTGTGAGGTATATTTCTGACTGATTGTCATTGTTACTGTGAGGTATATCTGAGACTGATTGTCATTGTTACTGTGAGGTATATTTCTGACTGATTGTCATTTTTACTGTGAGGTATATTTCTGACTGATTGTCATTGTTACTGTGAGGTATATCTCTGACTGATTGTCATTGTTACTGTGATGTATATCTGAGAATGATTGTCATTGTTACTGTGAGGTATGTCTGAGACTGGTTGTCATTGTTACTGTGAGGTATATTTTGAGCTCTTCGCTATATATAGATATAAACAGTACTACCTGCTTTCTATTAACGCGATGAATGAATCACTGAAAAACGAGAAGTAGGTTGAGAGCTTTACCAAAGACAACTACAAAAAACAATGAACGTTGCGGCCAAAGCCTTCGTCAGCACAAAACAAACAAACAAAAATCGATTAAACTAATACACGATCAACAATACATGAATGTCTAAATATCAACTCATCTGTGTCCAAGCTTTAGACGGCTATCGATGGCTGGAATGGAACGGATGTTGTGTAAAAGGGGTCAACTGCCTAAAGGTCAGTACAGCCAGAAACTCGGTGATTGGTTAATTCAACCGGTGAGGGAACCCGCGTTAGGGGGATCGGGGTGCGCCCAGGAGAGCGAATGGAAAAATATGGATCTGTCACTCTGAGGCGATGTAACGGGTGCAGTACACAATTCCGCCAAGTTCGAAACGCTGCTGTGGGCAATATATGTGCAAGCCAGCAATCGTTTGCTATCAAAAGGTAGCACAAGTGACGGTAGTTCAGAACGCAATGAGAAACGACCCCATGCAAACCAACCAAGAAGTCACAGAAAGCAGAGATACTGCTGGTGGTGACTCCCAAGTCCTGCGAAGGACTTGCAACTGGCTATGAAGTTGACTATAAGGTAGCGGAGATGGAGGGGGGGGGGGGGGTTGTGGATAAGGGGCGTAGGGGATTTAAATAAAACTGTGTTGGACATTGAGGCCGTGAGGGGAAAGTGAACCCAATTGGAAGATAAGACGGTTTTCCAATGTCTTACGATCGCGTTCGTGAGATGTGCACGATTTTATCGCCGTAACACGTATGTCGGCAACCCCACAGTGGTCGGAACTGTTGAAGTGTAGGGGTACCGGTTTCTTGGCACCACTGTCGATATCGGATAAATGTTGTCTAAATCTGTCCGCAAGACGAAGACCCGTCTCTCCAAGATACCTCATGTCGCAACGTGTGCAGATGATCGCATAGATGACGTTGCGACTCGTACATGAGAAACTCTCCCGGATGTGGAAAGTAGTCTTAGGGAAAGTGAGACTTGTGGTTTGAAGGACATATGGACAAGTTTTACAACGAGATCGAAGACATGCAGTTGTGCCAGGAAGAGACTGATGGGATTGTGATAGAGTGCTATGAACCAGCACATCCCTCAGGTTACGATCACGCCTGTATGCCACAAGTGGGGCTTCTGAGAAGACACCGCGAGTGGTCGAGTCTGCCTTGAGGATGGGTAGATGCCTCATGAGAATATTCTTGGCAGCAATATTATGAGGATGGTAGGTAAGTGAGAGAATAGGTCTACTATTGAGTGGTTTCGGCCTGGAAGAGAGAGCCTCGGCACGACTAATAGACTGGCAGCGGTGAAGAGCTGTAGACAGAACATTCTCCGGGTAGCCTCGAAGGCGGAAGAAATCCAACATTTCGTGGGCTTTTTGACGGAAGTCGTTGTTATCATGACAAAGCCGTCGGAGACGTAGGAGTTGTGAGAAAGGAATGGAATCCTTGCAAGAGGGAGGATGGGAGGAGGTGTAGAGCAGGAATGCATGTGAGGCAGTCGGTTTATAGTAAACCGTCGTGCTTAGGCCAGCAGAACCTTAAGAAACTGTTATGTCTAGGAAATTAACAGCCGACGAGGAAATAGTGGAGGTGAGTCTGATGCTAGGATGAAAGTTAGAGAAAAAGGCAATAAAGTCCTGGAGGTCAGACAATGGCATGTCTGAAACACCAAAACAGTCATCGATATACCTCCTATAGAGCTCCGGGAGCCTACCAGTGTATTGACTCCATACCTGGTGTTCAAGATAGCCCATGAAAAGACAGGCATAACTCGGACCCATCTTAGTACCCATGGCAACCCCGCTGATCTGGTCAAAATAGTCCCCATTGAACTCAAATGAATTGAGGTTAAGGACTAACTCTGCCAGACGCAACAATGGTCCGGTGGCTATGGTGGGGCCGCGTCTTTTTTCTAAGAAAAATTCCAAGGCTTTAAGGCCGTCAGAGTGAGGAATAGATGTGTAGAGTGAAGTCACATCTAAAGTAAAGATGTGGTGCTGAGAAGGGGTGGTGAAGCTGATGGAATCGAAGATGGAGATGGCATGGTTGGTGTCTTTGATATATGAGGGGAGGCTAGCAACCAACGGCTGAAATATGCTGTCAAGGAACTCTGAAATCCGTTCAGTAAGACAAGAGCAGGCCGAGACGATGGGTCTGCCTGGGTTCCCTAGCTTGTGTGTCTTGGGCAGCATGTACAAGGTGGGTTTGCCCAAGCAACTATCATGAATGATCAGCGACGTGGCAGAGCTAGGCAGGAGGCCTTGTCTGATGATGGCATTCGTCACACTCTTGACTTCGGTGTTGTTAATGAAAGTCCCGTCTTCTGTCCGTGGTCTGTAAGAAGTGGCATCCCCAAGTTGTTTGTTACCTTCCTGTATATACAAGTCCTTACTCCAAACCACTATCGCTCCTCCCTTGTCGGCAGGCTTGATAACAATATCATCACGGCGTTTCAAATGTGTGAGCGCCTGTTGTTTCTCCGCTGTAAGGTTCGAGTGCCTTAGTGGTTTGAATTTCAATTGTTCTATGTCGAAAAGCGTCTTCTCGATGTAGAGATCTAAAGCCTTGGATGCTCCTGCAGGAGGGACCCACGTGGATCTGCGTTTAGAGAGGTGGGAGAAGTGATCGGTGGGATCCGAGGAGTTGTCCTTAGTAGGTTGATTACTGAAGTGATATTGCAACCTGAGAGTGCGATGGAAACGATGGACGTCCTGCAGTAATGCATATCTGTCGCAAGAGGGACGCAGAGGTATGAAACGGAGGCCTTTACTAAGGACCGACTTCTCCGGTGCTGATAGGGGGAGATCAGGGGGTATGCACACAACTAAATTGTCGGAAACAATGATGGGGTGAGCCGGGTGAGAAGAGGCGGAAGGAGTAGGGATAGAGGCACGAAGTTTGGTTAACTTAGTTTTTTTAGCCGTGGAAAGACATTATATAAGTGGTGATTAGTACTATTGATGATACAGCGTATCACCCAATACAAGAAATAATTATCTGAGGTAAGATGTTTAAGATGCCGATCGAGGGTGGAAATACAAGAGCTAATGTCAGACAAATGGCGCGCATGGTTGTCAGCAATACAAACGCATGCGAAGGGTAGCACATTTAAGCTCAATTTTAGATAAACGTCTACTACAGCTGTCGTGAAGAGAACCCGCCGATGGGTTAAATCTAGAAGTGAACCCACGTGGGGTGAGATGAAGTCGTAGGCAGTTCTGCAGGAAGTTAAAATGACATGTAATACGAGTCTTTTTGTAGATGTTAAGAGCCAAGTCGGTGGCTGTGATTTTAATATCCGTTGGTAGAAGAGAAAAGCAGACGATGATGTATGATCTCAACTGTTGGAATAACTGAGGTGAGTCGGTTGAAGGCATAGCGGCAAATGGTAAAGAAAATATTGAGACGAGACCGATGTGAAGGCCTAGTCATGAAATGGGGTCACCGGGTGTACAAGCGTATGCACAAAGGAAATGGGCGGTAAAATTGATAGAATAGCCAGTGGGAAGGGCAGTAATGGGGCAGCGTGGCAGACGGTGGACGTGTAGACACAAATAATAAGCACACAACACACACTGAATGGACTAGTAAAAACCAACAAAAACTTAACAGACTATGAGGACGGAACGTGAAACATATAGTAGCAGTTGGTGGGAATGAAGCGTGGTTATCGAGAATAAGGTGAACTGCGGTAAAACTTGAAAAGCAATGAATGAATCACTGAAAAACGAGAAGTAGGTTGAGAGCTTTACCAAAGACAACTACAAAAAACAATGAACGTTGCGGCCAAAGCCTTCGTCAGCACAAAACAAACAAACAAAAATCGATTAAACTAATACACGATCAACAATACATGAATGTCTAAATATCAACTCATCTGTGTCCAAGCTTTAGACGGCTATCCATGGCTGGAATGGAACGGATGTTGTGTAAAAGGGGTCAACTGCCTAAAGGTCAGTACAGCCAGAAACTCGGTGATTGGTTAATTCAACCGGTGAGGGAACCCGCGTTAGGGGGATCGGGGTGCGCCCAGGAGAGCGAATGGAAAAATATGGATCTGTCACTCTGAGGCGATGTAACGGGTGCAGTACACAATTCCGCCAAGTTCGAAACGCTGCTGTGGGCAATATATGTGCAGGCCAGCAATCGTTTGCTATCAAAAGGTAGCACAAGTGACGGTAGTTCAGAACGCAATGAGAAACGACCCCATGCAAACCAACCAAGAAGTCACAGAAAGCAGAGATACTGCTGGTGGTGACTCCCAAGTCCTGCGAAGGACTTGCAACTGGCTATGAAGTTGACTATAAGGTAGCGGAGATGGAGGGGGGGGGGGGGGGGGGGTTGTGGATAAGGGGCGTAGGGGATTTAAATAAAACTGTGTTGGACATTGAGGCCGTGAGGGGAAAGTGAACCCAATTGGAAGATAAGACGGTTTTCCAATGTCTTACGATCGCGTTCGTGAGATGTGCACGATTTTATCGCCGTAACACGTATGTCGGCAACCCCACAGTGGTCGGAACTGTTGAAGTGTAGGGTACCGGGTTTCTTGCACCACTGTCGATATCGGATAAATGTTGTCTAAATCTGTCCGCAAGACGAAGACCCGTCTCTCCAAGATACCTCATGTCGCAACGTGTGCAGATGATCGCATAGATGACGTTGCGACTCGTACATGAGAAACTCTCCCCGGATGTGGAAAGTAGTCTTAGGGAAAGTGAGACTTGTGGTTTGAAGGACATATGGACAAGTTTTACAACGAGATCGAAGACATGCAGTTGTGCCAGGAAGAGACTGATGTGATTGTGATAGAGTGCTATGACCAGCACATCCCTCAGGTTACGATCACGCCTGTATGCCACAAGTGGGGCTTCTGAGAAGACACCGCGAGTGGTCGAGTCTGCCTTGAGGATGGGTAGATGCCATCATGAGAATATTCTTGGCAGCAATATTATGAGGATGGTAGGTAAGTGAGAGAATAGGTCTACTATTGAGTGGTTTCGGCCTGGAAGAGAGAGCCTCGGCACGACTAATAGACTGGCAGCGGTGAAGAGCTGTAGACAGAACATTCTCCGGGTAGCCTCGAAGGCGGAAGAAATCCAACATTTCGTGGGCTTTTTGACGGAAGTCGTTGTTATCATGACAAAGCCGTCGGAGACGTAGGAGTTGTGAGAAAGGAATGGAATCCTTGCAAGAGGGAGGATGGGAGGAGGTATAGAGCAGGAATGCATGTGAGGCAGTCGGTTTATAGTAAACCGTCGTGCTTAGGCCAGCAGAACCTTAAGAAACTGTTATGTCTAGGAAATTAACAGCCGACGAGGAAATAGTGGAGGTGAGTCTGATGCTAGGATGAAAGTTAGAGAAAAAGGCAATAAAGTCCTGGAGGTCAGACAATGGCATGTCTGAAACACCAAAAACAGTCATCGATATACCTCCTATAGAGCTCCGGGAGCCTACCAGTGTATTGACTCCATACCTGGTGTTCAAGATAGCCCATGAAAAGACAGGCATAACTCGGACCCATCTTAGTACCCATGGCAACCCCGCTGATCTGGTCAAAATAGTCCCCATTGAACTCAAATGAATTGAGGTTAAGGACTAACTCTGCCAGACGCAACAATGGTCCGGTGGCTATGGTGGGGCCGCGTCTTTTTTCTAAGAAAAATTCCAAGGCTTTAAGGCCGTCAGAGTGAGGAATAGATGTGTAGAGTGAAGTCACATCTAAAGTAAAGATGTGGTGCTGAGAAGGGGTGGTGAAGCTGATGGAATCGAAGATGGAGATGGCATGGTTGGTGTCTTTGATATATGAGGGGAGGCTAGCAACCAACGGCTGAAATATGCTGTCAAGGAACTCTGAAATCCGTTCAGTGGGGCAAGAGCAGGCCGAGACGATGGGTCTGCCTGGGTTTTCCTAGCTTGTGTGTCTTGGGCAGCATGTACAAGGTGGGTTTGCCCAAGCAACTATCATGAAATGATCAGCGACGTGGCAGAGCTAGGCAGGAGGCCTTGTCTGATGATGGCATTCGTCACACTCTTGACTTCGTGTTGTTAATGAAAGTCCGTCTTCTGTCCGTGGTCTGTAAGAAGTGGCATCCCAAGTTGTTTGTTACCTTCCTGTATATACAAGTCCTTACTCCAAACCACTATCGCTCCTCCCTTGTCGGCAGGCTGATAACAATATCATCACGGCGTTTCAAATGTGTGAGCGCATGTTGTTTCTCCGCTGTAAGGTTTCGAGTGCCTTAGTGGTTTGAATTTCAATTGTTCTATGTCGAAAAGCGTCTTCTCGATGTGGAGATCTAAAGCCTGTGATGCTCCTGCAGGAGGGACCCACGTGGATCTGCGTTTAGAGAGGTGGGAGAAGTGATCGGTGGGATCGCGAGGAGTTGTCCTTAGTAGGTTGATTACTGAAGTGATATTGCAACTGAGAGTGCGATGGAACGATGGACGTCCTGCAGTAATGCATATCTGTCGCAAGAGGACGCAGAGGTATAGAAACGGAGGCCTTTACTAGGACGCGACTTCTCCGGTGCTGATAGGGGGAGATCAGGGGTATGCACGCAACTAAATTGTCGGAAACCATGATGGGTGAGCCGTGAGAGAGGCGGAAGGCGTAGGAGAGAGAGGCACGAAGTTGGTTCACTTAGTTTTTTTTAGCGTGAAAGACGATTATATAAGTGGTGATTCGTACTATTGATGATGCAGCGTATCACCCATCCAAGAATAATTATCTGAGGTAAGAGTGTTTACGATGCCGATCTGAGAGGTGAAATACACGAGCTATGTCATACGCAATGGTCGCGCATGTTGTCAGCATACAGACGCATGCGAAGGGTAGCACATTTAGGCATCATTTTTAGATAAACGTCTACTGACAGCTGCGTGAAGAGAACCCGCCCGATGGTGTAAATCTAGAAGTGAACCCACGTGAGTGAGATGAGTCGTAGGCAGTTCTGCAGGAAGTTAAAATGACATATAATACGAGTCTTTTGTAGATGTTAAGAGCCAAGTCGTGGCTGGTGATTTTAATGTCCGTTGTAGAGAGAGAAAAGCAGACGAAGATGTATGATCTCAACTGTGGAATAACTGAGGTGAGTCGTTGAAGTCATAGCGGCAAATGTAAAGAAATATTGAGACGAGCAGGCGATGTGAAGCCGAGTCATGAAATGGGTCACGGGTGTACAAGCGTATGCACAAAGGAATGGGCGTAGAATTGATAGAATCAGCCATGGGAGGGCTAATGGGGCAGCGTGGCAGATACGTGGACGTGTAACACACAATATAGCACACAACACACACTGAATGGACTAGTAGAAGACAACAAAAACTTAACAGACTATGAGGACGGAACGTGAAACATATAGTAGCAGTTGGTGAATGACGCGTGTTATGCGAGATAAGGTGACCTGCGGTACGACTTGAAAGCAATGAATGAATCACTGAAAAACGAGAAGTAGGTTGAGAGCTTTACCAAAGACAACTACAAAAAACAATGAACGTTGCGGCCAAAGCCTTCGTCAGCACAAAACAAACAAACAAAAATCGATTAAACTAATACACGATCAACAATACATGAATGTCTAAATATCAACTCATCTGTGTCCAAGCTTTAGACGGCTATCGATGGCTGGAATGGAACGGATGTTGTGTAAAAGGGGTCAACTGCCTAAAGGTCAGTACAGCCAGAAACTCGGTGATTGGTTAATTCAACCGGTGAGGGAACCCGCGTTAGGGGGATCGGGGTGCGCCCAGGAGAGCGAATGGAAAAATATGGATCTGTCACTCTGAGGCGATGTAACGGGTGCAGTACACAATTCCGCCAAGTTCGAAACGCTGCTGTGGGCAATATATGTGCAGGCCAGCAATCGTTTGCTATCAAAAGGTAGCACAAGTGACGGTAGTTCAGAACGCAATGAGAAACGACCCCATGCAAACCAACCAAGAAGTCACAGAAAGCAGAGATACTGCTGGTGGTGACTCCCAAGTCCTGCGAAGGACTTGCAACTGGCTATGAAGTTGACTATAAGGTAGCGGAGATGGAGGGGGGGGGGGGGTTGTGGATAAGGGGCGTAGGGGATTTAAATAAAACTGTGTTGGACATTGAGGCCGTGAGGGGAAAGTGAACCCAATTGGAAGATAAGACGGTTTTCCAATGTCTTACGATCGCGTTCGTGAGATGTGCACGATTTTATCGCCGTAACACGTATGTCGGCAACCCCACAGTGGTCGGAACTGTTGAAGTGTAGGGGTACCGGTTTCTTGGCACCACTGTCGATATCGGATAAATGTTGTCTAAATCTGTCCGCAAGACGAAGACCCGTCTCTCCAAGATACCTCATGTCGCAACGTGTGCAGATGATCGCATAGATGACGTTGCGACTCGTACATGAGAAACTCTCCCGGATGTGGAAAGTAGTCTTAGGGAAAGTGAGACTTGTGGTTTGAAGGACATATGGACAAGTTTTACAACGAGATCGAAGACATGCAGTTGTGCCAGGAAGAGACTGATGGGATTGTGATAGAGTGCTATGAACCAGCACATCCCTCAGGTTACGATCACGCCTGTATGCCACAAGTGGGGCTTCTGAGAAGACACCGCGAGTGGTCGAGTCTGCCTTGAGGATGGGTAGATGACCTCATGAGAATATTCTTGGCAGCAATATTATGAGGATGGTAGGTAAGTGAGAGAATAGGTCTACTATTGAGTGGTTTCGGCCTGGAAGAGAGAGCCTCGGCACGACTAATAGACTGGCAGCGGTGAAGAGCTGTAGACAGAATATTCTCCGGGTAGCCTCGAAGGCGGAAGAAATCCAACATTTCGTGGGCTTTTGACGGAAGTCGTTGTTATCATGACAAAGCCGTCGGAGACGTAGGAGTTGTGAGAAAGGAATGGAATCCTTGCAAGAGGGAGGATGGGAGGAGGTGTAGAGCAGGAATGCATGTGAGGCAGTCGGTTTATAGTAAACCGTCGTGCTTAGGCCAGCAGAACCTAAGAAACTGTTATGTCTAGGAAATTAACAGCCGACGAGGAAATAGTGGAGGTGAGTCTGATGCTAGGATGAAAGTTAGAGAAAAAGGCAATAAAGTCCTGGAGGTCAGACAATGGCATGTCTGAAACACCAAAACAGTCATCGATATACCTCCTATAGAGCTCCGGGAGCCTACCAGTGTATTGACTCCATACCTGGTGTTCAAGATAGCCCATGAAAAGACAGGCATAACTCGGACCCATCTTAGTACCCATGGCAACCCCGCTGATCTGGTCAAAATAGTCCCCATTGAACTCAAATGAATTGAGGTTAAGGACTAACTCTGCCAGACGCAACAATGGTCCGGTGGCTATGGTGGGGCCGCGTCTTTTTCTAAGAAAAATTCCAAGGCTTTAAGGCCGTCAGAGTGAGGAATAGATGTGTAGAGTGAAGTCACATCTAAAGTAAAGATGTGGTGCTGAGAAGGGGTGGTGAAGCTGATGGAATCGAAGATGGAGATGGCATGGTTGGTGTCTTTGATATATGAGGGGAGGCTAGCAACCAACGGCTGAAATATGCTGTCAAGGAACTCTGAAATCCGTTCAGTGGGGCAAGAGCAGGCCGAGACGATGGGTCTGCCTGGGTTTCCCTAGCTTGTGTGTCTTGGGCAGCATGTACAAGGTGGGTTTGCCCAAGCAACTATCATGAATGATCAGCGACGTGGCAGAGCTAGGCAGGAGGCCTTGTCTGATGATGGCATTCGTCACACTCTTGACTTCGGTGTTGTTAATGAAAGTCCCGTCTTCTGTCCGTGGTCTGTAAGAAGTGGCATCCCCAAGTTGTTTGTTACCTTCCTGTATATACAAGTCCTTACTCCAAACCACTATCGCTCCTCCCTTGTCGGCAGGCTTGATAACAATATCATCACGGCGTTTCAAATGTGTGAGCGCCTGTTGTTTCCTCCGCTGTAAGGTTCGAGTGCCTTAGTGGTTTGAATTTCAATTGTTCTATGTCGAAAAGCGTCTTCTCGATGTAGAGATCTAAAGCCTTGGATGCTCCTGCAGGAGGGACCCACGTGGATCTGCGTTTAGAGAGGTGGGAGAAGTGATCGGTGGGATCCGAGGAGTTGTCCTTAGTAGGTTGATTACTGAAGTGATATTGCAACCTGAGAGTGCGATGGAAACGATGGACGTCCTGCAGTAATGCATATCTGTCGCAAGAGGGACGCAGAGGTATGAAACGGAGGCCTTTACTAAGGACCGACTTCTCCGGTGCTGATAGGGGGAGATCAGGGGTATGCACACAACTAAATTGTCGGAAACAATGATGGGGTGAGCCGGGTGAGAAGAGGCGGAAGGAGTAGGGATAGAGGCACGAAGTTTGGTTAACTTAGTTTTTTAGCCGTGGAAAGACATTTATATAAGTGGTGATTAGTACTATTGATGATACAGCGTATCACCCAATACAAGAAATAATTATCTGATGTAAGATGTTTAAGATGCCGATCGAGGGTGGAAATACAAGAGCTAATGTCAGACAAATGGCGCGCATGGTTGTCAGCAATACAACGCATGCGAAGGGTAGCACATTTAAGCTCAATTTTAGATAAACGTCTACTACAGCTGTCGTGAAGAGAACCCGCCGATGGGTTAAATCTAGAAGTGAACCCACGTGGGGTGAGATGAAGTCGTAGGCAGTTCTGCAGGAAGTTAAAATGACATGTAATACGAGTCTTTTTGTAGATGTTAAGAGCCAAGTCGGTGGCTGTGATTTTAATATCCGTTGGTAGAAGAGAAAAGCAGACGATGATGTATGATCTCAACTGTTGGAATAACTGAGGTGAGTCGGTTGAAGGCATAGCGGCAAATGGTAAAGAAAATATTGAGACGAGACCGATGTGAAGGCCTAGTCATGAAATGGGGTCACCGGGTGTACAAGCGTATGCACAAAGGAAATGGGCGGTAAAATTGATAGAATAGCCAGTGGGAAGGGCAGTAATGGGGCAGCGTGGCAGACGGTGGACGTGTAGACACAAATAATAAGCACACAACACACACTGAATGGACTAGTAAAAAACCAACAAAAACTTAACAGACTATGAGGACGGAACGTGAAACATATAGTAGCAGTTGGTGGGAATGAAGCGTGGTTATCGAGAATAAGGTGAACTGCGGTAAAACTTGAAAAGCAATGAATGAATCACTGAAAAACGAGAAGTAGGTTGAGAGCTTTACCAAAGACAACTACAAAAAACAATGAACGTTGCGGCCAAAGCCTTCGTCAGCACAAAACAAACAAACAAAAATCGATTAAACTAATACACGATCAACAATACATGAATGTCTAAATATCAACTCATCTGTGTCCAAGCTTTAGACGGCTATCCATGGCTGGAATGGAACGGATGTTGTGTAAAAGGGGTCAACTGCCTAAAGGTCAGTACAGCCAGAAACTCGGTGATTGGTTAATTCAACCGGTGAGGGAACCCGCGTTAGGGTGATCGGGGTGCGCCCAGGAGAGCGAATGGAAAAATATGGATCTGTCACTCTGAGGCGATGTAACGGGTGCAGTACACAATTCCGCCAAGTTCGAAACGCTGCTGTGGGCAATATATGTGCAGGCCAGCAATCGTTTGCTATCAAAGGTAGCACAAGTGACGGTAGTTCAGAACGCAATGAGAAACGACCCCATGCAAACCAACCAAGAAGTCACAGAAAGCAGAGATACTGCTGGTGGTGACTCCCAAGTCCTGCGAAGGACTTGCAACTGGCTATGAAGTTGACTATAAGGTAGCGGAGATGGAAGGGGGGGGGGGGGGGTTGTGGATAAGGGGCGTAGGGGATTTAAATAAAACTGTGTTGGACATTGAGGCCGTGAGGGGAAAGTGAACCCAATTGGAAGATAAGACGGTTTTCCAATGTCTTACGATCGCGTTCGTGAGATGTGCACGATTTTATCGCCGTAACACGTATGTCGGCAACCCCACAGTGGTCGGAACCGAAATGTTAGGCGGCGCTCACCAAACCCAACACCCGATATTGTGCCAAGGGTACCAAGCTTAGGGCAGAGGAGTATGAGACTTACTCTTGTTGTGAGGAAATGCAACCTAATGACAAAATATCATGGCAGAGCAGACCAGGCCATAAGCCTTGTTTGGCAACTAGTCTAGGATGGAAGTCCTGACAGGCGGAAAGCTAGAGCATTGCTGATCCGGCAGTTCTGCAGCTTGTCTTGATCCAGATGTATTTGTGTTACCTTTCCTCTGGAGTAAACTAGGCAGCCCAAGAGAAGGATCATGCTGCATGGGCAACACATGGTCTCTACATTCAGCCCAGGCTTTGTGTTATGGAGAGGTATAACTCCATTTTACAAGTTATCGCCTGCCAAGACTGCAAGGTGCCAGTCAGTCATATATATAGTTCATGATATTGTGACCTGACATTCTCATCATGAACATTGGTAAAATGATATAATTAAAGTTTCTGCGACGTTGTTTCCTCGCTGCTTCTGCAGATGGGTGTGTGCATGGAGCTGTCATCAGCAAACATTCATAGACTGTATGGCTATCTGTCAGAGATGCACAGTTCAACACTAGGTGAGGGTCTGCTACAAAGCTTGTGTCAATTTTGGTGTGTCACACTGAGCCAGGGAGAGATGTGATTACACCATGTGTTGTTAGCGTGTCACACTGAGTCAGTGGGAGATGTGATTGTAGAGTATGTTGTTGGTGTGTCACACTGAGTCAGCGAGAGATGTGAATGTACAGTGTGTTGTTGGCGTGTCACACTGAGTCAGTGAGAGATGTGATTGTACAATGTGTTGTTGGCATGTTACACTGAGTCAGTGAGAGATGTGGTTTACAGTGTGTTGTTGGCATGTTACACTGAGTCAGTGAGAGATGTGATTGTACAGTGTGTTGTTGGCATGTTACACTGAGTCAGTGAGAGATGTCATTGTACAGTGTGTTGTTGGCATGTCACACTGAGTCAGTGAGAGATGTGATTGTACAGTGTGTTGTTGGCGTGTCACACTGAGTCAGTGAGAGATGTGATTGTACAGTATGTTGTTGGCATGTTACACTGAGTCAGTGAGAGATGTGATTATACAGTGTGTTGTTGGCATGTCACACTGAGTCAGTGAGAGATGTGATTGTACAGTGTGTTGTTGGCGTGTCACACTGAATCAGCAAGAGATGTGATTGTACAGTGTGTTGTTGGTGTGTCACACTGAGTCAGTGAGAGATGTGATTGTACAGTGTGTTGTTGGTGTGTCACACTGAGTCAGTGAGAGATGTGATTGTACAGTGTGTTGTTGGCATGTTACACTGAGTCAGTGAGAGATGTGATTGTACAGTGTGTTGTTGGCATGTTACACTGAGTCAGTGAGAGATGTGATTGTACAGTGTGTTGTTGGTGTATCACACTGAGTCAGTGAGAGATGTGATTGTACAGTGTGTTTTTGGCATGTTACACTGAGTCAGTGAGAGATGTGATTGTACAGTGTGTTGTTGGTGTATCACACTGAGTCAGTGAGAGATGTGATTGTACAGTGTGTTGTTGGCATGTTACACTGAGTCAGTGAGAGATGTGATTGTACAGTGTGTTGTTGGCATGTTACACTGAGTCAGTGAGAGATGTGATTGTACAGTGTGTTGTTTGCATGTTACACTGAGTCAGTGAGAGATGTGATTGTACAGTGTGTTGTTGGCATGTTACACTGAGTCAGTGAGAGATGTGATTGTACAGTGTGTTGTTGGTGTGTCACACTGAATCAGCAAGAGATGTGATTGTACAGTGTGTTGTTGGTGTGTCACACTGAGTCAGTGAGAGATGTGATTTTACAGTGTGTTGTTGGTGTGTCCCACTGAGTCAGTGAGAGATGTGATTGTACAGTGTGTTGTTGGCATGTTACACTGAGTCAGTGAGAGTGTGATTGTACAGTGTGTTGTTGGTGTATCACACTGAGTCAGTGAGAGATGTGATTGTACAGTGTGTTGTTGGTGTGTCACACTGAGTCAGTGAGAGGTGATTGTACAGTGTGTTGTTGGTGTGTCACACTGAGTCAGTGAGAGATGTGATTGTACAGTGTGTTGTTGGTGTGTCACACTGAGTCAGTGAGAGATGTGATTATACAGTGTGTTGTTGGCATGTTACACTGAGTCAGTGAGAGATGTGATTGTACAGTGTGTTGTGGCATGTCACACTGAGTCAGTGAGAGATGTGATTGTACAGTGTGTGTTGGCATGTTACACTAATCAGTTAGGAGATGTGATTGTACAGTGTGTTGTTGGTGTGTCACACTGAATCACAAGAGATGTTATTTACATGTGTTGTGTTTTGTCACACTGATCGAGTGAGAGATGTGATTGTACAGTGTTTGTTGGTGTTTCACACTGAGTCATGAGAGATCTGATGTGTACTGTGTGTTGTTGCATGTTACACACGAGATCTGTGAGGATGTGATTGTACAGTGTGTTGTTGGTGTTCTTCACTGAGTCCGTGTATGTGAGATTGGTGGAGATTTTTTGTAGCTGGAGGGCCGCGGCGGCTCATCAGCTGACGCTCAGTGAGAGTGCTGTATTGTCCAGTGTGTTGTTTGGTGTATCCACTGATCATATAGATTGATTGGTACGGTTTTGTTGGTGTGTCGCCACTGAGTCAGTGAGAGATTGATTGTCAGTGTGTTGTTGCATGTTACACTGAATCAGTGAAAGATGTTGATTGTACATGTGTTGTTGCATGTCCCTGGAGTCATGAGAATGTGGATTGTACAGTGTGTTTGCATGTTACACTGAGTCATGAGAGTATGTGATTGCACAGTGTGTGTTGTGCATGTTACACTGAGTCATTGGAGAGATTTGATTGTACATGTTTTGTGGCATGTTACAGCTGATTCAGTGAGAGATGTTATGTATCAGTGTGTTGTTGGCTTATGTCTACACTGATTCAGTGAGAGTGTGATTGTACAGTGTGTTGTTGTGTGTCACCTGATTCAGTTGATGAGATGTGAATTGGACAGTGGTTTTTGGTGTGTCACACTGAAATCAGCAAGAGATGTGATTGTACAGTGTGTTGTTGGTGTGTCACACTGAATCAGCAGAGATGTGATTGTACAGTGTAGTTGTTGGTGTGTCACACTGAGTCAGTGAGAGATAGTGATTGTACAGTGTGTTGTTGTGTGTTCACACTGAGTCAGTGAGAGATGTGATTGTACAGTGTGTTGGTGGCATGGTACACTGAGTCAGTGAGAGGATGGATTGTACAGTGTGTTGTTGGTGTATCACACTGAGTCAGTGAGAGATGATGATTGTACAGTGTGTTGTTGGTGCTATCACACTGAGTCAGTGAGAGATGTGATTGTACAGTGTGTTGTTGGTGTATCACACTGAGTCAGTGACAGATGTGATTATGTTGATGTGTCCAACCTGAGTAGTGATAGATGTTGTACATTTGTTTGGTGGATGTCACACTGAGTCAGTGAGAGATGTGATTGTACAGTGTGTTGTTTGCATGTTACACTGAGTCAGTGAGAGATGTGATTGTACAGTGTGTTGTTGGCATGTCACACTGAGTCAGTGAGAGATGTGAATTGTACAGGGTGTTGGTTGGCATGTTACACTGAGTCAGTGAAGAGATGTGATTGTACAGTGGTTGTGGGCATGTTACACTGAGTCAGTGAGAGATGTGATTGATCAGTGTGTTGTTGGCATGTTACACTGAGTCAGGAGAGATGTGATTGTACAGTGTGTTGTTGGCATGTCACACTGAGTCAGTGAGAGATGTGATTGTACAGTGTGTTGTTGGTGTGTCACACTGATTCAGTGAGAGATGTGATTGTACAGTGTGTTGTTGGTGTGTCACACTGAATCAGCGAGAGATGTGATTGTACAGTGTGTTGTTGGTGTTCACACTGAGTCAGTGAGAGATGTGATTGTACAGTGTGTTGTTGGCATGTCATCACACTGAGTCAGTGAGAGATGTGATTGTACAGTGTGTTGGTGGCATGTTACACTGAGTCAGTGAGAGATGTGATTGTACAGTGTGTTGTTGGCATGGTACACTGAGTCAGTGAGAGATGTGATTGTACAGTGTGTTGTTGGTGTATCACACTGAGTCAGTGAGAGATGTGATTGTACAGTGTGTTGTTGGTGTATCACACTGAGCCAGTGACAGATTTGATTGTACAGTGTGTTGTTGGTGTGTCACACTGAGTCAGTGAGAGATGTGATTGTACAGTATGTTGTTGGTGTGTCACACTGAGTCAGTGAGAGATGTGATTATACAGTGTGTTGTTGGCATGTTACACTGAGTCAGTGAGAGATGTGATTGTACAGTGTGTTGTTGGCATGTCACACTGAGTCAGTGAGAGATGTGATTGTACAGTGTGCTGTTGGCATGTTACACTGAGTCAGTGAGAGATGTGATTGTACAGTGTGCTGTTGGCATGTTACACTGAGTCAGTGAGAGATGTGATTGTACAGTGTGTTGTTGGCATGTTACACTGAGTCAGTGAGAGATGTGATTGTACAGTGTGTTGTTGGCATGTTACACTGAGTCAGTGAGAGATGTGATTATACAGTGTGTTGTTGGCATGTTACACTGAGTCAGTGAGAGATGTGATTGTACAGTGTGTTGTTGGCATGTCACACTGAGTCAGTGAGAGATGTGATTGTACAGTGTGTTGTTGGTGTGTCACACTGAATCAGCAAGAGATGTGATTGTACAGTGTGTTGTTGGTGTGTCACACTGAGTCAGTGAGAGATGTGATTGTACAGTGTGTTGTTGGCATGTCACACTGAGTCAGTGAGAGATGTGATTGTACAGTGTGTTGTTGGCATGTTACACTGAGTCAGTGAGAGATGTGATTGTACAGTGTGTTGTTGGCATGGTACACTGAGTCAGTGAGAGATGTGATTGTACAGTGTGTTGTTGGCATGTTACACTGAGTCAGTGAGAGATGTGATTGTACAGTGTGTTGTTGGCATGTCACACTGAGTCAGTGAGAGATGTGATTGTACAGTGTGTTGTTGGTGTGTCACACTAAGTCAGTGAGAGATGTGATTGTACAGTGTGTTGTTGGTGTGTCACACTGAGTCAGTGAGAGATGTGATTGTACAGTGTGTTGTTGGTGTGTCACACTGAGTCAGTGAGAGATGTGATTGTACAGTGTGTTGTTGGTGTGTCACACTGAGTCAGTGAGAGATGTGATTGTACAGTGTGTTGTTGGCATGTCACACTGAGTCAGTGAGAGATGTGATTGTACAGTGTGTTGTTGGCATGTTACACTGAGTCAGTGAGAGATGTGATTGTACAGTGTGTTGTTGGTCTATCACACTGACTCAGTGAGAGATGTGATTGTACAGTGTGTTGTTGGCATGTTACACTGAGTCAGTGAGAGATGTGATTGTACAGTGTGTTGTTGGTGTATCACACTGAGTCAGTGAGAGATCTGATTGTACAGTGTGTTGTTGGCATGTTACACTGAGTCAGTGAGAGATCTGATTGTACAGTGTGTTGTTGGCATGTTACACTGAGTCAGTGAGAGATGTGATTGTACAGTGTGTTGTTGGTGTGTCACACTAAATCAGCAAGAGATGTGATTGTACAGTGTGTTGTTGGTGTGTCACACTGAGTCAGTGGGAGATGTGATTGTACAGTATGTTGTTGGCATGGTACACTGAGTCAGTGAGAGATGTGATTGTACAGTGTGTTGTTGGCATGTTACACTGAGTCAGTGAGAGATGTGATTGTACAGTGTGTTGTTGGCATGTTACACTGAGTCAGTGAGAGATGTGATTGTACAGTGTGTTGTTGGTGTGTCACACTGAATCAGCAAGAGATGTGATTGTACAGTGTGTTGTTGGTGTGTCACACTGAGTCAGTGAGAGATGTGATTGTACAGTGTGTTGTTGGTGTTTCACACTGAGTCAGTGAGAGATGTGATTGTACAGTGTGTTGTTGGCATGTTACACTGAGTCAGTGAGAGATGTGATTGTACAGTGTGTTGTTGGTGTATCACACTGAGTCAGTGAGAGATGTGATTGTACAGTGTGTTGTTGGTGCGTCACACTGAGTCAGTGAGAGATGTGATTGTACAGTGTGTTGTTGGTGTATCACACTGAGTCAGTGAGAGATGTGATTGTACAGTGTGTTGTTGGTGTGTCACACTGAGTCAGTGAGAGATGTGATTGTACAGTGTGTTGTTTGCATGTTACACTGAGTCAGTGAGAGATGTGATTGTACAGTGTGTTGTTGGCATGTCACACTGAGTCAGTGAGAGATGTGATTGTACAGTGTGTTGTTGGCATGTTACACTGAGTCAGTGAGAGATGTGATTGTACAGTGTGTTGTTGGCATGTTACACTGAGTCAGTGAGAGATGTGATTGCACAGTGTGTTGTTGGCATGTTACACTGAGTCAGTGAGAGATGTGATTGTACAGTGTGTTGTTGGCATGTTACACTGAGTCAGTGAGAGATGTGATTGTACAGTGTGTTGTTGGCATGTCACACTGATTCAGTGAGAGATGTGATTGTACAGTGTGTTGTTGGTGTGTCACACTGATTCAGTGAGAGATGTGATTGTACAGTGTGTTGTTGGTGTGTCACACTGAATCAGCGAGAGATGTGATTGTACAGTGTGTTGTTGGTGTGTCACACTGAGTCAGTGAGAGATGTGATTGTACAGTGTGTTGTTGGTGTGTCACACTGAGTCAGTGAGAGATGTGATTGTACAGTGTGTTGGTGGCATGTTACACTGAGTCAGTGAGAGATGTGATTGTACAGTGTGTTGTTGGCATGGTACACTGAGTCAGTGAGAGATGTGATTGTACAGTGTGTTGTTGGTGTATCACACTGAGTCAGTGAGAGATGTGATTGTACAGTGTGTTGTTGGTGTATCACACTGAGCCAGTGACAGATTTGATTGTACAGTGTGTTGTTGGTGTGTCACACTGAGTCAGTGAGAGATGTGATTGTACAGGTGTTGTTGGTTCACACTGAGTATGAGAGATGTGATTGTACAGTGTGTTGTTGGTGTGTCACACTGAGTCAGTGAGAGATGTGATTGTACAGTGTGTTGTTGGCTGTGTCACACTGAGTCAGTGAGAGATGTGATTGTACAGTGTGTTGTTGGCATGTTACACTGAGTCAGTGAGAGATGTGAGTTTACAGTGTGTTGTTGGCATGTTACACTGAGTCAGTGAGAGATGTGATTGTACAGTGTGTTGTTGGCATGTTACACTGAGTCAGTGAGAGATGTGATTGTACAGTGTGTTGTTGGCATGTTACACTGAGTCAGTGAGAGATGTGATTGTACAGTGTGTTGTTGGCATGTTCACACTGAGTCAGTGAGAGATGTGATTGTACAGTGTGTTGTTGGCATGTTACACTGAGTCAGTGAGAGATGTGATTATACAGTGTGTTGTTGGCATGTTACACTGAGTCAGTGAGAGATGTGATTGTACAGTGTGTTGTTGGCGTGTCACACTGAGTCAGTGAGAGATGTGATTGTACAGTGTGTTGTTGGTGTGTCACACTGAGTCAGTGAGAGATGTGATTGTACAGTGTGTTGTTGGTGTGTCACACTGAGTCAGTGAGAGATGTGATTGTACAGTGTGTTGTTGGCATGTTACACTGAGTCAGTGAGAGATGTGATTGTACAGTGTGTTGTTGGCATGTTACACTGAGTCAGTGAGAGATGTGATTGTACAGTATGTTGTTGGTGTGTCACACTGAGTCAGTGAGAGATGTGATTGTACAGTGTGTTGTTGGCATGTTACACTGAGTCAGCAAGAGATGTGATTGTACAGTGTGTTGTTGGTGTGTCACACTAAGTCAGTGAGAGATGTGATTGTACAGTGTGTTGTTGGTGTGTCACACTGAGTCAGTGAGAGATGTGATTGTACAGTGTGTTGTTGGTGTGTCACACTGAGTCAGTGAGAGATGTGATTGTACAGTGTGTTGTTGGTGTGTCACACTGAGTCAGTGAGAGATGTGATTGTACAGTATGTTGTTGGCATGTTACACTGAGTCAATGAGAGATGTGATTGTACAGTGTGTTGTTGGTGTATCACACTGAGCCAGTGACAGATTTGATTGTACAGTGTGTTGTTGGTGTGTCACACTAAGTCAGTGAGAGATGTGATTGTACAGTGTGTTGTTGGTGTGTCACACTGAGTCAGTGAGAGATGTGATTGTACAGTATGTTGTTGGTGTGTCACACTGAGTCAGTGAGAGATGTGATTGTACAGTGTGTTGTTGGCATGTTACACTGAGTCAGCAAGAGATGTGATTGTACAGTGTGTTGTTGGTGTGCCACACTAAGTCAGTGAGAGATGTGATTGTACAGTGTGTTGTTGGTGTGTCACACTGAGTCAGTGAGAGATGTGATTGTACAGTGTGTTGTTGGTGTGTCACACTGAGTCAGTGAGAGATGAGATTGTACAGTGTGTTGTTGGTGTGTCACACTGAGTCAGTGAGAGATGTGATTGTACAGTGTGTTGTTGGCATGTTACACTGAGTCAGTGAGAGATGTGATTGTATTGTGTGTTGTTGGCATGTTACACTGAGTCAGTGAGAGATGTGATTGTACAGTATGTTGTTGGTGTGTCACACTAAGTCAGTGAGAGATGTGATTGTACAGTGTGAGTTTGGCTATTTATGTTGAACCTCTTCCAAACCTCAATGATTCCACACAGTGCTACTAATGTTAAACCTTTTCCAAACCTCAATGATTCCACCCAGTGCTACTAATGGTAAACCTCTACCAAATCTCAATGATTCCACCCAGCGCTACTAATGGTAAACTTCTACCAAATCTCAATGATTCCACCCAGTGCTACTAATGGTAAACCTCTACCAAATCTCAATGATTCCACCCAGTGCTACTAATGGTAAACCTCTACCAAATCTCAATGATTCCACCCAGTGCTACTAATGGTAAACTTCTACCAAATCTCAATGATTCCACCCAGTGCTACTAATGGTAAACCTCTACCAAATCTCAATGATTCCACCCAGTGCTACTGATGGTAAACCTCTTCCAAACCTCAATGATTCCACCCAGTGCTACTAATGGTAAACCTCTACCAAATCTCAATGATTCCACACAGTGCTACTGATGGTAAACCTCTACCAAACCTCAATGATTCCACCCAGTGCTACTAATGGTTAACCTCTACCAAACCTCAATGATTCCACCCAGTGCTACTAATGGTAAACCTCTACCAAACCTCAATGATTCCACCCAGTGCTACTAATGGTAAACCTCTTCCAAACCTCAATGATTCTACAATGTGCTACTGATGGTAAACCTCTTCCAAACCTCAATGATTCTACAATGTGCTACTGATGGTAAACCTCTACCAAACCTCAATGATTCTACAATGTGCTACTGATGGTAAACCTCTACCAAACCTCAATGATTCTACAATGTGCTACTGATGATAAACCTCTTCCAAACCTCAATGATTCTACAATGTGCTACTGATGGTAAACCTCTTCCAAACCTCAATGATTCTACAATGTGCTACTGATGGTAAACCTCTTCCAAACCTCAATGATTCTACAATGTGCTACTGATGGTAAACCTCTTCCAAACCTCAACGATTCCACCCAGTGCTACTAATGGTAAACCTCTACCAAACCTCAATGATTCTACAATGTGCTACTGATGGTAAACCTCTTCCAAACCTCAATGATTCCACCCAGTGCTACTGATGGTAAACCTCTACCAAACCTCAATGATTCTACAATGTGCTACTGATGGTAAACCTCTTCCAAACCTCAATGATTCCACCCAGTGCTAGTAATGGTAAACCTCTACCAAATCTCAATGATTCCACCCAGTGCTACTGATGGTAAATCTCTACCAAATCTCAATGATTCCACCCAGTGCTACTAATGGTAAACCTCTTCCAAACCTCAATGATTCTACAATGTGCTACTGATGGTAAACCTCTACCAAACCTCAATGATTCCACCCAGTGCTACTGATGGTAAACCTCTTCCAAACCTCAATGGTCCAACACAGTGATTCTGGCGTAAAAACCTCTTCCAAACCTCAATGGTCCAACACAGTGATTCTGGCGTAAAAACCTCTTCCAAACCTCAATGGTCCAACACAGTGATTCTGGCGTAAAAACCTCTTCCAAGCCCCAACAGTTCCATCCGGTGCTACTGATGTAAAAACCTCTTAGGAGCCTCAACGGTTCTGGCCAGTGCTGCTGATGTTAAACCTCCTGCAACCATGTCAATGTATGGGCTGTCAGCAACTTGCATAAGCACCAAGATAACAGCATCTTTAATCCCCTCTAGTTAGATGTAGGGAGAGTCTGCAAATAGAAATAGTCACATCCTGATCAGACAGATCAATCAAAATCAACTTAGTATCCGTCTAAAACACATCAGATATCACTGATCATGATATAAGCTCTCATATCCTGCACCAGACTCCTGCTGATCCCTCCGTGCCCTGCCTATACTAGACAACTCATCTCTCATTCTCTTGTCCATGTATCATTAGGTCTCTGTGCCCTGCCTATATTAGACAATTCATCTCTCATTCTCTTCTCCATGTGTCATTAGGTCCCCCTCTGTGTCTTGCCTATATTAGACAACTCATCTCTCATTCTCTTCTCCATGTGTCATTAGGTCCCCCTCTGTGTCTTGCCTATATTAGACAACTCATCTCTCATTCTCTTGTCCATGTATCATTAGGTCTCTGTGCCCTGCCTATATTAGACAATTCATCTCTCATTCTCTTCTCCATGTGTCATTAGGTCCCCCTCTGTGTCTTGCCTATATTAGACAACTCATCTCTCATTCTCTTCTCCATGTGTCATTAGGTCTCCCTCTGTGTCTTGCCTATATTAAACAACTCATCTCTCATTCTCTTCTCCATGTATCATTAGGTCTCTGTGTCTTGCCTATATTAGACAACTCATCTCTCATTCTCTTCTCCATGTGTCATTAGGTCTCCCTCTGTGTCTTGCCTATATTAGACAACTCATCTCTCATTCTCTTCTCCATGTGTCATTAGGTCCCCCTCTGTGTCTTGCCTATATTAGACAACTCATCTCTCATTCTCTTCTCCATGTGTCATTAGGTCTCCCTCTGTGTCTTGCCTATATTAGACAACTCATCTCTCATTCTCTTCTCCATGTGTCATTAGGTCTCCCTCTGTGTCTTGCCTATATTAGACAACTCATCTCTCATTCTCTTGTCCATATATCATTAGGTCTCCGTGCCCTGCCTATATTAGACAACTCATCTCTCATTCTCTTGTCCATGTATCATTAGATCTCCCTCCGTGCCCTGCCTATATTAGATAACTCATCTCTCATTCTCTTGTCCATGTATCATTAGGTCCCCCTCTGTGTCTTGCCTATATTAGACAACTCATCTCTCATTCTCTTGTCCATATATCATTAGGTCTCCGTGCCCTGCCTATATTAGACAACTCATCTCTCATTCTCTTCTTCATGTGTCATTTGGTCTCCGTACCCTGCCTATATTAGACAACTCATCTCTCATTCTCTTGTCCATATATCATTAGGTCTCCGTGCCCTGCCTATATTAGACAACTCATCTCTCATTCTCTTCTCCATGTGTCATTAGGTCTCCGTGCCCTGCCTATATTAGACAACTCATCTCTCATTCTCTTGTCCATATATCATTAGGTCTCCGTGCCCTGCCTATATTAGACAACTCATCTCTCATTCTCTTCTCCATGTGTCATTAGGTCTCCCTCTGTGTCTTGCCTATATTAAACAACTCATCTCTCATTCTCTTGTCAATGTATCATTAGGTCTCCCTCCGTGTCCTGCCTATACTAGACAACTCATCTCTCATTCTCTTGTCAATCTATCATTAGATCTCCCTCCGTGCCCTGCCTATATTAGACAACTCATCTTTCATTATTTTGTCCATGTATCATTAGGCCCCCCTCCATGTCCTGCCTATATTAGACAACTCATCTCTCATTCTCTTGTCCATGTATCATTAGGTCCCCCTCTTTGTCCTGCCTATATTAGACAACTCATCTCTCATTCTCTTGTCCATGTATCATTAGGCCCCCCTCCATGTCTTGCCTATATTAGACAACTCATCTCTCATTCTCTTGTCCATGTATCATTAGGCCCCCCTCCATGTCTTGCCTATATTAGACAACTCATCTCTCATTCTCTTGTCCATGTATCATTAGGCCCCCCTCCATGTCTTGCCTATATTAGACAACTCATCTTTCATTATTTTGTCCATGTATCATTAGGCCCCCCTCCATGTCCTGCCTATATTAGACAACTCATCTCTCATTCTCTTGTCCATGTATCATTAGGTCCCCCTCTTTGTCCTGCCCTATATAGACAACTCATCTCTCATTCTCTTGTCCATGTATCATTAGGCCCCCCTCCATGTCTTGCCTATATTAGACAACTCATCTCTCATTCTCTTGTCCATGTATCATTAGGTCCCCCTCTTGTCCTGCCTATATTAGACAACTCATCTCTCATTCTCTTGCCATGTATCATTAGGCCCCCCTCCATGTCTTGCCTATATTAGACAACTCATCTCTCATTCTCTTGTCCATGTATCATTAGGGCCCCCCTCATGTCTTGCCTATATTAGACAACTCATCTCTCATTCTCTTGTCCTGTATCATTAGGCCCCCCTCCATGTCCTGCCTATATTAGACAACTCATCTCTCATTCTCTGTCCATGTATCATTAGGTCCCCCTCTTTGTCATGCCTATATTAGACAACTCATCTCTCATTCTCTGTCCATGTATCATTAGGTCCCCCTCTTTGTCCTGCCTATATTAGACAACTCATCTCTCATTCTCTTGTCCATGTATCATTAGGCCCCCCTCCATGTCTTGCCTATATTAGACAACTCATCTCTCATTCTCTTGTCCATGTATCATTAGGTCCCCCTCTTTGTCCTGCCTATATTAGACAACTCATCTCTCATTCTCTTGTCCATGTATCATTAGGTCTCCGTGCATGCCCTGCCTATATTAGACAACTCATCTCTCATTCTCTTGTCCATGTATCATTAGGTCTCCCTGCATGCCCTGCCTATATTAGACAACTCATCTTTCATTATTTTGTCCGTGTATCATTAGGTCTCCCTCCGTGCTCTGTCTATATTAGACAACTCATCTCTCATTCTCTTGTCCATGTATCATTAGGTCCCCCTCTTTGTCCTGCCTATATTAGACAACTCATCTCTCATTCTCTTGTCCATATATCTGAAACAGAGGTTCTCCCCAAAACACCGAACAGGCTTTCTGGTTGGTACTACCACATACCTCAAAGCCTCAGTGAGCTCGCGTGGTGGAGCGTCCACTTGGCGAGAATCTTCGGTTCCCATCGTAGAAACTGTCGGCGACTCGTCTTGTTCAACTCTCACTGCCGCACGAGTACTTCTGGTCTCCATCTTAAGGACAAGATACTATGCTACGGGTGGTTCTGCAATGGAGCCTAACTAGCTAACCTGGGTTTTGCTATCTCTAGAGGACTTACCAAATATACCAAAAATGAACCGACAAAGAAAGTAACTAAAGACCTCAACTAAAATAATCACTTGGTACCAAAACAATCCTACCAGAATAATTCTAAGGCTGTCACTATCCTGGCAGGCTCGCCACTTGAAACAGAGGTACTAACAGGAGCAAGGACCACTTACTTCTGCTACGGTGATGTGAGGAGAAGAGCGCAAACCCTGACTGCGTAGGGCCAAAGAAGAAAATGAATGAAGAAGAAAGAACCTCTCACCGTCCTCGGTTAACAAGAATAGAAAATAATTAACGTTTAAGAAGGTCCAGGGTGGGCCGACAGGGGATTAGAACAATATTCTCCAATCCCAGACAAAGAATTACTCCGAGGGTTGTTCTAACACCAATGGCTATAACAAGAATCTATCAACTAAACGACAAAGTAAGGGTAACACAAGCATCATTTGTTTATTAAACTTCTAAACTTCACAATAATATACAGACATGTAGCATCAACAAAGAAATTAGGATACAGCAAAAATCAAACAGCAAAGACACTAACCTAACAAACCAAATTCCTAAGTGTAGCAAAAACTTCTAATCCAGTAAAAACTCCAAATCTACCAAACACTAATCCACCAAACACTAATCCACCAAAAACTAATTTAACAAAAACTTCTAGTCCACCAAAAACCCAGGAAAATCTAAACTCTAAAACTAGAATTCTGGCTTTTCCACTGCAAAACTTCAGGGTGTAACTACTAAACACACAATAGAAATAGGCATTGGCGCCTCGTCACTCAGTGCGGTGGACTACGGAAAAGGCCAGTTCTACCTGTGCGGGGCCTTATATACTGGGGGTGTTCGGACCCCCAGAGTTCCAGACCAATCAGACGCCCTCTTGCAGAATTCCACCATCATCGCGAGCCGAGTACATTATTTCCCATCTTTAACTGTTGTCGTCCCAGACAACAGAACATTACACCCCTAGTGCCTTGGGTAAAGGAGGGATAATTTCTGACCCCTACCTTATAGTCCTCCACTACTGATGGAGCTAAAAAAAATTTCCTATCCTCACCAGACATCACCCATCAAGTAGAACACCCCAAAAATGTACATCAGGTACCAACAAGAATAATGGTCACATGCAAATACAAAGTACATTTACATTAATACCAGTCATTATTCATGACTAAACTAATATCAGCAGTAAAAAAAATAATGCCATCAACAGGGAGACAGTCTCCCGCCACCTTAGTGTTCACAATATTATACGAACAATTACAAAACCAATGAAGAATTCCCCCTCTTTAACTGTTGTCGTTTCGACAACCGGACCATAGTCCCTGGTACACTTATCAAACAAGTAGTTACCTTCACACCTCTATGCTCTGATAATTCTATGCCAAGGAACACATCTCTCAGCAACAACAAAAAAAACCTGTCACTCTTGAGGACACTGCCCTCAACACCTGAACTTCTGGTTACATCCCTAAACAGTACCATTATAAAACAATTTACTCATTCTATCCAGATTTATAATGTGAAACAGTATACATGTACATCACCAGTCATCAATAAGTCCAAAATAACATTAATAACATATAAGCATAAGCCATCCTTATACTAGTACAAGTTAATACTCAGTGACCAAATTAACATCAGTGAGGAGAAATAGCCCCTCTGCTACACGGACAATCATAACAAAATGAATACAACCCTCACTTTTTACATAAAAATAATTAAACAATCATAAAAGTTACACAAACAATAAATCAGCAACCTTTATGCAGGTTACCACTTGCCTCAACACTGAACATTTGGAACAAAATGTATTCAAAAATAACATCATCTATCTCTTCTAAGACGGATTCTTTCTGATCGCCTCACATTCAAGTCTCCTGGCTCAAACATGTACCAGTCACTTCTTGGTGGTCTATCCCGTGGTTCCTCAACCTCTACCACGACAGGCAATTCTGGTAGTCTTATCGTCGCCTCTGGTACCTCAATTACCGCATCTTTCTCACACCGCTTTAACTCGTGTCCTGCTGCTCTAATGTCAGGTCCATTCTCTCCCACTCTTCTAATAACATATGGGCCTCCTGATGCTTTTGGGACCTGTACCACTGTATATTTATCTACAGACCACTGGTCTTTAATCTTGCACCTCTCTGTATAGTGGACTCTCTTCCTAACTACTTCTCCTATGGTTAGCAATTTAGGGGATGATGTCTTGTCACATCTCTCTTTCCTTACAGCAGCTAACTTTCTTAACTGTTCCCCTGCCCTAACATGCGCGTTACGCAGACGGGAAAGATGTCCAGTAACCCAGTTCTCAACATTTGGTTCCCCGTCATTACAATCACTATCATCACTAGCATCTAGCATGAAATCTACTGGCAATCTTGGTTCTATTCCAAACACCAAGTAGTACGGGGAGTACCCTGTGGACGAGTGAGGCGTAGAGTTATAAACTAACAAAACCTCAGCTATATGTTCGGACCATTTCCTTTTCTGGCTTGCCTCTAGTGGCCTCAGGAGATCATGTAGGGTCCTATTAAACCTCTCGCACTGACCGTTCCCTTTTGGATTGTAACTCGTGGTACGGCTCTTTTGGATCCCGTACACTCTACAGAGTTCTGCAATCACAGCCGATTCAAAGTTCCTGCCTTGATCTGAATGGAGTCTATGGGGTACAATCAATCAATCAATCATGTGCCATGCCGGAAAGCGTGGGCGGTCATGATTCGACATTTCACTCGATCACCAGAGTCGTGGATCAGCTCAGTGTTCCTGTCTCGTCCATGCCATGTGGCCAAGCCATCCAGGTATTTTCCTCTCGGTCTTCCTCTTGGTCTGTTCCCTTCGATCTTGCCAGCCGTCACCAAGTTCTCCAGTCCATTTCTTCTCATAACATGTCCAAAAAATTTTGACTGTCTACGTCTAATTTCTCTAATCAATCTACGATTTTCATTTGTCTCTTGTAGTACTTGGTCATTGGTTTTTCTATCTGTCCATGGTATTCTTTGCATTTTCCTCAGAAACCACATTTCTGCAGCCATCAGATGTTTTTCTGCTTGACTGCACATTGTCCAAGTTTCACATCCATACAGAAGAACAGGCTCTATGTATCCCCTCAACACTCTTTTTCTCGTTTCAATTGACATCATTTTATTGGTCAGAATGTTTTTCATCTTGCTAAAGGCTACTTTCGCAATGGCGATTCTTGTTCTAATCTCTTCAAGGCATCTGCCATCAGATGTTATGACTGTTCCGAGATAATTGAACCGATTCACTTGTTGAAGAATATTCCCATTTACTTGTATATTACATTGTGGTACTTCGTTCTTCCTAGTGACGACCATAACCTGTGTCTTCTTACAATTTAATTCTAACCCCAGCTGCTCACTGTGGACAACCACAGCGTCTACTAATTGTTGCAGATCCTGTGCATTGTCTGCAATCAATACTTTATCATCTGCATATCTAATGTTATTTATGTTTCGTCCTCCAATGCTGATTCCATTTAGGTCTTCTACATTTCTGAAAATATTTTCACTGTATAGGGAAAAAAGATCTGGAGACATTACACATCCCTGCCTAACACCTCTCTTAATAGGTTGGTATTGTCCTACTTCATTATCAATCTTTATGGCAGCTTGTTGTTTCCAATATATGTTTTTTATAAGTCTAATGTCTTTCCCATCAATTTGTAGATCTGCAAGCATATCCACAATGTTGACATGTCTAACTCTATCAAAAGCCTTTGTGTAGTTAATAAAGCAAAGATGTATATCCTTGTTTACTTCTAAAGCACGTTCAATAACTGTTCGCAGCATATACACAGCATTTACTGTACCCTTTCCTTCTACAAAACCACATTCTTCTTCCCCTATTTCAGGTTGTATTTTCTTCCTCACTCTTTGCATGATAATTCGTAACAAAATCTTTGTGATGTGACTCATTATACTAATTGTTCTATGTTGATCACATGGGGTACACCTAAATACAAAAACCATTTCTCCACCAGAACTTTTGCAACTGTCGAGGCCTTCTGATCCCTTGTGGGAACAGCAATTGTAAATTTGGTGAAAACATCTGTAATGACCAACACATTTTCATACCCCCGACTATCCTTCTCTAACATAGTAAAATCCATGGTCACCACCTCAAAAGGCCTAGATGCTAATAAATTACCTGAAGGACCCTGCAGTTTAATATGGGGTGGTTTAGCAATATTACACCTCTGGCATCTTTTACAAAACAGTTCAACATCTTTCGTGATGCCAACCCAATAACACCTACTTCTAAGGATTTGTATCATCCTATCTCTGCCCTGATGGCCGGTGCTATGCACCGATTCTAACACTCTCTGCTTCAATGCACCAGGTACCACTAATTGAGAAATCCACCCTCTACCTGGCTTCTTTAATTTCCTGTACAACAACCCATTAATCACACTCAACCTCTTTCGCTGCTTCAACAAGCTTTTGGTTTCAGGGGGTAAACCCCTCATCTCTATCTTACTCAGTCTCACTCTCTCACTCACACAAGTTAACACTTTATACACATGCACATCTTCTGCTTGTAGTTTTATCAACTCTTCAGCTGAATATGATGGTAATGATAACAGTGGCACATTACCCACAAGGTTATTCTGTCTATCTACATCTACAATCTCTCCTATCCTAGCAGTTCTTAAGTTTGGACTAACTGGTGTAGCAGCTATGTGACTGATTGGAATGTCACCTTCTTCATCTGATCTTCCTGGGGCTTCAAAAGGGTAGCGGGACAAATAATCAGCATTTCCATTAGCACGACCTGGTTTGTGCTTAATGGTGTAGTCAAACATTGACATCTGTGCTATCCATCTCTGCTCAATGGCACCCAATTTTGCCTTTTGCCACAAAGCTAAATTCCTACTATCTGTAAAAACTTCTACTTTAGTACCTAAAAGATAACTTCTAAACTTCTCAGTCATAGCCCACTTCAATGCAAGTAACTCAAGCTTAGAACTGCTTTTAGCATTTCGTTCTGAGGGGCGAAGCGTACGGCTAGCGTAAGCTAAGACTCTTTTCTTACCATCTTGAATTTGCGAGAGGACCGCACCTAAACCCTGGTATGAGGCATCTACCTCCAATATGAACTGTAATGAGAAGTCTGGGAAGCCCAAAAGGGGTAGTGATGTCAGTGCCTCTTTTAATCGATTAAACGCCTCGTCACACTCTGGAGTCCACAACCGCCCTATTGGTCCTTTCTTCTTTTTAGTATCACCGGTCTGCTGCTGGTTGAGTTGGCCAACCAGCTCATGTAGTGGTCTTGCAATATTAGCAAACTTTGGGACAAACCTTCTATAATAACTGGCTAACCCTAGAAATGACCTAAGTTCTGTCTGAGTTCTGGGCACAGGTGCTTCTTTTATGGCTGCAACTTTATCATCCATGGTGCCAATGCCTTCTTCTGAAATGGTGTGCCCTAAAAACTCAACCTTTTTCTGACAAAAGTTACACTTTTCAGGATTTAGTTTTAGCCCAATGGACTGCAGTCTCTCAAATACTTTCTCGAGCCTACTCAGATGCTCTGAAAAATCCCCAGAAAACACCAAAATGTCATCAAGGTATACCAACAAAATCTGGAAAAAATAGTTATTCAGAGAGCATTGCATTAACCTCTGGAAGCTGCTCGCGGAGTTTGCAAGTCCCATTGGCATACGCGTATACTCATACAAACCAAACGGGGTGGTAAAGGCACACTTCTCTTGATCCTCTGGCTTCATGGCCACCTGGTAATACCCACTTGCAAGATCTAAAGTTGAAAATAATTTGGCACCACCCAGGGCATCTAGATACTCATCTACTCTAGGGAGAGGGTATGCATCTTTCTTTGTCCTAACATTTACAGCCCGATAATCGACACATAGCCTAAGTCTACCATCCTTTTTTCTCACGAGGACCACCGGAGAAGCCCAAGGACTGGAACTTTCCTTAATTATCTGACTATCTAATAAACCTTGGAGATGATCTTGTACTTCTCTATAAAATGCTGGGGGAATTCTCCTATAAGGCTGCTTGATGGGGGTTTCATCTGTCAACTGGATGCTATGGGTTACCCTATCTGTATAGCCTATGTCAGTATCTCCCTTGGCAAAAAGACTATCATACCTAACTAATAACTCCTCTAACTTCTTCCTATCTCTATCACTACCCTCAAAACTGCTCAAATCTACAGGGCACCTAACATCATCTTTCCCTCCGGCATACGGCCGTGTTGAAACCTCAACCTCCTGAGCACTTACCATTTTGAAATGGTTGGTCAAATCTACAGTAGCATCTGAAATATCCCCAACTTGAGTACCCTTCGACAAGAACATGTCTTCATCCCCCAGATTGACCACTTGGACTTGGCATACGCCCCGTCTCAAGGTAGTCAAAGTGTGGGAGAAAAGCAAACCCTTGTGCTCCAAGTCTCGAGTTGGGCTGAAAATGACATGCATATTTTCACGCACAAATCTTACACATTTTACACTAACTGCAGTGATGGAGCGGGCAGGTACACAAACTCTATTGTCAACAAACACTTTAACACCGTCCAGTCCGACTCCAGGAATCTCCTCCGCTGGCTGCTCCAATTAAGAAACCTACACAGATTCGGTACTGACTGTAAAATGTTTGTGCCAATAATGCCAGGCACTCTTCTCTCCCCATTGTCCATGTCTTTGGTGACAAACACCCCACAGTCCTTCACTTGTGTCCCACCCAACACAATGTCACACATGAAGTACCCCACATATGGAATCATTACGCCATTTGCGGCCGTCAACCTAACGAATTGTCCTTCCTTTAGAACAAAGTCCTGGAACATGCCCTTGAAACAGGCCTCAGTAATGGTGGATACTTGAGAACCTGTATCGATGACACACTGGACACTCTTCCCACCTATCAAGACAGTCTCTTCGGGCCTACCACCCACAATTTTAATGTCCGAGCCATGACGCTCCCCTTCTAATACCTGGCTCCCAGCCTTAGAGGGGTCCCGTTTAATGCCTGTCTGCACTCGCGTCTCAAGTGACCAACCCGATTGCATCGCCAGCAACGTGGCACTTGATGTTGTTGATCGCTGGTGGTGAGTCTGTTCAGCCTGGCACCAATCTCAGACATCTCCCTCTGAAGAAAGTCAATTTCACCCTGCCTGGAAGTAAACTCAGTTCTTGGTGGTACTCGAGCTGGCTTAGTATGTGCAGGCCTACATTCTACCGTTTGTGGGACTACCTCAGCCTGCACCGGCCCGTACTGCCCCTGCTGAAACTCAACTTTCCCCGATGAAGGTATACGTGCCTGCATTTCCCCAGAGTTCTCATTTCTGGCTCTCACCTCTACCTCTCTGACTTCAGCACCTGGCGGAGACCGAACACCTTCCCATGTTTGTGCGCACTCCCTGATCTGAAGAAATGTCACAGACGAATCTTGCGACATCTTTTCCTTTAGGACAGTTTGGGTGAAACTGTCCCTTATGCCAGCCACAAACTGGTCTCGAAGGGCCTCCCCATCCAACACAGGGACACCTTGAATTTCCTGGGCCTTCGCTACCCTCTTGAACTCAGCATTGACCCTATGGGAGAAGTCATGGACTGTCTCCCCAGCTCGCTGGCGTATTGTGAATAATGTTGCCAGGAGCTCCCGTAGACTTCTTCTCTCCATATATCTTTAGCAAGGCCTGCAGCATGGCCTCGGGATCTTCCTCAGAAGCATGGAGTTCCAACTCCCTCCTGACAGGACTGGTTATGCTGTCGAAAATAACATCCACCTTATCGACAGTCTCTAACATGCCAGCCCTCCAAGCTGACCTCACCTCCCTGACGTACTCTTCTACCGATGGTCCACCTTTCTCCCCAAAACACCGAACAGGCTTTCTGGTTGGTACTACCACATACCTCAAAGCCTCAGTGAGCTCGCGTGGTGGAGCGTCCACTTGGCGGGAATCTTCTGTTCCCATCGTAGAAACTGTCGGCGACTCGTCTTGTTCAACTCTCACTGCCGCACGAGTACTTCTGGTCTCCATCTTAAGGACAAGATACTATGCTACGGGTGGTTCTGCAATGGAGCCTAACTAGCTAACCTGGGTTTTGCTATCTCTAGAGGACTTACCAACTATACCAAAAATGAACCGACAAATAAAGTAACTAAAGACCTCAACTAAAATAATCACTTGGTACCAAAACAATCCTACCAGAATAATTCTAAGGCTGTCACTATCCTGGCAGGCTCGCCACTTGAAACAGAGGTACTAACAGGAGCAAGGACCACTTACTTCTGCTACGGTGATGTGAGGAGAAGAGCGCAAACCCTGACTGCGTAGGGCCAAAGAAGAAAATGAATGAAGAAGAAAGAACCCCTCACCGTCCTCGGTTAACAAGAATAGAAAAGAATTAAGGTTTAAGAAGGTCCAGGGTGGGCCGACAGGGGATTAGAACAATATTCTCCAATCCCAGACAAAGAATTACTCCGAGGGTTGTTCTAACACCAATGGCTATAACAAGAATCTATCAACTAAACGACAAAGTAAGGGTAACACAAGCATCATTTGTTTATTAAACTTCTAAACTTCACAATAATATACAGACATGTAGCATCAACAAAGAAATTAGGATACAGCAAAATCAAACAGCAAAGACACTAACCTAACAAACCAAATTCCTAAGTGTAGCAAAAACTTCTAATCCAGTAAAACCTCCAAATCTACCAAACACTAATCCACCAAACACTAATCCACCAAAAACTAATTTAACAAAAACTTCTAGTCCACCAAAAACCCAGGAAAATCTAAACTCTAAAACTAGAATTCTGGCTTTTCCACTGCAAAACTTCAGGGTGTAACTACTAAACACACAATAGAAATAGGCATTGGCGCCTCGTCACTCAGTGCGGTGGACTACGGAAAAGGCCAGTTCTACCTGTGCGGGGCCTTATATACTGGGGATGTTTGGACCCCCAGAGTTCCAGACCAATCAGACGCCCTCTTGCAGAATTCCACCATCATCGCGAGCCGAGTACATATCATTAGGTCCCCCTCTTTGTCCTGCCTATATTAGACAACTCATCTCTCATTCTCTTGTCCATGTATCATTAGGTCCCCCTCTTTGTCCTGCCTATATTAGACAACTCATCTCTCATTCTCTTGTCCATGTATCATTAGGTCCCCCTCTTTGTCCTGCCTATATTAGACAACTCATCTCTCATTCTCTTGTCCATGTATCATTAGGTCTCCCTGCATGCCCTGCCTATATTAGACAACTCATCTCTCATTCTCTTGTCCATGTATCATTAGGTCTCCCTGCATGCCCTGCCTATATTAGACAACTCATCTCTCATTCTCTTGTCCATGTATCATTAGGTGTCCCTGCATGCCCTGCCTATATTAGACAACTCATCTCTCATTCTCTTGTCCATGTATCATTAGGTCTCCCTGCATGTCCTGCCTATATTAGACAACTCATCTCTCATTCTCTTGTCCATATATCATTAGATCTCCCTCCATGCCCTGCCTATATTAGACAACTCATCTCTCATTCTCTTGTCCATGTATCATTTGGTCTCCCTCCTTTAGCTGCCTATATTATACAACTCATCTCTCATTCTCTTGTCCATGTATCATTAGGTCCCCCTCTTTGTCCTGCCTATATTAGACAACTCATCTCTCATTCTCTTGTCCATGTATCATTAGGTCTCCCTGCATGCCCTGCCTATATTAGACAACTCATCTCTCATTCTCTTGTTCATGTATCATTAGGTCTCCCTCCGTGCCCTGTCTATACTAGACAACTCATCTCTCATTCTCTTGTCCATGTGTCATTAGGTCACTCTCTATGCATGTTGCTCTGTGGGTACTAGAGAAGGATTGTCCTGTGATACTGTTGACAGGTTTTCTCAGGCGTTTCCTGTCCTGTTGCACCATTGACAGGTTTTCTCAGGTGCATGATATATCCACCATCACATATCCACCATCATGTATCTACCATCATACTTCCACCATAATTATCCACCATCACACACCCACCACCAGGTATCCACCATCACACATCCACCACCAGGTATCCACAATCACACATCCACCACCAGGTATCCACAATCACACATCCACCACCAGGTATTCACCACCACACATCCACCACCATGTATCCACCATTTAATCATCCATCACACATCCAACATCACAAATCTACCACCATGTATCCATCAACACATTCACCATCACACATCCACCACCAGGTATCCACTATCCACCATCACACATCCACCACCAGGTATCCACCATCACACATCCACTACCAGGTATCCACCATCACCATCCACCATCTCACATCCATCACCATGTATCTACCATCACACATCCACCACCAGGTATCCACCATCACAGATCCACCACTAAGTATCCACCATCACAGATCCACCACCAGGTATCCATCACCACACATTCACCACCATGTATCCATGACCACATCCACCCACCACCATGTATCCACCATCACACATCCACCATCACACATCCACTACCAGGTATCCACCATCACCATCCACCATCACACATCCATCACCATGTATCTACCATCACACATCCACCACTAAGTATCCACCATCACAGATCCACCACCAGGTATCCATCACCACACATTCACCACCATGTATCCACCACCACATCCACCACCACATCCACCACCATGTATCCACCACAGTGAAAGAAATCAAGGCTGTGCATCGACGATAAAAAAACAGCGCTCCAGGGCCAGATGGCATAAGATACGACGACATCAATAAGGTGTACCGACAACGAGCCAGAGGAACTAGCAGACATGTACAACAACAGTATAGGGAGTGATTCCCTTGCCGAAGCCTGGCAAAGACCACACAAAAATTCAGGGATATCGAGTTATAACCTTGCAGAATACAATAGGCAAGCTGCTGGAGAAGGTAATTGCCTAGGAAAATATCAAGCCAGCTAGAGAGGCAAGGTGTTTTCCTACCTACCCTGGGTGGGTACCGTCCAAAAAGAGAAACCTGGACCAATGCAGCAGTTTTTGCCCATGATGTCTATGAAGGTTTCCACTTAGGCATTGAAACCTTTGCTGCAGTGATTGATCTTGAGGACGCGTACCATTGGATTTTTTAATGCTTCAGCTACTTGAACTCAAAATAAGTCCATTTCTCCTTAGTTGGATCGCTGCAGCCCTCTTCCAATGGAAAGTAGTTTTTAGATGTGGCAGTTGGACGTCGGAACCAACAACAATATATCCTGGCCTACCACAGGGATCACCATTATCTCCGGTACTGTTCAACGCCTACACTGTGAGAATCAACAGTGAGCAGATCACTGGACCTGGCAGGACATTGTCGTATGCCGATGATGTTTTAGTGTATCGTCAGGGTAAGGATAGAGAGGAGGTTGCTGTGGAACTACAAACCGAACTCAATCGCATAAGTACTTTGTGTGATGAAGCTGGGGCAATGGTCAACCCAGCAAAGGCAACAGTGACTTGGTTCTCGTTGAATAATCATATTGTCAACACTCCAACACCAACTGTAAATCTGTGATCAGAGACGGTGGAAAGAACGCAGGCAATGAATTACCTGGGGATACGGTTTGATCGAAGCCTTGCTTATAATGAGCACATAGAACAGGTGATAACAAAGGCCAAGCGGGGTGATGGCGGCAGCAAACTGTGAGCAGCGCCATCTATGTCTTCTATACTAGGGGCTGGTCATGTCTGTTTTTTAGTATGCGATGGCAATCCTGACTCTCAGCTGTAAGCAGATATAAAGGATGGAAAGGATACAGAATGAAGCTATGCACATTATTCTTGGATGTACAAGAGATACAGCATGCAGAGCGATGCGCTACCTTCTTGATTTTCCAACCATTGAAGACAGAATACAAGTTTGCAGGGCACGTGCCTACCTCAGAATTAACGCAAACACACAACATCCACTGCATAGTGAAATTATGAAGGTGAAGGGCAGCAGGTTAAAAAGAGGACGGTCGTGGATGGGTCAAGCCGAAGACATTCTTCAACAGGTGTGTTCACTTGAGGACTTAGAACCTGGCGAGGAGTGGGTACAAGTGCCAACAGATTTCTGTACGTCCTTTTCATTTAGCATCCAACAAGACAGAAAATGCAGACAAGAAAATCCGTCTGCTGTGGAGGCTGAAGTACAAGCATTGATTTTTGAGAATTCGTTAGACGGTGACGCTGTCATTTACACAGATGAGTCGGTCGTCTGACATGAGAAGCTCATGGGTCTTTACAGCTCGGGCCGGAGGGAGAATTGTGAAGGAGGACGCTGGTGCTTTTGTTGAGACCACAAGTAGCCTGACTATGGAAGTCATGGCAGTAAGTAAAGTAATAACATGTCTCGAGACACAGACATTCATTAAGGCACGTTTCCGTAGCGACTCAATGAACATGATCAAGAGGATAGAGATGGGGGGGGGGGGGGAATCCGAAGAGAATGGTTGCTGTCTCTGGAGCGGTCTCGGCTGGCAAAGATTAGTTTCATCTTCGTGCCAGGGCATGCAGGAGTACAAGGGAATGAGCGGGCTGACAAGCTTGCAGGTAACGCTACTGTGGAGGGCGGACGCGCCATGGACCAGGCTGACATTCTGAATGCTCTATGAGAAGTAAGACTTTTGCGAGAACCAAGTGATGACTGTGAATCTACAACCATGGCCAGACTGCGAGAACAGCGAATTAAAAGAGGGGTGGCCAAACAAGAACACTACGCAGGAAGCCAAAGAAGATTAATAAACCAACACAGAACTGGCGTCGTTAGCCGCTACACGCTGCGGGATTTGTTGAGGAGGGGATCCGAGCACTTATGGACTGAATGGTTCGATGTGTAATGAGGATAATCTGTCGACTAACAAACTAACTAAATATCCACCACTACGTCATCCATCACACATCCACCACCATGTATCCATCAACACATCAACCATTACACATCCACCATGAGTTATCCACCATCAGGTATTCATCATCTACCATCCCACATCCACCACCATGTATCCACCATCACACATCCACAATGATGTATCCACAATCACACATCCACCACCATGTATCCATCAACACATCAACCATTACACATCCACCATGAGTTATCCACCATCAGGTATTCACCATCCACCATAACACATCCACCACCAGGTATCCACCATTACACATCCACCATCACACATCCACCACTAGGTATCCACAATTACACATCCACCACTAGGTATCCACCATTACACATCCACCACTAGGTATCCACCATCACATATCCACCACCAGGTATTCAACATCCACCACCAGGTATCCACCATCACACATCAACAACCATGTATCCATCACACATCCACCACCATGTGTCCACCATCACACATCCACCACCATGTGTCCACCATCACACATCCACCACCATGTGTCCACCATCACACATCCACCACCATGTATCCACCATCACACATCCACCACCATGTATCCACCATCACACATCCACCACCATGTATCCACCATCACACATCCACCACCAGGTATCCACCATCACACATCCACAATGATGTATCCACCATCACACATCCACAATGATGTATCTACCATCACACATCCACCACCATGTATCCACCATCATGTATCCACCATCACACATCCACCACCATGTATCTATCTCACATCCACCACTATGTATGTATCTACCATCACACATCCACCACCATGTATCCACCACCATGTATCCACCATCACACATCCACCACCATGTATCTATCTCACATCCACCACTATGTATGTATCTACCATCACACATCCACCACCATGCATCCACCATCACACATCTACCACCAGTTATCCACCATCACACATCCACAACCATGTATCCACCATCACACATCCACAACCAGGTATCCACCATCACACATCCACACCATGTATCCACAATCACAAATCCACCACCAGGTATCCACCTTCACACATCCACCACCAGGTATCCACCATCACACATCCACCACCAGGTATCCACCATCCCCATCCACCATCACACATCCACCACCATGTATCCACTATCACAAATCCACCACCATGTATCCACAATCACACATCCACCACCAGATATCCACCATCACACATCCACCACCATGTATCCATCATCACACATTCACCACCATGTATCTACCATCACACATCCACCACCATGCATCCACCATGACACATCCACCACCAGGTATCCACAATCACACATCCACTACCATGTATCCATCTCACATCCACCACCATGTATCCGCCATCACACATCTACCACCATGTATCCATCATCACACATCCACCATCACACATCCACAACAATGTATCCACCATCACACATTCACCACCATGTATCCACCATCACATCCACCACCATGTATCCACCATCACACATCCACCACCATGTATCCACCATCACACATCCACCACCATGTATCCACCATCACACATCCACCATCACACATCCACCACCATGTATCCACCATCACACATCAACCACAATGTATCAATCACACATCAACCACCATGTATCCACCATCACACATCCACAACCATGTATCCACCATCACATATCAACCACCATGTATCCACCATCACACATCCACCACCAGGTATCCACCATCACACATCCACAACAATGTATCTGCCATCACACATCAACCACCATGTATCCACCATCACACATCCACCACCAGGTATCCACCATCACACATCCACCACCATGCATCCACCATCACACATCCACCACCACACATCCACTACCATGTATCCATCTCACATCCACCACCATGTATCCACCATCACACATCTACCACCATGTATCCACCATCACACATCCACAACCATGTATCCACCATCACACATCCACCACCATGTATCCACCATCACAAATCCACCACCATGTATCCACCATCACACATCCACCACCAGGTATCCACCATCACACATCCACTACCATGTATCCATCTCACATCCACCACCATGTATCCACCATCACACATCTACCACCAGGTATCCACCATCACACATCCACAACCATGTATCCACCATCACACATCCACCACCATGTATCCACCATCACAAATCCACCACCATGTATCCACCATCACACATCCACCACCATGTATCTACCATCACACATCCACTACCATGTATCCATCATCACACATCCACCACCAGGTATCCACAACCAGGTATCCACCACCAGGTATCCACCATCACACATCCACTACCATGTATCCATCTCACATCCACCACCAGGTATCCACCATCACACATCTACCACCATGTATCCACCATCTCACATCCACAACCATGTATCCACCATCACACATCCACCACCATGTATCCACCATCCCATATCCACCACCATGTATCCACCATCACACATCCACCACCAGGTATCCACCATCACACATCCACTACCATGTATCCATCATCACACATCTACCACCAGGTATCCACCACCAGGTATCCACCATCACACGTGCACCACCAGGTATCCACCATCACCATCCACCATCACACATCCACCACCATGTATCCACCATCACACATCCACCACCATGTATCCACCATCACAAATCGACCACCATGTATCCACCACCAGGTATGCACCATCACACATCCACCACCACGTATCCACCACCATGTATCCACTATCACACATCCACCACCATATATCCACCATCACACATCCACCACCATTTATCCACCATCACACATCCACCATCACAGATCAACCACCATGTATCAATCACACATCAACCACCAGGTATCCCCCATCACACATCCACCACAATGTATCCACAATTGCACATCCACCACCATGCATCCACCATCACACATCCACCACCAGGTATCCACCATCACACATCCATCACCAGGCATCCACCATCACACATCCACCACCATGTATCCACCACCATGTATCCACCATCACACATCCACCACCATGTATCCACCATCACACATCCACCACCAGGTATCCACCATCACACATCCACCACCATGTATCCACCATCACACATCCACCCCCAGGTATCCACCATCACACATCCACCACCAGGTATCCACCATCACACATCCATCACCAGGTATCCACCATCACACATCCACCATCACACATCCACCACCATGTATCCACCATCACACATCCACCACCATGTATCCACCATCACACATCCATCACCATGTATTTACCATCACACACCCACCACCATGTATCCAACATCACACATCCACCACCAGGTATCTGTCACGGGAAAACTGCAGTTTAGTGATTCATTGATAACTTACATATAAACTTGCAATGTATGAGAATGGAAAATTATGGACTGTGAGTCAGAATAACAATTAAACCTTCAGTTTGGAGATAGGACGATTGTGGGTTATTGACCGACAGTATAAAACAAGATTATAGTTCGCAGAGGTAATTGACTGCCGATGTTAACAGATGAAGCAACGGAGGCGGAGACATCAGAACGGGGACACCGGGAGACGGTGATCAAAGAATAAGAACTCTTTGATCGGCGACGAAGGATGAGCTTAGGGGAAAACGGGGAATAGCGGAGGAGATGACCGGGAGATGCAACGAACAAATACGTGACTTCACAGACTTTTGATGTGGGGACTTACGGCAAATTTGATTGTAGATCAAACAAACAACGAAGGATTGGACACTGAGTATAAATGAGTGGAAAACGGGTTTTGAAGCAGTGTGTGTTCCAAAACTGGGCCGAGATATTTATGTATCCTGAAATAGTAAAGAAATCATCCCTTGCAATGGGATAGAAGGGCTTATGTGCTGATAGATTTCAATGCTGGGATTTACATAAATTCTATATATAAGGTAAAACTAACCTTAGAGTAATAGTTAGCATAGGGAAATATGTGTTTGTGCTTAGGGTTTACCATTGCTTTCTATTAGTGAATAGTTTAGACTTTAGTGAATTCTGCTGTCTTATGTCAGAGTATTCTTTCGGAAGCTTTTCATTACGGCTGGAGAAAGACACTCACATAAACAGTAATATGAAGCAGACTTAAATCACCTGATTTAATATTTATTACCCAGGTTCCAATACACCTCCTGACATATCAAAGAAGATAGAACAGTACGTCTCTTGTACAGAGAAAGCAGTGTTGATAATAAAGGAAAGAACTTTCACTTTAATCAGGCACTTCACGGGGGCAGAGAAAGTTTAGAAAATAATGGAAATAACGATCATTATAAAAAGGCAGGATGACCCAGAACTGAAAATAATGACACTGTAAATTAATATAAAGACACAAATGAATCATTCATGAAGAGTTGCCATGCGTACAAAAGATGTTCATAAAAGAACGGAATACCATGTGTAGAACGTTTGCAGGACCAATAGACAGTGCTAGACATTAGCTATGTGTTTTCCATGGTGGATTTATTAATTAACGAATAATCAAAGAAAACCCGGTCTAAGCATAAGACTTACCGTGATCACATTACTTTACGGTGATACAGTGGTGAACAGTTTTTTTCAATAACGGATTTACCTCCAGACTCAAGCTGAACGGAGCATCCAGGGTGAGAGCTGTCCAGTTATATGTGTGACGTCTTGTTGTATGGCCGTTTATGACGAGGCGAGAAAGGATACGGCACATAACGATTTCCAGAGTCATAACTTGCACTCACACTAGCAGACACTACCAACTACATATACACAGTCCATACTTACACCAGACATAGTTTTAATTAATAAATCTTTTATTAATTGTTGAAGGAAACTGTTGTCGGAGTATGTGATGAAGGAATAAGAGAGAGAGAGAGAGAGAGAGAGAGAGAGAGAGAGAGAGAGAGAGAGAGAGAGAGAGAGAGAGAGAGAGAGAGAGAGAGAGATGGAATAGAAGACAGAAGGGAGGAGTGTAGACTAAAGTCAGTCAATAATCCCAAATTATAATAAGCTAAAGGTGTGCTTGTTGATTCCACTTTCCTCCAGGGACGACAAGCGACAGTATCCAAAATCACACATCCACCATCACACATCCACCAGCATGTAAAAACTAACTTGTGATTGGTGTCCACAGAAATCTTCCTGAAGGCCAACATCGTGCTGATAGTGGTGGTGGTGAGCCTGTTCCTGTGTCTGCCTCCTGTCTACTTCATTTCCCGAGCAGTTGAGTGGTCACGTTGCATGTGTCACCGGATCTTATGTTGTGTCACCTCATGTCATACTGTGTGTGTGGCGTCTAATAGCATGTCTATTACATCATTGTATGTTGTGTCACCTGATGTCATACTGTGTGTGTGGCGTCTAATAGCATGTCTATTACATCATTGTATGTTGTGTCACCTGATGTCATACTGTGTGTGTGGCGTCTAATAGCATGTCTATTACATCATTGTATGTTGTGTCACCTCATGTCATACTGTGTGTGTGGCGTCTAATAGCATGTCTATTACATCATTGTATGTTGTGTCATACTGTGTATGACATCTAATATCATGTCTATGACATCATTTGTATATGTGCTATGATTGTAGTGTTATAAGCAAGTGTTGTATATGTTCTATGGTTGTAGTTGCTTGCTTGCTTGTGTTCGTTGGCTTGAGCTCCAACGCAAAGTCCTGTATGTCGGATGAAGGCATCCTGTTGTCCAACATCAGTATGATGTCATACAGGACCTGAGGTTTGCGTGAGTATCCGTTGTCCCATGTCTGGCTTATTGGTGTGCAGACTGGTGGTTCCTCGCCATACAGGCAGACACTCTCCGACTTCGGAGGAATCGGCGATCCTATTGACTTCAGCCAGGACCCCGAAGGGACCTGTTGCCCAGGACGCTCGGCGAGGACGCGTCAATAGGTCTTGGCCAGATATAACCCGGCCCTGGTGCCTTGGAAACACCTCTGCGTCCCTATTGTTGTAGTGTTATACAGCCTGTGTTTTATATGTGCTATAGTTGTTGCGTTATACAACCTATTATTATTTATGTGTGCTATAGTTGTTGTGTAATACAACCTATGATTATTTATGTGTGCTATAGTTGTTGTGTTATACAACCTATTATTATTTATGTGTGCTATAGTTGTTGTGTAATACAACCTATTATTATTTATGTGTGCTATAGTTGTTGTGTTATACAACCTATTATTATTTATGTGTGCTATAGTTGTTGTGTTATACAACCTATTATTATTATTTATGTGTGCTATAGTTGTTGTGTTATACAACCTATTATTATTTATGTGTGCTATAGTTGTTGTGTAATACAACCTATTATTATTTATGTGTGCTATAGTTGTTGTGTTATACAACCTATTATTATTTATGTGTGCTATAGTTGTTGCGTTATACAACCTATTATTATTTATGTGTGCTATAGTTGTTGTGTTATACAACCTATTATTATTTATGTGTGCTATAGTCGTTGTGTTATACAACCTATTATTATTATTTATGTGTGCTATAGTTGTTGTGTTATACAACCTATTATTATTTATGTGTGCTATAGTTGTTGTGTTATACAACCTATTATTATTTATGTGTGCTATAGTTGTTGTGTTATACAACCTATTATTATTTATGTGTGCTATAGTTGTTGTGTTATACAACCTATTATTATTTATGTGTGCTATAGTTGTTGTGTTATACAACCTATTATTATTTATGTGTGCTATAGTTGTTGTGTTATACAACCTATTATTATTTATGTGTGCTATAGTTGTTGTGTTATACAACCTATTATTATTTATGTGTGCTATAGTTGTTGTATAATACAACCTATTATTATTTATGTGTGCTATAGTTGTGTAATACAACCTATTATTATTTATGTGTGCTATAGTTGTTGTGTTATACAACCTATTATTATTTATGTGTGCTATAGTTGTTGTGTTATACAACCTATTATTATTTATGTGTGCTATAGTTGTTGTGTTATACAACCTATTATTATTTATGTGTGCTATAGTTGTTGTGTTATACAACCTATTATTATTTATGTGTGCTATATTTGTTGTGTTATACAACCTATTATTATTTATGTGTGCTATAGTTGTTGTGTTATACAACCTATTATTATTTATGTGTGCTATAGTTGTAGATTGACACAGACTGTGTATTATATGTCCTATAGTTGTAGTTTTATAGGTCCTGTGTATTTTATGTGCACTTGTAGAGTTATACAGCCTTTGTTTTATATATGCTAGAGTTATAGTTTTATACAACCTGTGTATTATATGTGCTATAGTTGTAGATTGATACAGTCTGTGTTTTATATATGCTATAGTTGTAGTGTTTTACAGCCTGTGTTTTATATGTGCTATAATTGTAATGTTATAGTCTGTCTTGTATGTGCTATAGTTGCAGTGTTGTACAGCCTGTGTTCTATATGTGCTATAGTTGTAGTGTTATAGTCTGTTTTGTATGTGCTATAGTTGTGTTATGCAGCCTATGTTTTATATGTGCTATAATTGTAGTGTTATACAGTCTGTGTTTTATATGTGCTATAATTGTAGTGTTATAGTAGTGTTTTATATGTGCTATAGTTGTAGTGTTATAGTCTATTTTGTATATGCTATAGTTGTGGTGTTATACAGCCCATGCTTTGTATGTGCTATAGTTGTAGTGTTATAGTCTGTCTTGTATGTGCTATAGTTGTGGTGTTATGGTCTGTCTTGTATGTGCTATAGTTGTGGTGTTATGCAGTCTGTGTTTTATATGTGCTATAGTTGTAGTGTTATAGTCTGTCTTGTATGTGCTATAGTTGTGGTGTTATGGTCTGTCTTGTATGTGCTATAGTTGTGGTGTTATGCAGTCTGTGTTTTATATGTGCTATAGTTGTAGTGTTATAGTCTGTCTTGTATGTGCTATAGTTGTGGTGTTATAGTCTGTCTTGTATGTGCTATAGTTGTGGTGTTATGCAGCCTGTGTTCAGCACATGATAACAGAACACTGATGATGGTCTTGACTCAGTCTGAACACATTCACTCTCAACCTTTCAGGATAAACGGGAAGCCATGCAGAGGAGGAAATGGAGAAGGTTGATTCTGGCTATAGGTGCCATGGACACCGAGGTGGTATTTCTGACTGTCACTTTCTCATTATGTCCTTGTTTGTGGCATGCTTGTCTGTGTGTGTGTGTGTGTGTGTGTGTGTGTGTGTGTGTGTCTGTCTGTCTGTCTGTTGTGTGTGTGTGTGTGTGTGACACACTGATCTTCTGGTGTCTTTGTATTTCTGACTGTCACTTTCTCATTCTGTCCTTATTTGTGGCATGCTTATGTGTGTGTAACACTGATCTTCTGTTAGATTGTAGACACTGTTAGATTGTAGAAACCATTAGATTGTAGACACCATTAGATTGTAGACACCATTAGATTATAGACACTGTTAGATTGTAGAAACCATTATATTGTAGACACCGTTAGATTGTAGACACCTTTAGGTTGTAGACACTGTTAGAGTTTGGACACTCTTAGATTGTAGACACTGTTTGATTGTAGACACTGTTAGAGTTTGGATACTGTTAGAGTTTGGATACTGTTAGAGTTTGGATACTGTTAGAATTTGGACACTGTTAGATTACAGACACTGTTAGAGTTTGGATATTGTTAGATTGTAGACATTGTTAGATGTTGACACTGTTAGATTGTAGACACCGTTAGATTGTAGACATTGTTAGATTGTAGACACTGTTAGAGAATGGACACTGTTAGATTGTAGACACTGTTAGAGTTTGGACACTGTTAGATTGTAGACACTGTTAGAGTTTGGACACTGTTAAATTGTAGACACAGTTAGAGTTTGTACACTATTAGATTGTAGACACTGTTAGAGTTTGGACACTGTTAGATTGTAGACATTGTTAGATTGTAGACACTGTTAAAGTTTGGACACTTTTAGATTGTAGACACTGTTAGATTGTGGACACTGTTAGATTGTAGACACTGTTAGAGTTTGGACACTGTTAGATTGTAGACACTGTTAGAGTTTAAACACTGTTAGGTTGTAGACATTGTTAGATTGTAGACACTGTTAGAGTTTGGACACTGTTAGATTGTAGACACTGTTAGAGTTTGGACACTGTTAGATTGTAGACACTGTTAGATTGTAGACATAGTTTAAGTTTGGACACCATTAGATTGTAGACACTGTTAGATTGTAGACACAGTTAGAGTTTGGACTCTGTTAGATTGTAGACACTATTAGAGTTTGGACACTGTTAGATTGTAAACACAGTTAGAGTATGGACACTGTCAGACTGTAGACACTGGTGGAGTTAGGGCATTGTTACAGTTTCAACACCGGTATCAAGTGGACACTGTGAGATTGTAGACACTGGTGGAGTTAGGGCATTGTTACAGTTTCAACACCAGTAGCAAGTGGACACTGTGAGATTGTAGACACTGGTTGAATTAGGGCATTGTTACAGTTTCAACACCGGTATCAAGTGGACACTGTGAGATTGTAGACACTGGTGGAGTTAGGGCATTGTTACAGTTTCAACACCAGTAGCAAGTGGACACTGTGAGATTTTAGACACTGGTGGAGTTAGGGCATTGTTACAGTTTCAACACCAGTAGCAAGTGGACACTGTGAGATTGTAGACACTGGTTGAATTAGGGCATTGTTACAGTTTCAACACCAGTAGCAAGTGGACACTGTGAGATTGTAGACACTGGTGGAGTTAGGGCATTGTTACAGTTTCAACACCGGTATCAAGTGGACACTGGTGGAGTTAGGGCATTGTTACAGTTTCAACACCGGTATCAAGTGGACACTGGTGGAGTTAGGGCATTGTTACAGTTTCAACACCAGTAGCAAGTGGGCACTGTGAGATTGTAGACACTGGTGGAGTTAGGGCATTGTTACAGTTTCAACACCAGTAGCAAGTGGACACTGTGAGATTGTAGACACTGGTTGAATTAGGGCATTGTTACAGTTTCAACACCAGTAGCAAGTGGACACTGTGAGATTGTAGACACTGGTTGAATTAGGGCATTGTTACAGTTTCAACACCAGTAGCAAGTGGACACTGTGAGATTGTAGACACTGGTGGAGTTAGGGCATTGTTACAGTTTCAACACCGGTAGGTAGCAAGTGGACACTGTGAGATTGTAGACACTGGTGGAGTTAGGGCATTGTTACAGTTTCAACACCGGTATCAAGTGGACACTGGTTGAATTAGGGCATTGTTACAGTTTCAACACCAGTATCAAGTGGACACTGTGAGATTGTAGACACTGGTGGAGTTAGGGCATTGTTACAGTTTCAACACCAGTAGCAAGTGGACACTGTGAGATTGTAGACACTGGTGGAGTTAGGGCATTGTTACAGTTTCAACACCAGTAGCAAGTGGACACTGTGAGATTGTAGACACTGGTCGAGTTAGGACATTGTTACAGTTTCAACACAAGTAGCAAGTGGACACTGTGAGATTGTAGACACTGGTCGAGTTAGGACATTGTTACAGTTTCAACACCAGTAGCAAGTGGACACTGTGAGATTGTAGACACTGGTGGAGTTTAGGGCATTGTTACAGTTTTCAACACCAGTAGAAAGTGGACACTGTGCGATTGTAGACACTGGTGGAGTTAGGGCATTGCTTACAGTTTCAACACCAGTAGCAACGTGGACACTGTGAGATTGTAGACACTGGTGGAGTTAGGGCATTGTTACAGTTTCAACACCGGTAGGTAGCAAGTGGACACTGTGAGATTGTAGACACTGGTGGAGTTAGGGCATTGTTACAGTTTCAACACCAGTAGCAAGTGGGACACTGTGAGATTGTAGACACTGGTGGAGTTAGGGCATTGTTACAGTTTTCAACACCAGTAGCAAGTGGACACTGTGAGATTGTAGGACACTGGTGGAAGTTAGTGGCATTGTTACAGTTTCAACACCAGTAGCAAGTGGACACTGTGAGATTGTAGACACTGGTGGAGTTAGGGCATTGTTACAGTTCAAACACCAGTAGCAAGTGGACACTGTGAGATTTTAGACCACTGGTGGAGTTTAGGGCCATTGTTACAGTTTCAACACCAGTAGCAAGTGGACACTGTGAGAATTGTAGACACTGGTGGAGTTGAGGGCATTGTACAAGTTTCAACACCAGTAGCAAGTGGACAACTGTGAGATTGTAGACACTGGTTGAATTAGGGCATTGTTACAGTTTCAACACCAGTAGCAAGTGGACACTGTGAGATTGTAGACACTGGTTGAATTAGGGCATGTTACAGTTTCAACAACCAGTAGCAAGTGGACACTGTGAGATTGTAGACACAGGTGGAGTTAGGGCATTGTTACAGTTTCAACACCAGTAGCAAGTGGGACACTGTGAGATTGTAGACACTGTTGAATTAGGGCATTGTTACAGTTTCAACACCAGTAGCAAGTGGACACTGTGAGATTGTAGACACTGGTGGAATTAGGCATTGTTACAGTTTCAACACCAGTAGCAAGTGGACACTGTGAGATTGTAGACACAGGTGGAGTTAGGGCATTGTTACAGTTTCAACACCAGTATCAAGTGGACACTGTGAGATTGTAGCACAGGTGGAGTTAGGGCATTGTTACAGTTTCAACACCAGTAGCAAGTGGACACTGTGAGATGTAGACACAGGTGGAGTTAGGGCATTGTTACAGTTTCAACACCAGTAGCAAGTGGACACTGTGAGATTGTAGACACTGTGGAGTTAGGGCATTGTTACAGTTTCAACACCAGTAGCAAGTGGACACTGTGAGATTGTAGACACTGGTTGAATTAGGGCATTGTTACAGTTCAACACCAGTAGCAAAGTGGACACTGTGAGATTGTAGACACTGGTGAGAGTTAGGGCATTGTTTTACAGTTTCAACACCAGTAGCAAGTGGACACTGTGAGATTGTAGACACTGGATTGGAAGTTAGGGGCATTGTTACAGCTTTCAACACCAGTAGCAAGTGGACACTGTGAGATTGTAGACACTGGTGGAATTTAGGGCATTGTTACAGTTTTCAACACCAGTAGCAAGTGGACACTGTGAGATTGTAGACACAGGTGGAAGTTAGGGCATTGTTACAGTTTCAACACCAGTAGCAAGTGGACACTGTGAGATTGTAGACACAGGTGGAGTTAGGGCATTGTTACAGTTTCAACACCAGTAGCAAGTGGACACTGTGAGATGTAGACACAGGTGGAGTTAGGGCATTGTTACAGTTTCAACACCAGTAGCAAGGGACACTGTGAGATTGTAGACACGGTGGAGTTAGGGCATTGTTACAGTTTCAACACCAGTAGCAAGTGGACACTGTGAGATTGTAGACACGGTGGAGTTAGGGATTGTTACAGTTTCAAACCAGTATACAGAATGTACGGGAGTGGCAGTTTCACCAGTAGCAAGTGGACACTGTGAGATTGTAGACACAGGTGGAGTTAGGGCATTGTTACAGTTCAACACCAGTAGCAAGTGGACACTGTGAGATTGTAGACACTGGTGGAGTTAGGGCATTGTTACAGTTTCAACACCAGTAGCAAGTGGACACTGTGAGATTGTAGACACAGGTGGAGTTAGGGCATTGTTACAGTTTCAACACAGTAGCAAGTGGACACTGTGAGATTGTAGACACTGGTGGAGTTAGGGCATTGTTACAGTTTCAACACCAGTAGCAAGTGGACACTGTGAGATTGTAGACACTAGTGGAGTTAGGGCATTGTTACAGTTTCAACACCAGTAGCAACGTGGAACACTGTGAGATTGTAGACACTGGTGAGTTAGGGCATTGTTACAGTTTCAACACCAGTAGCAATTGGACACTGTGAGATTTGTAGACACTGGTGGGAGTTAGGGCATTGTTACAGTTTCAACACCAAGTAGCAACGTGGACACTGTGAGATTGTAGACACTGTGGAGTTAGGGCATTGTTACAGTTTCAACACCAGTAGCAAGTGGACACTGTGAGATTGTAGACACTGGTGAAGTTAGGGCATTGTTACAGTTTCAACACCGGTATCAAGTGGACACTGGTGGAGTTAGGGCATTGTACAGTTTCAACACCGGGTATCAAGTGGACACTTATTGGAGTTAGGGCATTGTTACAGTTTCAACACCAGTAGCAAGTGGGCACTGTGAGATTGTAGACACTGGTGGAGTTAGGGCATTGTTTACAGTTTCAACACCAGTAGCAAGTGGACACTGTGAGATTGTAGACACTGGTTGAATTAGGGCAGTGTTACAGTTTCAACACCAGTAGCAAGTGGACACTGTGAGATGGTAGACACTGGTTGAATTAGGGGCATTGTTACAGTTTCAACACCAGTAGCAAGTGGACACTGTGAGATTGTAGACACTGGTGGAGTTAGGGCATTGTTACAGTTTCAACACCGGTAGGTAGCAAGTGGACACTGTGAGATTGTAGACACTGGTGGAGTTAGGGCATTGTTACAGTTTCAACACCGGTATCAAGTGGACACTGGTTGAATTAGGGCATTGTTACAGTTTCAACACCAGTATCAAGTGGACACTGTGAGATTGTAGACACTGGTGGAGTTAGGGCATTGTTACAGTTTCAACACCAGTAGCAAGTGGACACTGTGAGATTGTAGACACTGGTGGAGTTAGGGCATTGTTACAGTTTCAACACCAGTAGCAAGTGGACACTGTGAGATTGTAGACACTGGTCGAGTTAGGACATTGTTACAGTTTCAACACCAGTAGCAAGTGGACACTGTGAGATTGTAGACACTGGTTGAATTAGGGCATTGTTACAGTTTCAACACCAGTAGCAAGTGGACACTGTGAGATTGTAGACATGGTGGAGTTAGGGCATTGTTACAGTTTCAAACCAGTAGCAAGTGGACACTGTGAGATTGTAGACACTGGTGGAAGTTAGGGCATTGTTACAGTTTCAACACCAGTAGCAAGTGGACACTGTGAGATTGTAGACACTTGGTTGAGTTAGGGCATTGTTACAGTTTCAACACCAATAGCAATGTGGACACTGTGAGATGTAGACACTGGTGGAGTTAGGGCATTGTTACAGTTTCAACACCAGTAGCAAGTGGACACTGTGAGATTGTAGACACTGGTGGAGTTAGGACATTGTTACAGTTTCAACACCAGTAGCAAGTGGACACTGTGAGATTGTAGACACTGGTGGAGTTAGGGCATTGTTACAGTTTCAACACCAGTAGCAAGTGGACACTGTGAGATTGTAGACACTGGTTGAATTAGGGCATTGTTACAGTTTCAACACCAGTAGCAAGTGGACACTGTGAGATTGTAGACACTGGTTGAATTAGGGCATTGTTACAGTTTCAACACCAGTAGCAAGTGGACACTGTGAGATTGTAGACACATGGTGGAGTTAGTGCATGTTACAGTTTCAACACCAGTAGCAAGTGGGACACTGTGAGATTGTAGACACTGGTTCGAAGTTAGGGCATGTTACAGTTTCAACACCGTAGCAAGTGGACACTGTGAGATTGTAGACACTGGTGGAATTAGGGCATTGTTACAGTTTCAACACCAGTAGCAAGTGGACACTGTGAGATTGTAGACAAGGTGGATTTAGGGCATTTCGTTACAGTTTTCAACACCAGTATCAAGTGGACACTGTGAGATTGTAGACACATGGTGGATGTTTTTTTTAGGGCCTTGTTACAGTTTCAACACCAGTAGCAACGTGGACACTGTGAGATTGTAGTACACTGGTGGAGTTAGGACATTGTTACAGTTTCAACACCAGTAGCAAGTGGGACCACTGTGAGATTGTAGACACTGGTCGAGTTAGGACATTGTTACAGTTTCAACACCAGTAGCAAGTGGACACTGTGAGATTGTAGACACTGGTTGAATTAGGGCATTGTTACAGTTTTCCCACACCAGTAGCAAGTGGACACTGTGATGATGTAGACACTGGTTGAAGTTAGGGCATTGTTACAGTTTCAACACCAGTAGCAAGTGGACACTGTGAGATTGTAGACACTGGTGGAATTAGGGCATTGTACAGTTTCAACACCAGTAGCAAGTGGACCACTGTGAGATTGTAGACACAGTGGGAGTTAGGCAATTGTTACAGTTTCAACACCATAGCAAGTGGACACTGTGAGATGTAGACACAGGTGGAGTTAGGGCATTGTTACAGTTTCAACACCAGTAGCAGTGGACACTGTGAGATTGTAGACACGGTGGAGTTAGGACATTGTTACAGTTTCAACACCAGTAGCAAGTGGACACTCGTGAAGATTGTAGACGACTGGTGGAGTTAGGGGCATTGTTACCATTTCAACACCAGTAGCAAGTGGACACTGTGAGATTGTAGACACTGGGTAGGGCGTTTTACAGTTTCAACACCAGTAGCAAGTGGACACTGTGAGATGTAGACACTGGTGATTAGGGCATTGTTACAGTCAACACCAGTAGCAAGTGGACACTGTGAGATTGTAGACACAGGTGGAGTTAGGCATTGTTACAGTTTCAACACCAGTAGCAAGTGGACACTGTGAGATTGTAGACACTGGTTGAATTAGGGCATTGTTACAGTTTCAACACCAGTAGCAAGTGGACACTGTGAGATTGTAGACACTGGTGGAATTAGGGCATTGTTACAGTTTCAACACCAGTAGCAAGTGGACACTGTGAGATTGTAGACACAGGTGGAGTTAGGGCATTGTTACAGTTTCAACACCAGTAGCAAGTGGACACTGTGAGATTGTAGACACAGGTGGAGTTAGGGCATTGTTACAGTTTCAACACCAGTAGCAAGTGGACACTGTGAGATTGTAGACACAGGTGGAGTTAGAGCATTGTTACAGTTTCAACACCAGTAGCAAGTGGACACTGTGAGATTGTAGACACTGGTGGAGTTTAGGGCATTGTTACAGTTTCAACACCAGTAGCAAGTGGACACTGTGAGATTGTAGACACAGGTGGAGTTAGGTCATTGTTTACAGTTTCAACACCAGTAGCAATGTGGACACTGTGAGATTGTAGACCACAGGTGGAGTTAGGGCATTGTTACAGTTTCAACACCAGTAGCAAGTGGACACTGTGAGATTGTAGACACAGGTGGAGTTAGGACATTGTTACAGTTTCAACACCAGTAGCAAGTGGACACTGTGAGCTCGTAGACACAGGTGGAGTTAGGGCATTGTTACAGTTTCAACACCAGTAGCAAGTGGACACTGTGAGATTGTAGACACAGGTGGAGTTAGGACATTGTTACAGTTTCAACACCAGTAGCAAGTGGACACTGTGAGATTGTAGACACAGGTGGAGTTAGGGGCATTGTTACAGTTTCAACACCAGTAGCAAGTGGACACTGTGAGATTGTAGACACAGGTGGAGTTAGGGCATTGTTACAGTTTCAACACCAGTAGCAAGTGGACACTGTGAGATTGTAGACACAGGTGGAGTTAGGGCATTGTTACAGTTTCAACACCAGTAGCAAGTGGACACTGTGAGATTGTAGACACTGGTGGAGTTAGGGCATTGTTACAGTTTCAACACCAGTAGCAAGTGGACACTGTGAGATTGGTAGACACTGGTGGAGTTAGGGCATTGTTACAGTTTCAACACCAGTAGCAAGTGGACACTGTGAGATTGTAGACACTGGTGGAGTTAGGGCATTGTTACAGTTTCAACACCAGTAGCAAGTGGACACTGTGAGATTGTAGACACTGGTGGAGTTAGGGAATTGTTACAGTTTCAACACCAGTAGCAAGTGGACACTGTGAGATTGTAGACACTGGTGGAGTTAGGGCATTGTTACAGTTTCAACACCAGTAGCAAGTGGACACTGTGAGATTGTAGACACTGGTGGAGTTAGGGCATTGTTACAGTTTCAACACCAGTAGCAAGTGGACACTGCATGTAGACCCTGAATGAATACAAATGGTTTCTTGTCATTTCAGAAGCTCGAGCAGCTAACACACCAAGTCAACATGCCAAGGACTCGGTCAGAGTCAGTGTGAACAGAATGAGCCTGTTATTTATATCATGCTGTGTAAATCCAGCTGAGAAATATCTCATGGCAGTGGTCATATACTTTTAAGGAAATGCACAGAATTCCATGAACAGACATAACACTTAATTAGATAGTCCTTCAGTGAATGAAAGAAGAAGAGGAAGAGTGTCCTTCAAAATATGAATGAAATCTGTAAACTATTGACAAATGTTAGATGATGCAGGCCAGGTTTTGGTGATGGTATGAGATGGGGAAAGCTCTTGTCATATGATCACGTGTAATAAGTTGACACTTGTGAGATTCTATGTAGAATGTATGTTCAGTGTCTGTGTTTCTACAAGCTACATCTTGTATCTTGCATGTTCAGTACGGTATTCAGTGTTCAACCACCCCAGTTCTGTGCATGTTCAGTACGGTATTCAGTGTTCAACCACCTCAGTTCTGTGCATGTTCAGTACAGTATTCAGTGTTCAACCACCCCGTTCTGTGCATGTTCAGTACGGGTATTCAGTGTTCAACCACCTCAGTTCTGTGCATGTTCAGTACGGTATTCAGTGTTCAACCACCTCAGTTCTGTGCATGTTCAGTACGGTATCAGGTTCAACCACCTCGTTCTGTGCATGTTCAGTACGGTATGGGTGTTCAACCACCCCAGTTCTGTGCATGTTCAGTACAGTATTCAGTGTTCAACCACCCCAGTTCTGTGCATGTTCAGTACAGTATTCGGTGTTCAACCACCTCAGTTCTGTGCATGTTCAGTACAGTATTCGGTGTTCAACCACCTCAGTTCTGTGCATGTTCAGTACGGTATTCAGTGTTCAACCACCTCAGTTCTGTGCATGTTCAGTACGGTATTCAGTGTTCAACCACCTCAGTTCTGTGCATGTTCAGTACGGTATTCAGTGTTCAACCACCTCAGTTCTGTGCATGTTCAGTACGGTATTGGGTGTTCAACCACCTCAGTTCTGTGCATGTTCAGTACAGTATTCAGTGTTCAACCACCTCAGTTCTGTGCATGTTCAGTACGGTATTGGGTGTTCAACCACCTCAGTTCTGTGCATGTTCAGTACGGTATTGGGTGTTCAACCACCTCAGTTCTGTGCATGTTCAGTACGGTATTGGGTGTTCAACCACCTCAGTTCTGTGCATGTTCAGTACGGTATTGGGTGTTCAACCACCTCAGTTCTGTGCATGTTCAGTACGGTATTGGGTGTTCAACCACCTCAGTTCTGTGCATGTTCAGTACGGTATTGGGTGTTCAACCACCTCAGTTCTGTGCATGTTCAGTACGGTATTGGGTGTTCAACCACCTCAGTTCTGTGCATGTTCAGTACGGGTATTGGGTGTTCAACCACCTCAGTTCTGTGCATGTTCAGTACGGTATTGGGTGTTCAACCACCTCAGTTCTGTGCATGTTCAGTACGGTATTGGGTGTTCAACCACCCCAGTTCTGTGCATGTTCAGTACGGTATTGGGTGTTCAACCACCCCAGTTCTGTGCATGTTCAGTACGGTATTGGGTGTTCAACCACCTCAGTTCTGTGCATGTTCAGTACGGTATTGGGTGTTCAACCACCTCAGTTCTGTGCATGTTCAGTACGGTATTGGGTGTTCAACCACCCCAGTTCTGTGCATGTTCAGTACGGTATTGGGTGTTCAACCACCCCAGTTCTGTGCATGTTCAGTACGGTATTCGGTGTTCAACCACCTCAGTTCTGTGCATGTTCAGTACGGTATTCGGTGTTCAACCACCTCAGTTCTGTGCATGTTCAGTACGGTATTCTTGATGAAACAAGCAGCACACCCCCCCACCCCCAGTGGCACAAGGCTGCCTCTGTGACAGTTTCTGGCACATGATTAAACAGCACCCCCAGTGGCACAAGGCTGCCTCTGTGACAGTTTCTGGCACATGATTAAACAGCACCCCCCAGTGGCACAAGGCTGCCTCTGTGACAGTTTCTGGCACATGATTAAACAGCACCCCCAGTGGCACAAACTACTTCTGTGACAGTTTCTGGCACACGATTAAACAGCACCCCCCAGTGGCACAAGGCTGCCTCTGTGACAGTTTCCGGCACATGATTAAACAGCACCCCCCAGTGGCATAAGCTACCTCTGTGACGGTTTCTGGCACATGATTAAACAACACCCCTCAGTGGCACAAGCTACCTCTGTGACGGTTTTTGGCACATGATTAAACAGCACTCCCCAGTGGCATAAGCTACCTCTATGACGGTTTCTGGCACATGATTAAACAACACCCCTCAGTGGCACAAGCTACCTCTGTGACGGTTTCTGGTACATGATTAAACAGCACTCCCCAGTGGCATAAGCTACCTCTGTGACGGTTTCTGGCACATGATTAAACAGCACCCCCCAGTGGCACAAGCTACCCCTGTGACAGTTTCTGGCACATGATGAAACAGCACCCCCCTCCCCCACCCCCAATGGCACAAGCTACCTCTGTGACAGTTTCTGGCACATGATGAAACAGCAACCCCCCCCCCCCCCCCCACCCCCAGTGGCACAAGCTACCTCTGTGACAGTTTCTGGCACATGATTAAACAGCACCCCCCCCCACCCCAGTGGCACAAGCTACCTCTGTGACAGTTTCTGGCACATGATGAAACAGCAACCCCCCACCCCCACCCCCAGTGGCACAAGCTACCTCAGTGACAGTTTCTGGCACATGATTAAACAGCACCCCCACCCCCTCCAGTGGCACAAGCTACCTCTGTGACAGTTTCTGGCACATGATTAAACAGCACCCCCCAGTGGCACAAGGCTGCCTCTGTGACAGTTTCTGGCACTTATTAAAACAGCACCCCCCCCCCCCCCCCCCCACCCAGTGGCACAAGCTACCTCTGTGACAGTTTCTGGCACATGATTAAACAGCACCCCCCAGTGGCACAAGGCTGTCTCTGTGACAGTTTCTGGCACATGATTAAACAGCACCCCCCAGTGGCACAAGCTACCTCTGTGACAGTTTCTGGCACATGATGAAACAGCACCCCCCAGTGGCACAAGGCTATCTCTGTGACGGTTTCTGGCACATGATGAAACAGCACCCCCCAGTGGCACAAGGCTACCTCTGTGACGGTTTCAGGCCCATGATTAAACAGCACCCCCCAGTGGCACAAGCTACCTCTGTGACAGTTTCTGGCACATGATGAAACAGCACCCCCCCCCCCCTCCCCCACCTCCAGTGGCACAAGCTACCTCTGTGACAGTTTCTGGCACATGATTAAACAGCACCCCCCCCGTGGCACAAGCTACCTCTGTGACAGTTTCTGGCACATGATTAAACAGCAACCCCCCCCCCCCCCCCACCCCCAGTGGCACAAGCTACCTCTGTGACAGTTTCTGGCACATGATTAAACAGCACCCCCACCCCCTCCAGTGGCACAAGCTACCTCTGTGACAGTTTCTGGCACATGATTAAACAGCACCCCCCAGTGGCACAAGGCTGCCTCTGTGACAGTTTCTGGCACATGATTAAACAGCACCCCCACCCCCAGTGGCACAAGCTACCTCTGTGACAGTTTCTGGCACATGATTAAACAGCACCCCCCAGTGACACAAGCTACATCTGTGACAGTTTCTGGCAAATGATGAAACAGCACCCCCCAGTGGCACAAGGCTATCTCTGTGACGGTTTCTAGCACATGATGAAACAGCACCCCCCAGTGGCACAAGGCTACCTCTGTGACGGTTTCTGGCACATGATTAAACAGCACCCCCCAGTGGCACAAGCTACCTCTGTGACAGTTTCTGGCACATGATGAAACAGCACCCCCTCCCCCACCCCCAGTGGCACAAGCTACCTCTGTGACAGTTTCTGGCACATGATTAAACAGCACCCCCCCCCCCCCCCCAGTGGCACAAGCTACCTCTGTGACAGTTTCTGGCACATGATTAAACAGCACCTCCCAGTGGCACAAGGCTGCCTCTGTGACAGTTTCTGGCACATGATTGAACAGCACCCCCCAGTGGCACAAGCTACCTCTGTGACGGTTTCTGGCACATGATTAAACAGCACCCCCCAGTGGCACAAGCTACCTCTGTGACAGTTTCTGGCACATGATTAAACAGCACCCCCACCCCCAGTGACACAAGCTACCTCTGTGACAGTTCCTGGCACATGATGAAACAGCAACCCCCCCACCCCCAGTGGCACAAGCTACCTCTGTGACAGTTTCTGGCACATGATTAAACAGCACCCCCACCCCCTCCAGTGGCACAAGCTACCTCTGTGACAGTTTCTGGCACATGATTAAACAGCACACCCACCCCCAGTGGCACAAGCTACCTCTGTGACAGTTTCTGGCACATGATTAAACAGCACCCCCCCTCCCCCACCCCCAGTGGCACAAGCTACCTCTGTGACGGTTTCTGGCACATGATTAAACAGCACCCCCACCCCCAGTGGCACAAGCTACCTCTGTGACAGTTTCTGGCACATGATTAAACAGCACCCCCCAGTGGCACAAGCTACCTCTGTGACAGTTTCTGGCACATGATGAAACAGCACCCCCCCCCCCCCCTCCCCCACCCCCAGTGGCACAAGCTACCTCGAGACGGTTTCTGGCACATGATTAAACAGCACCCCCCAGTGGCACAAGCTACCTCTGTGACAGTTTCTGGCACATGATGAAACAGCACTCCCCAGTGGCACAAGGCTGCCTCTGTGACAGTTTCTGGCACATGATCTCTGTTATAAACCACCTGTCCTCTCTTTTTTTGTTAGTGAGTTTGAGATTATGAGAAGGTATGTGTGTATAGGAGGGAGTGTGTGTTTGTGTGTTATTGAGTGGGTGCATAATTGTGAGAGTTTGGGTAAATGATGTAAGCATGCATGCAAGATTGTATGTATGTTTTTATGAATGTGTGTCTGCATGCTTGCCTGTGTCATAACATGGTAATATGCATTATGTTTACAACATTCATTTGACAATGTTTTTTACCCTGTGTGAATGTAATGTGCACAATGATGGACTAAAGATAAGTGATTGAAAAGGTCGAATGTAAGGCGGGCCTGCGTGCCCAATTTGTGACCCCTTGAAAATAAAGTTTGTTCATTCTCTTGTTGCTATTATGTGTACGTTATTTATCACATCTTGACTGTCACAATCCTTTGTAACAGCTAGAAGTGGCTACCGTTGTATCTAGGATATGACTGTATTACTACTAAGCAGGACTACTTATCAATAACTATTAGGCACTAGAGAACATTGTTTGTGCACACACATGATAGATATGAATGAACACAATGCAAAACACTATTCCAGGAAATGTATGAAGTGAATAACATATTTGGTTCATGATGCTTCGGAATCCAACACTGCCTACTGCAGGCCTTTATAATACTACGACAATATTACGCCAAACTCTCGACGACAACCAGCTCCCCAGGTCTCTGGGTCAAGTTTTCCTAACTTGCCTAAGACTCTATGCCATGATCCATCCCTGCCTTCTCTCTATATTGGGCCTGTTTGTTATCCCCCGTGAGAATCTATTGCACTCTTGATCTGTTAATTACAGATTCCCATAAACGCTACATTTTGGATTTTACTTTGTTATTTGTCTTTTGGCACACTCTACTTGCTCGCTGCTGATTTATATTGACATGCACGTGCCATATCATCCCACTGGCTAACCCGTTTGCTGAAGATTTTAATTAACCTTCCTGGCCTTTTCTTTCAGATTCTTAATCCCCACATCCGCCATACTTTGTACGTTATCACGTACGTTACATTACCCCCTCCTCAAAAGAAAACATAGTTTTCAAATGATGGGTGAGCAATGCTTCTCTAAATTCGTGAATGAGCAAAGTGATGATGCGTGAGTAGCACCTAGTATAAATCTCTCAAACTCTCTACTTTATCCTTCTTTTATATTCCATTCACTCACCTAGTAATTCAGGTTGTGTAACTGCAAGTAACCAAATACATTACCATTCATCATGCGCCATGCCAATAAGCGTGGCCAGTCATGTTTTGCCATCTCACTCGATCACCAGAGTCGTGGACCAGCTCCGTATTTCTGTCTCAACCATGCTGTGTGGCCAAGCCATCCAGGCATTTACTTCTTGGTCTTCGTCTTGGTCTCTTCCCTTCGATCTTGCCAGTCGTCACCAAGTTCTCAATTCATTTCTTCTCATAACATGTCCAAAAAACTTTCGACTGTCAACGTCTAATATTTCCAATCAGTCTACAATCTTCATTTGTTTCTTGAAGGACTTGCTCATTGGTTTTTCTGTTTGTCCAGAAACATATTACACATACACAACAAATCCAAGTTGTGTACCTACAAGTAACATCATAAAGAATACAATAAATAATCAAACTGTTCTCGTAAAACTAGCAAATTGTCCATATTCTTATATGTGTCATTTCTTGCTATTAGTGATGTCTTGAAAGAATATATGCCATGGTATTGTCTATACCCTATAATGGCATTGAAACAAATGAGTGCTCCGGCAGTAAGATACTCCATAGATGAACACATGCATTCTTTATTGCTGCCATATGGATGAACGTTAGTGGTCTGTGACCTGTTTGCAGGATGAATTCTCTTCCCATTAGATATCGGGACAGTTTATGTACAGACTACACAATAGCCAGGGCCTCACGTTCCAAAGTTGAAAATTTTTCCTCTAGTGGTGAGAGTTTCTTGCTGACAGATAGCACCGGATGCATGAGATTATTCTTCTCTTGCATCAAGCATCCACCAATTCCTGTCAACGACGTGTCTACTCTAAGAGTAAATTGTAAATCAAGATTAGGGAGGATTAAAATGGAATGACTAGAAAATAATTGTTTGATATTTGAGCGCATCCTCGCACAACAGTTTCCTTACAACTTTGTTGGGTCTTCCCTTCTGTGTCAAAGCCGACAACACTGATGTGATGGATGATCAGTTTTTAATGAATTTATTATACAAGTTCGCTAGCCCGAGTAAACTCCTAACCTGCTTCTTCGTTGTAGGTATTCGAATGTCTAGAATCTTCTTCATATTTGTTTCTTCAGGTTTTAATAACCAACTAACAAATAACAATAACTAACCGAGGAAACTTATTTCCTCACATCCAATTCAGACTTTGGTTTAACAGTCAGATTATGCTGTCTCAGGCTCCCAAACAAGGACTCTAATCCTGTCACGCGTTCTTCCATGTTTGGAATAAACAAGCAAATGTCATCTATATAATTGATAATGTCCTTGCGCCCCTGCAACAGTGTTCTCATCGTCCTAACGAATGTCGCTGGTGAATTAACTAACCCGAATAGCAAATAGTTCCTATGGAATAGACCCTGTGGGGTGGCAAAAGCCGTTAGTGGTTTGGCTGATTCACTCATGGGTATTTACAAGTACCCTTTAGCTAGATCCAGCTTGCTATAATTGTTCAGTATAATTGTTCATTATAATTGTTCACTATATATGTGTGTGCGTGTGGGAGCGAGAGAGAGAGTGGGTGTCAGAGAGAGGGAGAGAGTGAATGCGTGTGTGCATGCGTGTGTGTGGAGAGAGTGATTGAGCGAGAAATGGTGGGGGAATGTGTCAGTGCATGCATTCGTACGTGTATGTGTGAGAGTGAGTGAGGGAATGTGTGCGTGCGTGCATGCGTTCATGTGTATGTGTATGTGTGAGAGAGTGTGATTGAGAGAGTGAGTGTGTGTGTGTGTAGGATTGTGTGTTAGAGAGTGAGACAGTGGGAGAGTTGATGTGTTAGTGTGTGTGTGTGAGCGCGCGCATGCGTGTGAGTGTGTGTATACGAAAGAATACAGACAGAGAGAGAGAGAGAGCTGAGCAGATGCATGTCATGTAACACGCATGTTATGTAACACGCGAATCCATATGTTTGTGTATTCTCATCTGTCATATTATCAGTTAAATACCATTTGATTTTATCATGCATAATATAAACTCATGTTCATTACTGTAGTTTGAGTGAGAGAGTCAGTGAGTGTGAATGAGAGACAGAACGAGTGAGCGTGAGAGTGAAAGAATGAGCGGGAGAGTGAATGTGTGTGTGTGTATGTGTGAGAGAGAGAGAGAGAGAGATAGAGAGAGAGAGCATCACTATTTTTACGTCACATACATTTTATGTACACATTTTTCTCCATGTTTAACATGTTTATGAGACTGCTCATGACAAGTGTCAGTGTATGTGTGTGAGTAAAGTGTGAGAGTTTTTTCATACTAGTTTCAATACTAACGTGAGACATTGTGTATGTGTCTAGATGTGAGGAAGTGTGACTTATGTGGAGGATGTGTGTGAGTGTGGGGATAAGTGTGGGTGGGGGTGTGTGGGTGGGGGTATGCGTTTGGATGGGTTGGGGTGTGTGGGTTTTGGTGGGTAGTGGTATTTGTGGGTGTTGGTGGGATGTGTGGGGGTGAAAGTAGGGGTGTTGGAATGGGTGTGGGGGATGTGTGTATGGGTGGAGAATATGTGTATGGGACGGATGCGGGGGATGTGTGTTTATGTGGGTGGAGATGTGTGGATGGTTTGAGGAAGTATGTGTGGGAGGCGGGGTTGTAGTGGATAGGGGATTGTGTTGGGTTGATTGGGGATGCAAGGGCGGGTGGGGAGAAGTGTATGGTGTGTGGGTTTGAGATATGTGTGCGGTGTATTGGTGGGGGATGTGTGAATGATGTGTGGGTGGAGGGTATGTTTGTGGTGGTATGGGTGGAGGATAGTGTGTGGTGTGGGGGATGTGTGTGATGGGTGCGGGGAATGTGCGTATGGGTGGGGTATATGTGTGGGTGAGTAGGGGATTGTGGTGGTTGGGGGAAGTATGCGGGGGTGTGTGGGTGGGAGATGTGTGTGTGTGGATGGGGAATGTGTGGGTGGGGGTGTGTGAGTGGCTTAGGGATGTGTAGGTGGGTAAGGGAGTTGTATGAGTCGGGGTAGGATGTGTGAGTGGGTGGAGGATGTGTGTGGGTAGGGGTATTGTGATCGAGAGATGTTTGGTTGGGGGTGGGTGGGTGGGGGTGTGTGAGTGCGTAGTGGAGGATGTATGCGTGAGTGAGTGTGTTTGGTGGACGGGTAGGGAATGCGTGTGTGGGTGGGGAGTGGTGTGTGGTGTGTTGGTTGGGGATATTGTGTGAGTGAGGTATGTGTGTGTGGGTGGGGGATTTTTGTGGTGTGTGAGTGGGGGTATGTGGGGTGGATGGGTAAGGGTATCTGTGTGGGTGTGGGTGGGAATATTGTGTGGTATCTGGGTGGGGGATATGTGTGTGGTGTGTAAGTGGGGATGTGTTGGTGAGGGATATGTGTGTGTGTGGTGCGTGGGTTGGGAATAGTGCGTGGTAGGGGGTGTATGTGATGTGCGGGTGGGGGATTGCGTGGTGGGGGTTTAGGTTAAGGCATGTGTGGGTGGGTGGAAGTTGTATGTGTGGGTGGTGGGGTGTGGATTGGGGATGTATGGGTGGTTAGGGAGGTTGTGTGGGTGGGGGGGGGGGTAGGGACATGTCAGTTGGTGGGGATGTGTGTGTATGGTTTGGGGATGTGTGAGTGAATGTGCGATGTGTGGGTTGGTGGGGGATTGTGTGCATGGGTGGGGAATATGTTGTCGATGGAGATGTGGCTAAGGGATGGGTGGTTTGAGGTGTGGGTGGGGAGAGGATGTGTGGGTTAAGATGTGGATGGGCGTGGGATGTGTGGGTTGGTGGGGGAATGTTTGTGGGTGGCGAGTGTGTTTTGGTTGGGGGATCAGGTGAGGGCAGTGTGTGTGGGTGGGGGATGTGCGGGAGGGGGATGGGTCGGTTGGTGGGGTATGTATGTGTCCCTTGGTGTGGTGTGTGTGGGTAGGTGGGGGTGTTTATGTGTCCCTTGGTGCGCGTGTGTGTGGGTAGGTGGCGTTGTGTGGGTGGGGTGATGTATGGATAGGTGGGAGATGGACCTCACAACATGGTAATTAGCCTTGTTTATGTTTACAACATTCATTTCACAATGTTTATTTTTCTTCATATGTAAATGTATAATGCTCTTGATGAACGAAAGACGAGTGATTGAAAGGGCCGAATGTAAGACGGGCCTGCGCGCCCAATTTGTGACCCTAATAAAGTTGATTTGATTTGATTTTGATTTGCTAAAATACTTTGCAGATGATATCTGCGTCAGTAAATCATCGGTACTGACCATGGGCTTAGGATCCACAATAGTGACGCTGTTCAGCCTCCTAAGATCTATACATAATCCTAGATTACTGTCCTGTTTCCTAATGACTACCATGGGAAAAGAGTGTGGTGAGTCTGATCTGGAAATTATCCCCATTTTCAGTAACTCTGTTATTTCACTGTCTATCGCTGCTCTGTAATGAAGTGGGATAGGGTATGGTTTCACTCTAATTGGTTGGTCCTCTGTTAGCTTGATGATCATGTGTCATCAAGTCTGTCTTCCCTGGTACATCAGTCAGGACATCTGAGCATTGCTCTAACAACTTGACTAGTCTTGTTTTGTTACTAAGTTTCAGGCTGTCATTAATGGACACATCTTTCCATGTTTCTGTCTGTCATAGTGCAACGATTGGTAAATGCACCTGAACGTCATTGTCGCATGAGGCCTCTTCATCAATGACTACTATGTAGTGTTGGGAGGGGAGGGCAGGCAAGCGTGCTAGCACGGCTATACAGATAACCTGAGACATGTGGGGACATTCAATACAGGATATGTAGAACAGATCATTGTGTGTAGTGTTGGGAGGGGAGTGCAGGCAAGCGTGCTAGCACGGCTACACAGATAACCTGAGACATGTGGGGGAATTTAACACAAGGACATGTAGAACAGATCATTGTGTGTAGTGTTGAGAGGAGAGGAAGGCATGAGTTAAATTCGCCTGGCGGGTTCTGCGAGGCCCCCCCCCCCCCGAGATGCCATTGCCCTGTTATGGGTTTGACGGTGTTCCCTCAAATTGTCATGGCTCAGAATGTTTGCTTGTGGTGAAAACCAGGTATCATGGCCCAGGAAGATGACTCGTGGTACTGAATTGCCGTTGTTATTGTATATCCGAGACCGAGTAAGAAATGCTACTATCAGACAGACTGTGGGATCAACATCTTGTGCCACATCTATTGAAAGACAGAAGATCAAGTGGTTTGGCCATGTCGTTAGAATGCAACACCAGCAACTACCATCACTGGCCTTACATCAAAGATCATCTGCGACGAGACCACGAGGACGTCCAAGAAGAAAATGGATTGACGACATCAGAGACATTGTACAATCACACGGAATGACACTATCCAGTGCCGTCCACCGGGCGCTGGAACGGAAATTATCCCTCCCCACGACGCTTGACGGCAGAAGTGGATGATGATGATTGTATATCATTGCTATCATAAGGGAGCTGAGTTTGAGTGAGAACTACAAGATGTCAGGATACGGATTTTGATATTGCCGTGGTGCAGGATTGATAATGAAGTAGGTCAATATCAGCATATTAAGTGAGGTGTGCGACCAGGATGTATAATGTCTCCAGATATGTTTTCCCTGTACAGTAAAACTAAGTTCAGAAATTTAGAAGATATGAGAGGAATCACCATTGTGGGACAATGAGCAGGTTCTGCAAATATTTAGTAGATGCGTTTGTTGCACACAGTAAACAACTTGGGTTAGAATTGTATTTGAAGAGTTAGTAAGTCAGTCGCGGTTCCAACTTCTCGACAACGGGTCGTCCCCATTATGCTTAGTTCCTGTGCCAGTAAATATCACAAGAAATGCTCCTCACTGCCCCATGTGAACAATGGAACAGGCAGGAGTCTCGGCAAGCCAACATCCCGCACAGTTATACTATACATAATGGAACAGGCAGGAGTCTCGGCAAGCCAACATCCCGCACAGTTATACTATACATAATGCCGCCTCCAGAATGGCAACACAAAAGTTCTCATTCACCCCCCCCCCCCCCCCCCCCCCCCCACCCCCCCTCCCCCCCCCCCCCCCCCCCCCAAAAAAAAAAAAATACAGTTCATCGTCGATGGAAGCGGCAGTCACTAGAAAAACTTCATTGATTCGGGTTTTATCCCAACTGGCTCGGACTCTTTCCGCAGGGCGACCAGCAGAAAGTGCCGCACAAAGCACGAACTCCGTAGCTCCAGCAATGACTCCCAGGAGTCACCTCAAAATGCACTCGTGAACCGAAAAGGCAAAACAATAAATTCAGCAACAGCCAGCCGCCATCATTTCGAATATGCAGTTCACGTTACAAACAACCGTGGACAGAAGTAAAAGTATTCCACACTAAATTCACAGCTTAGTGTCGCGCCACATACTCACTCAATAGCAGGGCGATGGAACCATGCACTAACGGTCCAACAAGAGGAAAACGCGAATGCAAACAGTAGTCACAAGAATAAAAACTCCAGAGGTCTTATAGGTTAAATTGCCTATCCGCCATGTTGGGGACCTGAACATTTGAATTGTAAGAAGACAGATTATGGTCGTCATTAGGAAGAAGGGAAACAGCAGAGTGTGATGTACAAGTAAATAGAAATATTCTTAAAGAAATGAATCGGCACAATTACCTGGGACCAGTCATAAAGTCTGATGGGAGATGCCTTGAAGAGATTAGAACAAAAATGGCTATGGCGAAGGTAGCCACGTGCAAGATGGAAAGGATACCGACTGCCATGATGTTACTTGTGGTTTCAGATGATGAATAATGTCTAGAGGTATTGTGTGGCAGTTGTTGAAACTGTGACTATTCTTGTCACTTGGCTCGCTCACAAACTTCTTCTCGCAGATGCGTTCAATGTAGTAGAATAGACACAGCTTGTCGTACGTGTTATTTCACGATGTGCACAATACCGCACCTCTGCTGCGTGGTCTCGAGGTATGGTGTCCGCCTTGAGTGCTGGAGGTCCCGGGTTCAGGCCCCGGTGAGGACCAGGATTTATTTTAAAAATCCACCAGGACTTCCAGTAATTGCCCCTGGTCTCTGGGTAGTGAGATCGGACGCCCTGTGTGTGTTGTTGCGCACGTAAAAAATCCCTTGGCAGTTGGAAATCGAAAAAGAGTAGCCTAACGGTGCTGCCCGGGCAAAATTTTCGAGTTAAAAATCTCATCATCATTATCAAGTGCCGTGCCGGCTGGCGTAGGCGTTCATGGCTCTCCATAGATCTCGGTCTTTGGTTTTCTGGATCAACTCTGCTGCTGATATTCCTCCATGCGACCGTCTCAATCCATCCAGCATCACTTCTCTTGGTCTACCTCTGCCTCTCTTCCCCTCGATCTTTCCAGTTGTTACGATGTTCTCCAATGCCTCTCTTCTCATCACATGACCGAGGAAAGCTGTTTGTCTCTGTCTTATTGTTGTATATAATGTTCTAGTTTCATTAGCCTGTTTCAGGCAGTCGTCGTTAGTTACTCTGGCAGTCCAAGGAATTCGCAACATTCGTCTCAGGAACCACATCTCTGTTGCTTCTAATGTCTTCTTAATTTGTTCATTTACATTCCAAGATTCACTGCCATACAGCAAAAGTGGTTCTCCATAGCATGTCAGCACTCTCTTTCTTACATTCAGTGATAGTGACTTATTGCATAAGATACTCTTCATTTTCTGAAATGTGGCTTTTGCCTGCCCTATTCTGCTCCTAATCTCTGTTTTACATCTTCCATCTGATGTTATAAATGCCCCTAGGTATCTAAAATTATCAACTTGGTTAAGGATTTTCCCTTCTATTTCTATGTCACATTTTGGTGTCACCATTTTCTTTGATATTACCATTGCTACTGTTTTCTTGATATTCAAGAAAAAAAAAATCTACTTTAAATCTAATTTAATTAAAAATCTACCCAAAAGTATTTCAGGACCCTCAGCGGTGCTACGGAGTTCCTGCACTGAGCTGAGTTTCTCCAGACTCAGGTTTGAGTTAGGAGGAGAACGGAGCACTTATGGGTTGCAGCCGTGTGCCGTGATGTTGATCCATCGACTAAACTAAAACTAAAACTGCTCCAGCGGAGTCACTTTCACACCTATGTGCTGGCACTTATCCACTGTCCACTACAGACCGAAGTGCGGCGGTCACATCTCTCTTGTACATTTACTTTCACGCCTATAACGTCATTATCTAACACAAATGGACCGCTGAGTGAACTAACAAAGACTGTTAGATTCATACAAGAGACAACATTGCAGTTATAGACATATTTAAGGCGAACGAAAGAAGAACAATTGCATTCTGCTTGTCACAAACATGTGCAATGCAACTTCACGATTGTGCTGTCAAACAGTCTGTGTGCTTAATTGTAACGTTGTAATGACTAATTGTTGCGTGAAATCTTGTATAGGGTGGATGACATATGTAGACCTGTCGACTGAAGCTTGCCTGTATGTGGTCACTTTAACATTCCTGTGCTCGAATGCCGAGTCCAGCTAGTTTCGATAGTTAGTTAGTTAGTCGACAGATCATCCTCATTGCACATCGAACCAGTCAGTCCATAAGTGCTCGGATCCCCTCCTCAGCAAATCCCGCAGCGTGTAGCGGCTAATGACACCAGTTCTGTGTTGGTTTATCAATCTTCTTTGGCTTCCTGCGTAGTGTTTTGTTTGGCCACGCCTCTTGTTGTTCTCGCAGCCTGACCATGGTTGTAGATTCCCAGTCATTGCTTGGTTCTCGTAAACGACTTCTCGTAGAGCATCCAGAATGTCAGCCTGGTCCATGGCTCATCCGCCCTCCACAGTAGCCTTACCTGCAAGCCTGTCAGCTTGCTCATCTATTGTACACCCGCATGCCCTGGCACGAAGATTAAACTAATATTTGCCAGCCGAGACCGCTCCAGAGTCAGCAGCCACGCTCTTCGGACCCACCCCATCTCTATCATCCTGAACATACTCATTGAGTCACTAAGGACACATGCCCGATTAAATGTCTGTGTCTCGAGCCATGTTATTGCTTTACTTACTGTCATGACTTCCATAGTTAGGCTACTTGTCAAAGCAAAAGCCAGACTATTCCCTCCGGCCTGAGCCGTAAAGACCCATGAACTTCTCACTCCTTGGACGACCGACCCATCCGTGTAAATGACAGCATCATCCTCTAACGAATTCTCGAAGATTAGAGCTTGTACTTCCGCCTCCACAGCAGCTGGATGTTCTTGTCTGCTTTTCCTGTCTAGTTGGATGCACACTCAAAAGGAAGTACAGAACTTTGTTGGCACTTGTACCCACTCCTCACCAGGTTCCAAGTCCTGAAGAACCCCTGCCGATCCCCGGCAATATCATTCTTTCCACATACGAGTTCCCCCACCTTCTCCACCTGGTCTCACAGGCGACCGACCAACTCTCCCTTGTCACTGACCAATGTAAAATAAAAATTTCATTTGCAACTATTTGAAAATAGTGTTCAAGTACCTGTACTTTTGTGTGGATGTGAAGCGTGGACAATGAGCAGACAAACTCAACAACATCTGACAGCTGTGGAAATATGGTTTCTGCTGAAAATGCACAGAATACCAAGGACACCCAAAGCAAAGACCAAGTCCTGAAATTAATAAATGAAAACCATAAGTTGATTAGAGAAATTAGACGTAGACAGTCACAATTGTTTTGGACACGTTACGAGCAGAAATAAATTGGAGAACTTGCTGACAACTGGGAAGATTAAGGGGGCACGAACAAAGGGAGGGCAGGGAAGTCAATGGCTGGGGCACGTGGCATCCACGACTCTGGTTATCCAGTGAGATGGCGAAAGATGACCGCCCACGCTTATCGGCATGGCCCATCATGATGATGATAAGCGATATATCTGTATAGATGGATCTGTTCTAGCTCATCTGAATGTTCTCTGATCAGCGCTTTGACCTCTGCATTGACAGTAGCGGGATTCTGCTCTCTGCACCTCCTGTCAAGCGTGACCTCTGCATTGACAGCAGCGGGATTCTGCTCTCTGCACCTCCTGTCAAGCGTGACCTCTGCATTGACAGCAGCTGGATTCTGCTCTCTGCACTTCCTGTCAAGCGTGACAACGCTGGTTTCGCCCGAAATAATGCGCACGGCCTCATTGAAAGAATAAAGATGGTCGGTGTGATCGATGGTCTGGTGAAGAATTGTGGTTTGGCTGGGAATTGCAACAGTGGCCAGTAGGCTTCGAGTGGCTATAAAATCTGGCCAGCGGACAGAAGGTCTTGGCAACCGTCTGCTACAAGCTGTGGTCAGCCATGATCGTGCTAGTTGTCCTCATCTCACTGTCCTTGTGTCCACGCGGTGGTGAGTATCTGCTACAAGCTGTGGTCAGCCATGATCGTGTTAGTTGTCCTCATCTCACTGTCCTTGTGTCCACGCGGTGGTGAGTATCTGCTACAAGCTGTGGTCAGCCATGATCGTGTTAGTTGTCCTCATCTCACTGTCCTTGTGTCCACACGGTGGTGAGTATCTGCTACAAGCTGTGGTCAGCCATGATCGTGCTAGTTGTCCTCATCTCACTGTCCTTGTGTCCACGCGATGGTGAGTATCTGCTACAAGCTGTGGTCAGCCATGATCGTGCTAGTTGTCCTCATCTCACTGTCCTTGTGTCCACGCGGTGGTGAGTATCTGCTACAAGCTGTGGTCAGCCATGATCGTGCTAGTTGTCCTCATCTCACTGTCCTTGTGTCCACGCGGTGGTGAGTATCTGCTACAAGCTGTGGTCAGCCATGATCGTGCTAGTTGTCCTCATCTCACTGTCCTTGTGTCCACGTCGGTGGTGAGTATCTGCTACAAGCTGTGGTCAGCCATGATCGTGCTTAGTTGTCCTCATCTCACTGTCCTTGTGTCCACGCGGTGGTGAGTATCTGCTACAAGCTGTGGTCAGCCATGATCGTGTTAGTTGTCCTCATCTCACTGTCCTTGTGTCCACGCGGTGGTGAGTATCTGCTACAAGCTGTGGTCAGCCATGATCGTGTTAGTTGTCCTCATCTCACTGTCCTTGTGTCCACGCGGTGGTGAGTATCTGCTACAAGCTGTGGTCAGCCATGATCGTGTTAGTTGTCCTCATCTCACTGTCCTTGTGTCCACGTGGTGGTGAGTATCTGCTACAAGCTGTGGTCAGCCACTGATCGTGTTAGTTGTCCTCATCTCACTGTCCTTGTGTCCACGCGGTGGTGAGTATCTGCTACAAGCTGTGGTCAGCCATGATCGTGCTAGTTGTCCTCATCTCACTGTCCTTGTGTCCACGTGGTGGTGAGTATCTGCTACAAGCTGTGGCCAGCCATGATCGTGTTAGTTTTCCTCATCTCACTGTCCTTGTGTCCACACGGTGGTAAGTATCTGCTACTATCTGTGGTCAGCCAGGATCGTGCTAGTTGTCCTAATCTCACTGTCCTTGTGTCCTCGCGGTGGTGATTATCTGCTACAAGCTGTGGTCAGCCATGATCGTGTTTGTTGTCCTCATCTCACTGTCCTTGTGTCCACGTGGTGGTGAGTATCTGCCACAACCTGTGGTCAGCCATGATGGTGTTAGTTGTCCTCATCTCACTGTCCTTGTGTCCACGCGGTGGTGATTATCTGCTTCAAGCTGTGGTCAGCCATGATCGTGTTAGTTGTCCTCATCTCACTGTCCTTGTGTCCACACGGTGGTGAGTATCTGCTACAAGCTGTGGTCAGCCATGATCGTGTTAGTTGTCCTCATCTCACTGTCCTTGTGTCCACGTGGTGGTGAGTATCTGCTACAAGCTGTGGTCAGCCATGATCGTGCTAGTTGTCCTCATCTCACTGTCCTTGTGTCCACGTGGTGGTGAGTATCTGCTACAAGCTGTGGCCAGCCATGATCGTGCTAGTTGTCCTCATCTCACTGTCCGTGTGTCCACGTGGTGGTGAGTATCTGCTACAAGCTGTGGTCAGCCATGATCGTGATAGTTGTCCTCATCTCACTGTCCTTGTGTCCACGCGGTGGTGAGTATCTGCTACAAGCTGTGGTCAGCCATGATCGTGTTAGTTGTCCTCATCTCACTGTCCTTGTGTCCACGCGGTGGTGAGTATCTGCTACAAGCTGTGGTCAGCCATGATCGTGTTAGTTGTCCTCATCTCACTGTCCTTGTGTCCACACGGTGGTGAGTATCTGCTACAAGCTGTGGTCAGCCATGATCGTGTTAGTTGTCCTCATCTCACTGTCCTTGTGTCCACACGGTGGTGAGTATCTGCTACAAGCTGTGGTCAGCCATGATCGTGTTAGTTGTCCTCATCTCACTGTCCTTGTGTCCACACGGTGGTAAGTTTCACACTGTCAGTGTTGGTTCTTGTTGCTGATGTGTTTCTCGTGGTTAGGGTTAGAATCATAGTTGTCTCAGACAAACATGGCGCTCCGGTGGTAGAGAAGCACCTCTATCTGGCTGTTGACTCAGTGACCTCCATAAACTCACGGGTCTCAAAGTCTAAACATGATATGTTGTGTTGGCTCAGTGACCTCCATAAACTCACGAGTCTCAAAGTCTAAACATGATATGTTGTGTTGGCTCAGTGACCTCCATAAACTCACGGGTCTCAAAGTCTAAACATGATATGTTGTGTTGGTTCAGTGACCTCCATAAACTCACGGGTCTCAAAGCCTAAACATGATATGTTGTGTTGGCTCAGTGTCCCGTTATTTCCCGAGAGGAGACTGGACTCAACAAGCACATCTTTAAACTTATTATCTGTTGGGATTATTGACTGACTTTGGTCTACACTCCTCTCTTCTGTCTTCCATTCCATATATCTATTTCTTTCTCTCTCTCTATTATTCCCTCAACACATACTCCGACAACAGTTCCTTTCAACGATAAGATAAAAGATTTATTAATAAAAACTATGTCTGGTGTATGTATGGATATTGTCTATGTAGTTGGTATGTTCTTCTAGTGTGGTTGCCAGATATGAACTCTGAATGTCTATCAGCGTAGTTGCTTCTCGCCCTTTCATTCTTCAAGATCACAGGACAGCACATCAAACAGGACAGAGCTCACCCGGATGATCCGTATGCTTGCATCTAATGGTAAATCCGTGATTGTTTGAAACAAAAACTGTTCACCACAGAGTCAAGGTACCGTAATAAAAGTCCCGTAAGTTTATGAATGCTCCTGAATCTGTTTCATGACGGTAGGTATCCAACATTGAAAAACCACCACATCGCCACAGTTCTTCCTATAGTCTTTTATTACTATTACTGTTTGACTTGTCTCTTATTTCTTCTTATTCTTACAATACGTATGTAGTTGTAAGTATCCCTGCTTGCCACAGGTTAACATCCTTTCCTTTTAAGGGTTTTAGTGGTATATTCGTTTGAGCATACAGTGTTCTGTATTAGATTTAACTTATTTCTTTCTTCATCGTAAATATGTTCATATTCTGTTTGGTTCCATGTAAGTACTTTATTTGTTCAAGGGTATTCCTCTTCATCTCTTCTCTGCTTTCACTAGGAGAGTGGAACCTGGAAAAGTATAACAAATCCAGTGATAAGCGTCCGCCCCTTACTACTACTTATGCAAGTGTCCTTCTCCAGCCATAATGACAAGGCTTCCGAAGTGAACACCCGCATAAGACATATGAATTCACCAAAGTCTAAACTATCTACTAATAGAAAGCAATGGTAAATGCTATTCATTCACATCTATATTCCTATGCTAAACTATATCTAATATCTTTATACCTTATTTAGGCATCTATGTTCCTGGAATCGAAAAAACACTTAGCGAATAACACACTATTATCCCCTCTTTCCATCATTAGGGACGTGTATTTCTATTCCCACTCAAGAACATATCTCCTTCAGGTCAGTTTGGAACACACACTAAACTTACACAAAGAATTGACCCTCTTTATATCGGTCATTTTTGCCGCATAGTCCTTGACATTGCTGGACACCTCACATCCAGACTGCATTATCATTGTTAGTGGAAAATTACAGATCTGAAACTTTCCGTTATTCATACATTCAGACTGCAATATGCTATCCAATAATGCTGTCTGCCTTTGTCGCAAACCAATTTTTCCACGCGACAGGTTACCTGTACTGTTGGCCTCCTTCTGGGTCTTGACCTAGAAACACATGCGCCTGGTCACTCCTTTGTTGGTTAACCCTTCTCCTACCTGGTTAGTCGGTGTATACAGTCGTCCATCTGGGAATCGTTAACTCTTCAGTATTTCACGACATAGGCCCCCTCTTAAGAGATTAGACCGCGTCGAATCTTTCTCACTGTAGGTTTGATTCCCAGGATCCACAATCCTAGTCTTCTTCCTCCGGAGCTGGATGTCTGGATAAGAAATCTGCTCCTACATTCTCCTTTCCCGGGATGTATTCCACTGTGAAGTGGTATGGTTGCAGCAACAATGACCATCTCATCAACCTGGCATTGAGTTTCTGTGATGTAGCTAGGAACATCAGGGGTTGATGATCTGACTGGACCGTGAACTGTACTCCGTACAAGTATGGTTGAAATTTTTGTACAGCCCATACGAGTGACAAGCACTCTCTTTCAACAGTTGAATAATTTTTCTCTGCCGGTAGGAGTTTCTTACTGGCATAAGCTACAGGTTTCAAAACTGAAGCATCGTCTATTCCTTCTTGTAATAAGGCTGCTCCAATGCCGATCCCACTTGCATCTGTTCTTAGCACAAATGGCTTTGTGAGGTCTGGGAGTTGTAGAACTGGCTTGTTCACCAACGCCTCCTTTAATTGACTGTAGGCCTCCTCACATTCTGGCGTCCATATAACTGTATCTGGAAGTCCCTTTTTTAAGGTCTCTGTTAATGGATTTCCCAGTTCGGTAAAATGAGGAATGAACTTTTGATAAAATCCACACAATGATAGGAAGGATCTTATATCTTTCTTGGTTTTAGGCCTCGAAGCTCGTCTGACTTTTTCCAGGTTCTTCGCCTCCGGGACAATTTTCCCGGGAGTGATGGTATGACCTAGAAATTCCAGAGTTTGGTAACCAATCATGCACTTGGTTGGTCGCGCAGTAAGCCCGGCTTCCCGGAGCCTATCGAAAACTCTCTCTAAGGATCCCAAATGGTCATCTAATCTGTCACTGGCAATCAGTATATCGTCCATGAATGAGATAATGGCCGGGTCACGTAGAGGATCCAACAACGCTCTCATCATGCGAGTAAACACACTAGGCGCATTACTGAGTCCAAAAGGCATGACATTGAACTCATAGTGTCCAGTAGGTGTACTGAAAGCCAGCAGATGTCGAACTTCTGGTTTGACCGGGATCTGATAATAACCCCTACTCAGATCTACTTTAGAGAAGTACTTGGCCTTATGGAGCCTGGCGAACAACTGGGTTGGATTAGGCAACGGTTCCACTTGGAACTGGGTATGACTATTCAAAAGTCTATAGTCAATACACAACCGGTGTTCTCCACTCGGTTTGCGTAACAACACCACTCCAGCATTATATGGGGATGTGGATGGTGCAATCACCTCATCTTCCAACAGTTTCTGTATCTCCTCCTCCAAAGCCTTCTCTTTAGCAAAGGGCACTGGGTAGATTTTTTGGCGAACCGGATCCTGCGTAGTTAAGGTCATCTCGAACTCAACCAGCTCCGTCCGTCCTGGTTTATCCGTCAGGATTTTCTTATGGGATTTGAGAACCTGGCCAATCTTTTCCCTCTCTTGGAGAGTCAGATCAGGGTTCACCTGTACTTCCCGATAAGTTTCCTGGTTTATTAGAGGATACTCCCTCCCCTCATCTGGTCCGGTTTCAGTCTCCACTGCTACCGCCATTGCCATGAGATGGGCTGCTCCTTCCCGGGTTCTTTCTTCATATTTTCTCAAGAGATTAATATGAAAAATCTTCGACTTTCCCCGGATCCGTATTTGATAGTTGGTTCTGGATACCATCCTTTCCACGGGAAATGGTCCTTGCCAGCCTATCTCCAGTTTGTTGTTTCCCGTTGGGAGTAACAACAAGACTTTGTCTCCCACCTCAAGAGCTCTGTCTCTAGACCTACGGTTATAGTACTCCGCATGTCTTTTTCTGGCCTTTCTCAAGTTTCGAGTGGCCAGAGCCCAACCCGTGTGAAGTTTTTCCTTCAGTTCCTCCACGTATTTGTACGAGGAAATCACCTCTTCTGAAGTTTCTTCCTCCGTCCAACTCCTCAATAAAGCTTCCAATGGTCCCTTGATTGGTCGACCAAACAGCAGAGTTGCTGGCGGTACTCCTGTTGAGCCATGTGGCACTTCCCTATAAGCAAAAAGGGCTGCCGGGATGTATTCATCCCACCTATCCGGTTTTTCCTGGGCCAATTTCCTGAGCATTGTCATCAACGTGCCGTTGAAACGCTCTACTTGTCCATTAGCTTGTGGGTGGTAAGGACTGGTATGTATATGGTTGGAGTGGAACACCCCAAATACCTCCTCCATTAGTTTCCCACAAAACTGTGACCCATTATCCGTCAGAATCTGATTAGGGAAACCTAATCTGGTAAAAGCCTCCATCAATGCATCAGCCACTCTTTTCGAGTCAATGGTTGACAATGGTAATGGCTTCACTCCACATTGAACAGCAATCCACCATGGTGAGGATATACATGTTCCTCTTCTTGGTCCTAGGAAGAGGACCCACGATGTCGATAGCTACCCTCTCGAAAGGAGAGTTCATAACGGGCATTTCACCTAACACCACCGGCGCTGTCCAGTGTTTCGGTGCCACCCGCTGGCACTCTGGGCAGGACTTTACATATCGACTCACATCTCCCGTCAATCCTGGCCAATAATAATGACAGGAAATCCGCTGCATGGTGGCGGCGATACCCATGTGTCCACTGAACGAAATGGTATGCCCCATCTGAAGAATTTGGGAACGGTAGGCCTTCGGGACTACCAATTGACCGTGTAAGTTGTCTCCCCTTCCGGCTCTCCGATAGAGTAGCCGATTCTTCATGTAGTACTGTCCGCGTTTGGGTGGAACAGCACTCTTCTGCAACTTCTTATAGCAAGGACGTAAATTATCATCCTCACTCTGGGCAGTTCGTAACTCCCCTGGCATTGGGTTTGAAATCCTTGCCTCTGCCTGATCCGTTTCCTTCTGAGAGCGTGTCTGCATAGCTCCCATGTGAATTGGTTCCTTTGGCATTCCCAGAAAGACATACCGGCAACCGAGGATGACTGGAAATATGGGATCAGTCAATACAGCGGCCTTGATTGTGCCGGTGACGTATCTTGACCGAATCTCCACTTGAGCAATGGGTAACTTCATGGCCACAGCACTCTTAGTCGCAGGCTGTATCTCCATGGTCTCCCCTGTGAGTTGTTCGGGGGATACTAGATCCGCCGAAATCACCGCTTCCCCATCCAGTCCAGTATCGTATAAACATTGGACTGGTTGTCCATTCACCTCAATCAATTCCACTACCGAGGGTCTCCCTTGGTCCGGAATGTATTCCCCCTCCTCGACTTTTCCCTGGGATTCCTCGATGGGTTCATCGAGGCGTGTTTCGAAGGGACCGTCATTTGCCTTGCCTCGGCATTCTGCAGTCGTATGGGCTTTCGACCTGCAGTGTGTGCACCACGTTCCCTTCCTAGGTTTCCGTGTGTCCTTTTTGTTCCTTTCTCCTTCGCCGACCTCAGCCTTGTCTGTGATCACCTTCTTATGATTCACTTGGCATGCCGCGAAGTACGGGTTTTTCGGTTTCGATCTGCAGTCTTTTGTGTTGTGAGAGGCCGCCTTGCAAACCGAGCACCACTTCTCCGACCACGGTCGTTTTGCGTGAGAATTCAAGGTGTTCTTGGTTCCTTCCTTCACCTTCTCGGAACTCTCCGTTGACGTCTTTTTATAAGGTTCCACTTTAGTTTCTTTTCCGTTCGTCGATTTCTTTCGGTCTTGTTTTTCCTGACTTTTGGTTTGTGTACTTAGTTCCGCCGCCTCCCCATGTACCTCTACGAATCGTTCCGCCAGCTTATTCACAACATCAATCCGTTCCGCCCCTTGTTCTCCCAAGAAGGTTCTGAGAGGTTTCGACATTTGCTTTCGCATCTGGTCTACCACCATCATCTCTTCGAGACTCTCATAATCCCTCTTGAATTCTGCCAAGTCCATCCATTTCTGTAGATAGGATTTCAGCCTCAGACTGTAGGCGGCGAATAGTTCTCCCGGCTCTCGTCTAGACGATCTAAACTTCTTCCTATACGTTTGTGCGGTGATGTCAAAATGTTTCATCAAAGCGGCTTTTAATTCCTGGTAATTATTTTCCTGTCCTGGTGGTAAGCGTGTGTACACGTCGAATCCCGAACCGATTAATCCCTGGGATAGTTTAAGAGCCCATCTGCTCCGATCCAGCCCCATAGCGACTGACATTGCTTCGAAACGAGATGCGTACTGGTCAAAGCGTTCCTTAGACTGATCGTAGACAGCTAAGGGAAACTTCATGGCATGGTAACCATGTCCACTCATGTGGGTTGCACCAGGTGAAGAAGAATTTCCTTCCACTCCATCTATTTCTCCCTTAGTTTGTGTCTTGAGCTCCAGTTCTCGCATGCGGTATTCATGTTCCCTTATCTTGTGGGCTTTTTCTGCTTCCAACTGGGTCTTCCGCTCTTCTCTTTCCGCTTGACGAACCTCTCGCTCTCTTTCTTGTATATAATCAGTTAGCTCGGAACCGGCTAAACCAATTGCCTCCCCGTTGGCCCTCAGTTCGGCTGTAGTTACTTTAGGAGTTGCCATAGTTACAGCAGATAAGTCAGCACGTTGCGTAAAGACACCTCAAAGCAGTAAAGAATACTCACTATAAACCGATAATCTACCTAGAACCTATATCATTTATCTATGTCTATTAAATATTATTAATCTACAACACCACACAGTACATCACAACCACTCTCTCATCCACAAGAGGAGATATAGGATAAAGACTTATGTAGACGTGTGACCGTGTGACTAGGTATGTAATGTGTCTTACCACCTATCCACATTCACTCTGTCTGGAACTTTCTCACTGCAAAGTCACCAGCATTAATGAAATGTTTCTACCATAAATGTAATGGCACCATATATCCAATGGACGTCCTTCCATTAAAAGTCATCAATATATACTTCTATTTATTCCAATCAGTATGTCCCAACATGTAGGTACTCCGCTATGCCTGTGCCAATATGCAAGTACCCCTTTATTCATATGCCATGTTATGCCTTCCGGTCATATGGGTATTCTGTATGTACGTATCCCCGCTCGCTCCACCAATTATGTCCTGTTAATTCCCGAGAGGAAGACTGGACTCAACAAGCACATCTTTAAACTTATTATCTGTTGGGATTATTGACTGACTTTGGTCTACACTCCTCTCTTCTGTCTTCCCTTCCATATATCTATTTCTTTCTCTCTCTCTATTATTCCCTCAACACATACTCCGACAACAGTTCCTTTCAACGATAAGATAAAAGATTTATTAATAAAAACTATGTCTGGTGTATGTATGGATATTGTCTATGTAGTTGGTATGTTCTTCTAGTGTGGTTGCCAGTTATGAACTCTGAATGTCTATCAGCGTGGTTGCTTCTCGCCCTTTCATTCTTCAAGATCACAGGACAGCACATCAAACAGGACAGAGCTCACCCGGATGATCCGTATGCTTGCATCTAATGGTAAATCCGTGATTGTTTGAAACAAAAACTGTTCACCACAGAGTCAAGGTACCGTAATAAAAGTCCCGTAAGTTTATGAATGCTCCTGAATCTGTTTCATGACGGTAGGTATCCAACATTGAAAAACCACCACATCGCCACAGTTCTTCCTATAGTCTTTGATTACTATTACTGTTTGGCTTGTCTCTTATTTCTTCTTACAATACGTATGTAGTTGTAAGTATCCCTGCTTTCCACAGGTTAACATCCTTTCCTTTTAAGGGTTTTGTGGTATATTCGTTTGAGCATACAGTGTTCTGTATTTTATTTAACTTATTTCTTTCTTCATCGTAAATATGTTCATATTCTGTTTGGTTCCATGTAAGTACTTTATTTGTTCAAGGGTATTCCTCTTCATCTCTTCTCTGCTTTCACTAGGAGAGTGGAACCTGGAAAAGTATAACAAATCCAGTGATAAGCGTCCGCCCCTTACTACTACTTATGCAAGTGTCCTTCTCCAGCCATAATGACAAGGCTTCCGAAGTGAACACCCGCATAAGACATATGAATTCACCAAAGTCTAAACTATCTACTAATAGAAAGCAATGGTAAATGCTATTCATTCACATCTATATTCCTATGCTAAACTATATCTAATATCTTTATACCTTATTTAGGCATCTATGTTCCTGGAATCGAAAAAACACTTAGCGAATAACACACTATTATCCCCTCTTTCCATCATTAGGGACGTGTATTTCTATTCCCACTCAAGAACATATCTCCTTCAGGTCAGTTTGGAACACACACTAAACTTACACAAAGAATTGACCCTCTTTATATCGGTCATTTTTGCCGCATAGTCCTTGACATTGCTGGACACCTCACACCCAGACTGCATTATCATTGTTAGTGGAAAATTACAGATCTGAAACTTCTCCATTATTCATACATTCAGACCGCAATAGGCTATCCAATAATGCTGTCTGCCTTTGTCGCAAACCAATTTTTCCACGCGACAGGTTACCTGTACTGTTGGCCTCCTTCTGGGTCTTGACCTAGAAACACATTCGCCTGGTCACTCCTTTGTTGGTTAACCCTTCTCCTACCTGGTTAGTCGGTGTATACAGTCGTCCATCTGGGAATCGTTAACTCTTCAGTATTTCACGACACTCAGTGACCTCCATAAACTCACGGGTCTCAAAGCCTAAACATGATATGTTGTGTTGACTCAGTGACCTCCATAAACTCACGGGTCTCAAAGCCTAAACATGATATGTTGTGTTGGCTCAGTGACCTCCATAAACTCACGGGTCTCAAAGCCTAAACATGATATGTTGTGTTGGCTCAGTGACCTCCATAAACTCACGGGTCTCAAAGCCTAAACATGATATGTTGTGTTGGCTCAGTGACCTCCATAAACTCACGGGTCTCAAAGCCTAAACATGATATGTTGTGTTGGCTCAGTGACCTCCATAAACTCACGGGTCTCAAAGCCTAAACATGATATGTTGTGTTGGCTCAGTGACCTCCATAAACTCACGGGTCTCAAAGCCTAAACATGATATGTTGTGTTGGCTCAGTGACCTCCATAAACTCACGGGTCTCAAAGTCTAAACATGATATGTTGTGTTGCCTCAGTGACCTCCATAAACTCACGGGTCTCAAAGTCTAAACATGATATGTTGTGTTGGCTCAGTGACCTCCATAAACTCACGGGTCTCAAAGCCTAAACATGATATGTTGTGTTGGCTCAGTGACCTCCATAAACTCACGGGTCTCAAAGCCTAAACATGATATGTTGTGTTGGCTCAGTGACCTCCATAAACTCACGGGTCTCAAAGCCTAAACATGATATGTTGTGTTGGCTCAGTGACCTCCATAAACTCACGGGTCTCAAAGTCTAAACATGATATGTTGTGTTGGCTCAGTGACCTCCATAAACTCACGGGTCTCAAAGCCTAAACATGATATGTTGTGTTGGCTCAGTGACCTCCATAAACTCACGGGTCTCAAAGCCTAAACATGATATGTTGTGTTGGCTCAGTGACCTCCATAAACTCACGGGTCTCAAAGCCTAAACATGATATGTTGTGTTGGCTCAGTGACCTCCATAAACTCACGGGTCTCAAAGCCTAAACATGATATGTTGTGTTGCCTCAGTGACCTCCATAAACTCACGGGTCTCAAAGCCTAAACATGATATGTTGTGTTGGCTCAGTGACCTCCATAAACTCACGGGTCTCAAAGCTTAAACATGATATGTTGTGTTGGCTCAGTGACCTCCATAAACTCACGGGTCTCAAAGCCTAAACATGATATGTTGTGTTGGCTCAGTGACCTCCATAAACTCACGGGTCTCAAAGCCTAAACATGATATGTTGTGTTGGCTCAGTGACCTCCATAAACTCACGGGTCTCAAAGTCTAAACATGATATGTTATGTTGGCACTGCTAGTTTTGTTATTGACATGCCGTGGCTAAGTTATACAGCATGGCTATAGATTGATTCTCATTCTTCTTCCTGGTTGGCACTCTTGTCATCTGACAGTAGATAATAATGCTATTAATAATAGTAATTAACTACTTCAGTCAAGTTGTCTACATTGTAAATAAAGTTGTCTTTGAATGTTGAAACCTACATAGTTGGATAGATCTTACCAAATACAATATAACTATTCCTAATTCTCGTTTCTATTTCAATTTTAAGCTGAGATAATAATAATATGTATACATATACATATATGTGCGTGTGTGTATGTGTGTGTGTGTGTGTGTGTGTGTGTGTGTGTGTGTGTGTGTGTGTGTGTGTGTGTGTGTGTATGTGTGTGTGTGGGAAACTATGAAAATGTAGACTCAGCAAGTGTTGTAACGTGCAACCTACCACTGAAACCACCGTCACTTGTTTGTAAACAACACATTAGCAAGCATACATCAGTGTATTCCAGACAATGGGCTCCAATCAGTTTTCTTTGAAATATTGTGTCATGTGATCTCTTTAATATTCAGTAGGGCCATTTATTCGTATAATTATTGCCAAATATTGTAACACAACACAACGTATATAACCAATACACCTAAGTGCCATGGACATTCTAAGTTTCTTTGGTGGAAGTGGTGTTAATCAGTGGAACCTAAAGGTCACCTTGCCTTTTTCATTGTAAATGTTCAGATATGATTAGAAAATCAAAAGTGGCACCAGTGGCTCTCGGAAGACATGAACTCTGAAACACGAGTCAGTGATGGATGTGAAACATGTTTGTTGTGTGAAGGCGGATAACATCAACCCAGAAACATGATCGCAAGACACAGCCAGATTCTGGTGGACACTGACACAAGACACAGCCAGATTCTGGTGGACACTGACACAAGACACAGCCAGATTCTGGTGGACACTGACACAAGACACAGCCAGATTCTGGTGGACACTGACACAAGACACAGCCAGATTCTGGTGGACACTGACACAAGACACAGGCCAGATTCTGGTGGACACTGACACAAGACACAGCCAGATTCTGGTGGACACTGACACAAGACACAGCCAGATTCTGGTGGACACTGACTCAAGACACAGCCAGATTCTGGTGGACACTGACTCAAGACACAGCCAGATTCTGGTGGACACTGACTCAAGACACAGCCAGATTCTGGTGGACACTGACTCAAGACACAGCCAGATTCTGGTGGACACTGACACAAGACACATAGAGATTCTGGTGGACACTGACACAAGACACAGCCAGATTCTGGTGGACACTGACACAAGACACATAGAGATTCTGGTGGACACTGACACAAGACACAGCCAGATTCTGGTGGACACTGACACAAGACACAGCCAGATTCTGGTGGACACTGACACAAGACACAGCCAGATTCTGGTGGACACTGACACAAGACACAGCCAGATTCTGGTGGACACTGACACAAGACACATAGAGATTCTGGTGGACACTGACATCAAGACACAGCCAGATTCTGGTGGACACTGACACAAGACACATAGCAGATTCTGGTGGACACTGACACAAGACACAGCCAGATTCTGGTGGACACTGACACAAGACACATAGCAGATTCTGGTGGACACTGACACAAGACACAGCCAGATTCTGGTGGACACTGACATCAAAACACAGCCAGATTCTGGTGGACACTGACACAAGACACAGCCAGATTCTGGTGGACACTGACATCAAGACACAGCCAGATTCTGGTGGACACTGACACAAGACACATAGAGATTCTGGTGGACACTGACACAAGACACATAGAGATTCTGGTGGACACTGACACAAGACACAGCCAGATTCTGGTGGACACTGACACAAAACACATAGAGATTCTGGTGGACACTGACACAAGACACATAGAGATTCTGGTGGACACTGACTCAAGACACAGCCAGATTCTGGTGGACACTGACTCAAGACACAGCCAGATTCTGGTGGACACTGACACAAAACACAGGCAGATTCTGGTGGACACTGACACAAAACACAGCCAGATTCTGGTGGACACTGACACAAGACACAGCCAGATTCTGGTGGACACTGACACAAAACACATCCAGATTCTGGTGGACACTGACACAAAACACAGAGAGATTCTGGTGGACAGTGACACAAGACACAGCCAGATTCTGGTGGACACTGACACAAGACACAGCCAGATTCTGGTGGACAGTGACACAAGACACATAGAGATTCTGGTGGACAGTGACACAAGACACAGCCATATTCTGGTGGACACTGACACAAAACACATAGAGATTCTGGTGGACAGTGACACAAGACACATAGAGATTCTGGTGGACAGTGACACAAGACACATAGAGATTCTGGTGGACACTGACACAAGACACAGCCAGATTCTGGTGGACAGTGACACAAGACACAGCCAGATTCTGGTGGACAGTGACACAAGACACAGCCAGATTCTGGTGGACAGTGACACAAGACACAGCCAGATTCTGGTGGACACTGACACAAAACACATAGAGATTCTGGTGGACAGTGACACAAGAACACTAGCAGATTCTGGTGGACAGTGACACAACACACATAGAGATTCTGGTGGACAGTGACACAAGAACACATAGAGATTCTGGTGGACAGTGACACAAGACACATAGAGATTCTGGTGGACAGTGACACAAAACACATAGAGATTCTGGTGGACAGTGACACAAGACACATAGCCAGATTCTGGTGGACAGTGACACAAAACACATAGAGATTCTGGTGGACAGTGACACAAGACACATAGAGATTCTGGTGGACACTGACACAAGACACAGCCAGATTCTGGTGGACACTGACACAAGACACAGCCAGATTCTGGTGGACAGTGACACAAGACACATAGCAGATTCTGGTGGACACTGACACAAGACACAGCCAGATTCTGGTGGACACTGACACAAGACACAGCCAGATTCTAGTGGACAGTGACACAAGACACAGCAGATTCTGGTGGACAGTGACACAAGACACAGCCAGATTCTGGTGGACACTGACACAAGACACAGCCAGATTCTGGTGGACACTGACACAAGACACAGCCAGATTCTGGTGGACACTGACTCAAGACACAGCCAGATTCTGGTGGACACTGACACAAGACACAGCCAGATTCTGGTGGACAGTGACACAAGACACAGCCATATTCTGGTGGACACTGACACAAGACACAGCCAGATTCTGGTGGACAGTGACACAAGACACAGCCAGATTCTGGTGGACAGTGACACAAGACACAGCCAGATTCTGGTGGACAGTGACACAAGACACAGCCAGATTCTGGTGGACACTGACACAAAACACATAGAGATTCTGGTGGACACTGACACAAACACATAGAGATTCTGGTGGACAGTGACACAAACACATAGAGATTCTGGTGGACACTGACACAAGACACAGCCATATTCTGGTGGACAGTGACACAAGACACAGCCATATTCTGGTGGACAGTGACACAAGACACATAGAGATTCTGGTGGACAGTGACACAAGACAGCCAGATTCTGGTGGACAGTGACACAAGACAGCCAGATTCTGGTGGACAGTGACACAAGACAGCCAGATTCTGGTGGACAGTGACACAAGACAGCCAGATTCTGGTGGACAGTGACACAAGACAGCCAGATTCTGGTGGACAGTGACACAAGACACATAGAGATTCTGGTGGACAATGACACAAGACACAGCCAGATTCTGGTGGACACTGACACAAGACACATAGAGATTCTGGTGGACAGTGACACAAGACACATAGAGATTCTGATGGACATTGACACAAGACAGCCAGATTCTGGTGGACAGTGACACAAGACAGCCAGTTTCTGGTGGACAGTGACACAAGACACATAGAGATTCTGATGGACAGTGACACAAGACACAGCCAGATTCTGGTGGACACTGACTCAAGACACAGCCAGATTCTGGTGGTCACTGACACAAGACACATAGAGATTCTGGTGGACAGTGACACAAGACAGCCAGATTCTGGTGGACAGTGACACAAGACACAGCCAGATTCTGGTGGACAGTGACACAAGACAGCCAGATTCTGGTGGACAGTGACACAAGACAGCCAGATTCTGGTGGACAGTGACACAAGACACATAGAGATCCTGGTGGACAATGACACAAGACACAGCCAGATTCTGGTGGACACTGACACAAGACACATAGAGATTCTGGTGGACAGTGACACAAGACACATAGAGATTCTGATGGACATTGACACAAGACAGCCAGATTCTGGTGGACAGTGACACAAGACAGCCAGATTCTGGTGGACAGTGACACAAGACACATAGAGATTCTGGTGGACAGTGACACAAGACACAGCCAGATTCTGGTGGACACTGACACAAGACACAGCCAGATTCTGGTGGACACTGACTCAAGACACAGCCAGATTCTGGTGGACACTGACACAAGACACAGCCATATTCTGGTGGACAGTGACACAAGACACAGCCATATTCTGGTGGACAGTGACACAAGACACATAGAGATTCTGGTGGACAGTGACACAAGACACAGCCAGATTCTGGTGGACACTGACACAAGACACATAGAGATTCTGGTGGACAGTGACACAAGACACATAGAGATTCTGGTGGACAGTGACACAAGACACAGCCAGATTCTGGTGGACACTGACACAAGACACAGCCAGATTCTGGTGGACACTGACTCAAGACACAGCCAGATTCTGGTGGACACTGACTCAAGACACAGCCAGATTCTGGTGGACACTGACTCAAGACACAGCCAGATTCTGGTGGACACTGACTCAAGACACAGCCAGATTCTGGTGGACACTGACTCAAGACACAGCCAGATTCTGTTGGACACTGACACAAGACACAGCCAGATTCTGGTGGACACTGACACAAGACACAGCCAGATTCTGGTGGACAGTGACACAAGACACAGCCATATTCTGGTGGACATTGACACAAGACACATAGAGATTCTGGTGGACAGTGACACAAGACACAACCATATTCTGGTGGACAGTGACACAAGACACATAGAGATTCTGGTGGACAGTGACACAAGACACAGCGAGATTTTGGTGGACAGTGACACAATACACAGCGAGATCATTTAGGCACTTGGCCCAAACTGAGGCAATCGACGAAAACCGTGACAAATATTTCGTGAAAAAAATATCGACGAAAACCGAAACCAACGAAAACCGAAGGCAACGAAAACCGAGGTTTGGCCGTATATGTAAGTGAGGAAAATTAGAGGTGGTGGTAAATTGTGAATATCGTGGGTTATTAATTACTAACAATTGTGACACATTGAAATACATTAAAAGACGAATATCTATTGCTCTTCAAAAACTAAAACAACTGAATAAATTGTGGCGTGGCACAGACAGACAGACCTACAGCAATTAGATTCTTAAGAGCAGGCATCTTTCCCTTTACAACATACGCCTGTGAGACCTGAACACTTACTAAACAAGCTGAACAGCGCATACATGCCTTTAAATATAAATGTTATAGACGGGTTCTAAGAATATCTTGGATACAGAAAAGAACAAATGCATCCATAGAACAAGATCTGAATACTGAAGAAAGAAGGTTGGCTACTAAAGACGATAAAACAAATAAAATTGAAATAGTTTGGTCACTTGAAACGTCTCGAAAGTTTGGAGAGAACCATAATGATGGAGTGTATGCCCGGGAAGAGAGGAAGAGGAAGACCAAAGAGAAGATAGGTGCAGGATGTGGCAGATGATCTCTAGATGGGTGTATCGGACGCGGGATATCTTGCTTATGACCGAGAAGTTTTCTGGAAGGTTGCTAAGGAAGCGAGTTCTGCAAAAGACATGCTACTGAATTAATGATGAATGGTAGGAGGTTAAAAAAATAAAAATGGGCGTTGTTTAAAAAGGCGATTTTGTCATATGCATGTACACAATCTAGCATGAGAATTGAAGTTGAGGCAGACTAGCAATGGTTGAAGGACAGTACAGTCAGACGTGTGTTTGTAATCAACTTGCAATGGTTGAAGGACAGCACAGTCAGGCGTGTGTTTGTAACCAACTTGCAATGGTTGAAGGACAGCACAGTCAGACATGTGTTTGTAACCAACTTGCAATGGTTGAAGGACAGCACAGTCAGGCGTGTGTTTGTAACCAACTTGAAATGGTTGAAGGACAGCACAGTCAGACATGTGTTTGTAACCAACTTGCAATGGTTGAAGGACAGCACAGTCAGGCGTGTGTTTGTAACCAACTTGCAATGGTTGAAGGACAGCACAGTCAGAGATGTGTTTGTCACGAACTCACAGAGTATGCTTCGTAAGTGCAAATTGGCGTGTTGCGGGTGGAGAGGCTAGCCTTGCTCCACAGCACAGAGACTGCCTGCATATCATGGGTTTTCTGCCCAGGGTATCACCCTATGCGGGGTCGTTAACAGACTGACAGATCAGCCGCTGCTGCTCATCTGGGCGGAGAGCGACTTCATGATCAATCTGATGTGGTGGAGGCGCTTTAGGATCAGCTCAACATCCATGAAACTGTTTACATTGCAGCGACCAGCGTGGCAAGCCTCAAGCACTTTGAGACTCTGAAATGTTTACATTGCAGCGATCAGCGTGGCAAGCCTCAAGCACTTTGAGACTCTGAAATGTTTACATTGCAGCGATCAGCGTGGCAAGCCTCAAGCACTTTGAGACTCTGAAATTGTTTACATTGCAGCGATCAGCGTGACAAGCCTCAAGCACTTTGAGACTCTGAAATTGTTTACATTGCAGCGATCAGCGTGGCAAGCCTCAAGCACTTTGAGACACTCAGCCACGTGGCTGTGAATTCCAGAATCAAGAGAGGCGCTGATGGCACCAGGGACCTCTTCACACAAGTCAGGTTCCACGCCTTTAACAGGTAACATTCCCTTCCATTGTATAGTTGCACAACATGCCCAGCGAACACTTATAATTTCACATGTATTTGTATTCTGCTGACATGAAGCCTTTTATTTTGCTGCTGCTTCAAGTGTGATTGGGAAGATCCAGGGTCCTACATTAGGATAGTGTCAGCAACTTGCTTGCAACAGGTATTTCAGGACTCCCCTACTTTTGCACCACACGAAATAATAACTCGTGTCATTTGCAAAAGGGATACAATTTATTTAGAGCTGATTACAAACAAGCTCCGCGAGCGGAATACTTCATTGACAATAAACATCATGGTACGTTACACAGATGCAATGAAGAGGTGATAATGATACTATTAATCACTGAATGGAATCTCCAGCCTAACAATCACTATTGTCTATAAACTTATAGTATTCATAAGGAACACGTCTACTCTCTAGCCGTCTCAGTCGCAGTCTGAGCCACGCTTCTAGTTGCGTGTTCAAACACGGATGTTGGATCCTCCGTGCGCTGGCGAGTCTTGCGTGCATGGTGTCCCAGCACGCTGGTCAGTTAACTCGAGTAACCTGTACTCCATGGTTACTCGTCGAGGCGGTTAGTTTCCTAGTGTTTTGGGAAACCCTCGCTCACTTGTACGCAATGCCCTCTTGGTTGACACAAGTGTGTCCCGTTGTGAAGCTATTTATAGAGCTGGTGTCTCTCCTGTCTGGTGTCCTTTAATAAACTCTGTCTTAGCTCTATTACTTATATTCTTAACTCTGTAAACTCTTATCCAGATCTTTGACAGATAGTCAATACTATAGTCAAACAGGGATAGAGAATGACATTTCAAACTTAGTTAAAATTCTCGTCAGTTAGGAAATTTGCATTCTTACAGCCACACACTTCTGTTTATTGGTGTTGTAGGAACGTTGCATTCTTACAGCCACACAAGTCTGTTTATTGGTGTTGTAGGAACGTTGCATTCTTACAGCCACACAAGTCTGTTTATTGATGATCTAGGAACGTTGTATTCTTACAGCTACACTGATCTGTTTATCGATGATGTAGGAACGTTGCATTCTTGCATCCACACTAGGAAGTCTCTATATTCAACCTAAGCTCTTGCAGTCCTGTTTGCTTCACAAGTGAGTACATCCTTGCGTAAATCTCGAGTTACCCAAGTCTCTATACGCCAACTCAGAGGCAGACATACAACACAATGTTTCAGCTTCTCATATGCCTGTGCAAATTTTGGGCTCAATAATAACTTGAAGAAGACTGTAGTTAAGTACCAGCCAGCTCCAGGGATTAATCAAACCTAGCTAAAAAGCAAAGTGAATGGTCATAGTCTAAGTGTTGTGGACAAATTCACCTATCTTGGCAGCACTGTGTCACAAGCTGCCACAATTGATGACGATGTGAATGCAAGAATCTCCAAGGCCAGTGTGGCCTTTGGCAGACTGTACAAGAATGTATGGGACAGAACTGGAATAAGCCTGCAAACAAAGCTAAAAGTCTACAAAGCAGTTGTATTATCCACACTGCTATATGCTTGTGAAACCTGGACTGTTTATCAGCGACACGCTAGGAAATTAAACCACTTCCACACAAATAAGATATTGAAGATTAAATAGCAAGAGAAGATCCCAGACACTGTAGTCCTAGAAAGAGCGTCCATGCCCAGTATCTACACCGTACTAATGAAAACATCAGATTCACTGGGCTGGCCACTTGACAAGCCTGCCAAATCACAGGCTCCCTAAACGAATTTTTTTAAAATGGTGAGCTGCGTTGTGGTAAACGCTCCCAAGGCGGCCACAGGAAACGCTTTAAAGTCACTCTGAAGATCTCACTAAAAACTTTTGAAATTCATCACGACACCTGGTAGACTGCTGCCAAAGACCGAAATTCGTGGCGTGCATCATTACGCAAGGATGCAGTCACTCGTGAAGCAAACAGGACTGCAAGAGCTGTGAAGAAAAGGCTGGACAGAAAAACCACTGCAGGAGATCCTTCTCCCGGAAAGTCAAGCATTCTTTATCCACACTGTCAAAAAACATTTCGAGCCAAAATAGGCCTTATCAGCCATCTTAGAACTCACGGCTCCATACTTTCAACCCCACCGGATGAAATGAATAGTCATCATCATTCTTGATGGACAAACACTAATCTATCAGTAATGTTTTCCTCTATGAATGAAGAGACTTTGATGTGACTCTTTAATCTGTCAGCAATGTTTTCCCCAATGAAGGAAGAGACTTTGATGTGACTGTAATCAAATGTGACTAATGTTACCCAAATGATTGAAGCAATTTTGATGTGACTCTGTAATGAAATGTCACAGTTGTTTCATCCATTGAATGAAGAGACTTTGATGTGACTCTGTAATGAAATGTCACAGTTGTTTCATCCATTGAATGAAGAGACTTTGATGTGACTCTGTAATGAAATGTCACAGCTGTTTCATCCATTGAATGAAGAGACTTTGATGTGACTCTGTAATGAAATGTCACAGCTGATTCATCCATTGAATGAAGAGACTTTGATGTGACTCTGTAATGAAATGTCACAGCTGTTTCATCCATTGAATGAAGAGACTTTGATGTGACTCTGTAATGAAATGTCACAGTTGTTTCATCCATTGAATGAAGAGTCTTTGAAGTGACTGCGTAATTTGTCAGTAATTTTTTTCTCAATGAATAACGAGTCTTTATAATTTTACTGAGTAATCTGCCAGTATTGTTTTTCTGAATGAATGAAAAGTCTTTGATGTGACTGTAATCAAATGTGACTAATGTTATCAACATGAATGAAGAGAGCTTGATGTGACTCAGTAATCTGTCAGTAATGTCAATGAATGAAAAGTCTTTGATGTGACTTAGTAATCTGTCAGTAATGTCAATGAATGAAAAGTCTTTGATGTGACTCAGTAATCTGTCAGTAATGTCAATGAATGAAAAGTCTTTGATGTGACTTTAATCTGCCAGTAATGTCAATGAATGAAAACTCTTTGATGTGACTCAGTAATCTGTCAGTAATGTCAATGAATGAAAAGTCTTTGATGTGACTTAGTAATCTGTCAGTAATGTCAATGAATGAAGAGTCTTTGATGTGACTCAGTAATCTGTCAGTAATGTCAATGAATGAAAACTCTTTGATGTGACTCAGTAAACTGTCAGTAATGTCAATGAATGAAGAGTCTTTGATGTGACTCAGTAATCTGTCAGTAATGTCAATGAATGAAGAGTCTTTGATGTGACTTTAATCTGTCAGTAATGTTTGATGTGACTTAGTAATCTGTCAGTAATGTCAATGAATGAAAAGTCTTTGATGTGACTCAGTAATCTGTCAGTAATGTCAATGAATGAAAAGTCTTTGATGTGACTCAGTAATCTGTCAGTAATGTCAATGAATGAAAAGTCTTTGATGTGACTCAGTAATCTGTCAGTAATGTCAATGAATGAAAAGTCTTTGATGTGACTCAGTAATCTGTCAGTAATGTCAATGAATGAAAACTCTTTGATGTGACTTTAATCTGTCAGTAATGTCAATGAATGAAAACTCTTTGATGTGACTCAGTAATCTGTCAGTAATGTCAATGAATGAAAAGTCTTTGATGTGACTTTAATCTGTCAGTAATGTCAATGAATGAAAAGTCTTTGATGCGACTTAGTAATCTGTCAGTAATGTCAATGAATGAAAAGTCTTTGATGTGACTCAGTAATCTGTCAGTAATGTCAATGAATGAAAAGTCTTTGATGTGACTTTAATCTGTCAGTAATGTCAATGAATGAAAAGTCTTTGATGTGACTCAGTAATCTGTCAGTAATGTTTGATGTGACTCAGTAATCTGTCAGTAATGTCAATGAATGAAAAGTCTTTGATGTGACTCAGTAATCTGTCAGTAATGTTTGATGTGACTCAGTAATCTGTCAGTAATGTCAATGAATGAAAAGTCTTTGATGTGACTTAGTAATCTGTCAGTAATGTCAATGAATGAAAAGTCTTTGATGTGACTCAGTAATCTGTCAGTAATGTCAATGAATGAAAAGTCTTTGATGTGACTCAGTAATCTGTCAGTAATGTCAATGAATGAAAAGTCTTTGATGTGACTCAGTAATCTGTCAGTAATGTCAATGAATGAAAAGTCTTTGATGTGACTCAGTAATCTGTCAGTAATGTCAATGAATGAAAAGTCTTTGATGTGACTCAGTAATCTGTCAGTAATGTTTGATGTGACTCAGTAATCTGTCAGTAATGTCAATGAATGAAAAGTCTTTGATGTGACTCAGTAATCTGTCAGTAATGTCAATGAATGAAAAGTCTTTGATGTGACTCAGTAATCTGTCAGTAATGTCAATGAATGAAAAGTCTTTGATGTGACTCAGTAATCTGTCAGTAATGTCAATGAATGAAAACTCTTTGATGTGACTCAGTAATCTGTCAGTAATGTTTGATGTGACTCAGTAATCTGTCAGTAATGTCAATGAATGAAAAGTCTTTGATGTGACTCAGTAATCTGTCAGTAATGTCAATGAATGAAGAGTCTTTGATGTGACTCAGTAATCTGTCAGTAATGTCAATGAATGAAAAGTCTTTGATGTGACTCAGTAATCTGTCAGTAATGTCAATGAATGAAGAGTCTTTGATGTTAATGGGTAATCTGTCAGTAATGTTTTTCTCAATTAAATGACGAAACTTTCTTGTGACTCTGTAATCAAATGTGACTAATAGTTCCCTCAATGAATGAAGAGTCTTTGATGTGACCCTGCAATATGTAAGTATTGTTTCCCCAATGAATGAAGAGACTTTGATGTGACTCTGTAATCAAATGTGACTATTTCCTTCAAAGAATAAAGAGACTTTGATGTGACTAATCAAATGTGACTAATTTCCTTAATGAATTAAGAGACTTTGAAGTGACTCTGTAATCAAATGTGACTATTTCCCCCAATGAATGAAGAGACTTTGATGTGACTAATCAAATGTGACTAATTTCCTTAATGAATTAAGAGACTTTGAAGTGACTCTGTAATCGCATGTGACTATTTACCCCAATGAATTAAGAGGCTTTGAAGTGAATCTGTAATCAAATGTGACTATTTTCCTCAATGAATGAAGAGATGTTGATGTGACTCTGTAATCAAATGTGACTATTTCCTTAATGAATGAAGAGACTTTGAAGTGAATCTGTAATCAAATGTGACTATTTCCCCCAATGAATGAAGAGACTTTGATGTGACTAATCAAATGTGACTAATTTCCTTAATGAATTAAGAGACTTTGAAGTGACTCTGTAATCGCATGTGACTATTTACCCCAATGAATTAAGAGGCTTTGAAGTGAATCTGTAATCAAATGTGACTATTTTCCTCAATGAATGAAGAGATTTTGATGTGACTCTGTAATCAAATGTGACTATTTCCCCCAATGAATGAAGAGACTTTGAAGTGAATCTGTAATCAAATGTGACTATTTCCCCCAAATGAATGAAGAGACTTTGAAGTGACTCTTTAATCTGTCAGCAATGTTTTCCCCAATGAAGGAAGAGACTTTGATGTGACTGTAATCAAATGTGACTATTTCCCCCAATGAATGAAGAGACTTTGATGTGACTAATCAAATGTGACTATTTTCCTCAATGAATGAAGAGATTTTGATGTGACTCTGTAATCAAAAGTGACTATTTCCCCCAATGAATGAAGAGACTTTGAAGTGAATCTGTAATCAAATGTGACTATATCCCCAAATGAATGAAGAGGCTTTGAAGTGAATCTGTAATCAAATGGGACTATTTTCCCAATGAATGAAGAAGCTTTGAAGTGAATCTGTAATCAAATGGGACTATTTTCCTCAATGAATGAAGAGACTTTGATGTGACTAATCAAATGTGACTAATTTCCTTAATGAATTAAGAGACTTTGAAGTGACTCTGTAATCGCATCTGACTATTTCCCCCAATGAATTAAGAGGCTTTGAAGTGAATCTGTAATCGCATGTGAATATTTTCCTCAATGAATGAAGAGATTTTGATGTGACTCTGTAATCAAATGTGACTATTTCCCCCAATGAATGAAGAGACTTTGAAGTGAATCTGTAATCAAATGTGACTATTTCCCCCAATGAATGAAGAGGCTTTGAAGTGAATCTGTAATCAAATGGGACTATTTTCCTCAATGAATGAAGAGACTTTGATGTGACTAATCAAATGTGACTATTTCCCCCAATGAATTAAGAGGCTTTGAAGTGAATCTGTAATCAAATGTGACTATTTCCCCCAATGAATGAAGAGATGTTGATGTGACTCTGTAATCAAATGTGACTATTTCCCCAGATGAATGAAGAGACTTTGATGTGACTAATCAAATGTGACTAATTTCCGTAATGAATGAAGAGACTTTGAAGTGACTCTGTAATCAAATGTGACTATTTCCCCCAATGAATGAAGAGACTTTGAAGTGAATTTGTAATCAAATGTGACTATTTCCCCCAATGAATGAAGAGACTTTGAAGTGAATCTGTAATCAAATGTGACTATTTCCCCCAATGAATGAAGAGACTTTGAAGTGAATCTGTAATCAAATGTGACTATTTCCCCCAATGAATGAAGAGACTTTGAAGTGAATCTGAAATCGCATGTGACTATTTCCCCCAATGAATGAAGAGACTTTGATGTGACTCTGTAATCAAATGTGACTATTTCCCCCAATGAATGAAGAGACTTTGATGTGACTCTGTAATCAAATGTGACGATTTCCCTCAATGAATGAAGAGACTTTGATGTGACTCTGTAATCAAATGTGACTATTTCCCTTAATGAATGATGAGACTTTGATGTGACTCTGTAATCAAATGTGACTATTTCCCCCAATGAATGAAGAGACTTTGATGTGACTCTGTAATCAAATGTGACTATTTCCCTCAATGAATGAAGAGACTTTGATGTGACTCTGTAATCAAATGTGACTATTTCCCTCAATGAATGAAGAGACTTTGATGTGACTCTGTAATCAAATGTGACTATTTCCCCCAATGAATGAAGAGATTTTGATGTGACTCTGTAATCAAATGTGACTATTTCCTCCAATGAATGAAGAGACTTTGATGTGACTCTGTAATCAAATGTGACTATTTCCCCCAATGAATGAAGAGACTTTGATGTGACTCTGTAATCAAATGTGACTATTTCCCCCAATGAATGAAGAGACTTTGATGTGACTCTGTAATCAAATGTGACTATTTCCCTCAATGAATGAAGAGACTTTGATGTGAATCTGTAATCAAATGTGACTATTTCCCCCAATGAATGAAGAGACTTTGATGTGACTCTGTAATCAACTGTGACTATTTCCCCCAATGAATGAAGAGACTTTGATGTGACTCTGTAATCAAATGTGACTATTTCCCTCAATGAATGAAGAGACTTTGATGTGACTCTGTAATCAAATGTGACTATTTCCCCCAATGAATGAAGAGATTTTGATGTGACTCTGTAATCAAATGTGACTATTTCCTCCAATGAATGAAGAGACTTTGATGTGACTCTGTAATCAAATGTGACTATTTCCCCCAATGATTGAAGAGACTTTGATGTGACTCTGTAATCAAATGTGACTATTTCCCCCAATGAATGAAGAGACTTTGATGTGACTCTGTAATCAAATGTGACTATTTCCCTCAATGAATGAATAGATTTTGATGTGACTGTAATCAAATGTGACTATTTCCCCCAATGAATGAAGAGACTTTGATGTGACTCTGTAATCAAATGTGACTATTTCCCTCAATGAATGAAGAAATTTTGATGTGACTCTCAAATCTGGCACTCACCTGCTGGCCAAGGACTTCCAGGCTCGTCTTGTTCATCAGGATGGGAGCTCTAGCATTCTGTATCTGGATGAGAGTTTGATATTCTCAGGCCATCTCACAGGTGAGCATCTCCATGAGTTCTCCCAGGGCTGACGCCATGACGCTGTAGATAATCCTATATGTAATTGATATGTGATCGTTGTTGTTGTTTTATGTTTGCTGTTATCTGTTCTTCATCATATCTGATCACTTATTTCAAGCCACCCGTGTCAGTCTCCCACCCTGAAAGCTTTCCATGAAAAAAATACAGCATTAATATAATATCTCATGTATTATCTCAGCTTTTGAGTAACAACAACAATACAAATATAGGTAAACAATACAACAATACAAATATACACAAACAATAGATTGCACGATTTATTGCCTATTGTTTGTGTCTTCGTTATTCAAATTCATCACGGGAAAACATTGTTTTGAATACAAATATAGGTAAACAATACAACATCATTGTATTTTCTCAGGTTAGACAGCCTTTGAGCAACAATGTTTGTGTGGGTAGTGTGAATGCTCTCAACGCTGTCTGTGTGTAGTGTCAATGCTCTCAACACTGTCTGTGTGTAGTGTGAATGCTTTCAACACTGTCTGTATGTGGTAGTGTGAATGCTCTCAACGCTGTCTGTATGTGGTAGTGTGAATGCTCTCAACACTGTGTGTAGTGTGAATGCTCTCAACACTGTCTGTGTGTAGTGTGAATGCTCTCAACGCTGTTTGTGTGAAGTGTGAATGCTCTCAACACTGTCTGTATGTGGTAGTGTGAATGCTCTCAACACTGTCTGTATGTGGTAGTGTGAATGCTCTCAACGCTGTTTGTGTGTAGTGTGAATGCTCTCAACGCTGTCTGTATGTGGTAGTGTGAATGCTCTCAACGCTGTCTGTATGTGGTAGTGTGAATGCTCTCAACACTGTCTGTGTGTAGTGTGAATGCTCTCAACGCTGTTTGTGTGTAGTGTGAATGCTCTCAACACTGTCTGTATGTGGGAGTGTGAATGCTCTCAACACTGTCTGTGTGTGGTAGTGTGAATGCTCTCAAAGCTGTCTGTATGTGGTAGTGTGAATGCTCTCAACGCTGTCTGTATGTGGTAGTGTGAATGCTCTCAACGCTGTTTGTGTGTAGTGTGAATGCTCTCAACACTGTCTGTGTGTAGTGTGAATGCTCTCAAAGCTGTCTGTATGTGGTAGTGTGAATGCTCTCAACGCTGTCTGTATGTGGTAGTGTGAATGCTCTCAACACTGTCTGTGTGTAGTGTGAATGACTCAACGCTGTCTGTGTGTAGTGTGAATGCTCTCAACACTGTCTGCATGTGGTAGTGTGAATGCTCTCAACGCTGTCTGTATGTGGTAGTGTGAATGCTCTCAACACTGTCTGTGTGTAGTGTGAATGACTCAACGCTGTCTGTGTGTAGTGTGAATGCTCTCAACACTGTCTGCATGTGGTAGTGTGAATGCTCTCAAAGCTGTCTCTATGTGGTAGTGTGAATGCTCTCAACGCTGTCTGTGTGTAGTGTGAATGCTCTCAAAGCTGTCTGTATGTGGTAGTGTGAATGCTCTCAACGCTGTCTGTATGTGGTAGTGTGAATGCTCTCAACGCTGTTTGTGTGTAGTGTGAATGCTCCCAACGTTGTCTGTATGTGGTAGTGTGAATGCTCTCAACGCTGTCTGTATGTGATAGTGTGAATGCTCTCAACGCTGTTTGTGTGTAGTGTGAATGCTCTCAACGCTGTCTGTATGTGGTAGTGTGAATGCTCTCAACACTGTCTGTGTGTGGTAGTGTGAATGCTCTCAACACTGTCTGTGTGTAGTGTGAATGCTCTCAACGCTGTTTGTGTGTAGTGTGAATGCTCTCAACGCTGTCTGTATGTGGTAGTGTGAATGCTCTCAACACTGTCTATGTGTGGTAGTGTGAATGCTCTCAACGCTGTCTGTGTGTAGTGTGAATGCTCTCAACACTGTCTGTGTGTAGTGTGAATGCTCTCAATACTGTCTGTGTGTAGGTGAATGCTCTCAACGCTGTTTGTGTGTAGTGTGAGTGCTCTCAATGCTGTCTGTATGTGGTAGTGTGAATGCTCTCAACGCTGTCTGTATGTGGTAGTGTGAATGTTCTCAACGCTGTTTGTGTGTAGTGTGAATGCTCTCAACGCTGTTTGTGTGTAGTGTGAATGCTCTCAAAGCTGTCTGTATGTGGTAGTGTGAATGCTCTCAACGCTGTCTGTGTGTAGTGTGAATGCTCTCAACGCTGTCTGTATGTGGTAGTGTGAATGCTCTCAACGCTGTCTGTATGTGGTAGTGTGAATTCTCTCAACGCTGTTTGTGTGTAGTGTGAATGCTCTCAACGTTGTCTGTATGTGGTAGTGTGAATGCTCTCAACGCTGTCTGTGTGTGGTAGTGTGAATGCTCTCAACACTGTCTGTGTGTGGTAGTGTGAATTCTCTCAACGCTGTTTGTGTGTAGTGTGAATGCTCTAAACGCTGTCTGTATGTGGTAGTATGAATGTTCTCAACACTGTCTGTATGTGGTAGTGTGAATGCACTCAACGCTGTTTGTGTGTAGTGTGAATGCTCTCAACGCTGTCTGTGTGTAGTGTGAATGCTCTCAACACTGTCTGTGTGTAGTGTGAATGCTCTCAACGCTGTCTGTATGTGGTAGTATGAATGCTCTCAACACTGTCTGTGTGTGGTAGTGTGAATGCTCTCAACGCTGTTTGTGTGTAGTGTGAATGCTCTCAACGCTGTCTGTGTGTAGTGTGAATGCTCTCAACGCTGTCTGTATGTGGTAGTGTGAATGCTCTCAACGCTGTCTGTGTGTAGTGTGAATGCTCTCAACACTGTCTGTGTGTAGTGTGAATGCCCTCAACGCTGTTTGTGTGTAGTGTGAATGCTCTCAACGCTGTCTGTGTGTAGTGTCAATGCTCTCAACACTGTCTGTATGTGGTAGTGTGAATGCTCTCAACGCTGTCTGTGTGTAGTGTGAATGCTCTCAACACTGTCTGTGTGTAGTGTGAATGCTCTCAACGCTGTCTGTGTGTAGTGTGAATGCTCTCAACGCTGTCTGTGTGTAGTGTGAATACTCTCAACACTGTCTGTATGTGGTAGTGTGAATGCTCTCAACGCTGTCTGTGTGTAGTGTGAATGCTCTCAACGCTGTCTGTGTGTAGTGTGAATGCTCTCAACACTGTCTGTGTGTAGTGTGAATGCTCTCAACACTCTCTGTATGTGGTAGTGTGAATGCTCTCAACACTGTCTGTTTTTGGTAGTGTGAATGCTCTCAACACTGTCTGTGTGTAGTGTGAATGCTCTCAACGCTGTCTGTGTGTAGTGTGAATGCTCTCAACGCTGTCTGTGTGTGGTAGTGTGAATGCTCTCAACGCTGTCTGTGTGTAGTGTGAATGCTCTCAACACTGTCTGTGTGTAGTGTGAATGCTCTCAACACTGTCTGTGTGTAGTGTGAATGCTCTCAACACTCTCTGTGTGTAGTGTGAATGCTCTCAACACTGTCTGTGTGTAGTGTGAATGCTCTCAACGCTGTTTGTGTGTAGTGTGAATGCTCTCAACACTGTCTGTATGTGGTAGTGTGAATGCTCTCTACGCTGTCTGTGTGTAGTGTGAATGCTCTCAACGCTGTATGTGTGTAGTGTGAATGCTCTCAACACTGTCTGTGTGTAGTGTGAATGCTCTCAACGCTGTCTGTGTGTAGTGTGAATGCTCTCAACACTGTCTGTATGTGGTAGTGTGAATGCTCTCAACGCTGTCTGTGTGTAGTGTGAATGCTCTCAACACTGTCTGTGTGTAGTGTGAATGCTCTCAAAGCTGTCTGTATGTGGTAGTGTGAATGCTCTCAACGCTGTCTGTGTGTAGTGTGAATGCTCTCAAAGCTGTCTGTATGTGGTAGTGTGAATGCTCTCAACTTTGTCTGTGTGTAGTGTGAATGCTCTCAACACTGTCTGTATGTGGTGTGAATGCTCTCAACACTGTCTGTGTGTAGTGTGAATGCTCTCAACGCTGTTTGTGTGTAGTGTGAATGCTCTCAAAGCTGTCTGTATGTGGTAGTGTGAATGCTCTCAACACTGTCTGTGTGTAGTGTGAATGCTCTCAACTCTGTCTGTATGTGGTAGTGTGAATGCTCTCAACACTGTCTGTGTGTAGTGTGAATGCTCTCAAAGCTGTCTGTATGTGGTAGTGTGAATGCTCTCAACGCTGTCTGTATGTGGTAGTGTGAATGCTCTCAACGCTGTTTGTGTGTAGTGTGAATGCTCTCAACGCTGTCTGTATGTGGTAGTGTGAATGCTCTCAACACTGTCTGTGTGTGATAGTGTGAATGCTCTCAACACTGTCTGTGTGTAGTGTGAATGCTCTCAACGCTGTTTGTGTGTAGTGTGAATGCTCTCAACGCTGTCTGTATGTGGTAGTGTCAATGCTCTCAACACTGTCTATGTGTGGTAGTGTGAATGCTCTCAACGCTGTCTGTGTGTAGTGTGAATGCTCTCAACACTGTCTGTGTGTAGTGTGAATGCTCTCAACGCTGTCTGTATGTGGTAGTGTGAATGCTCTCAATACTGTCTGTGTGTAGGTGAATGCTCTCAACGCTGTTTGTGTGTAGTGTGAGTGCTCTCAAAGCTGTCTGTATGTGGTAGTGTGAATGCTCTCAACGCTGTCTGTATGTGGTAGTGTGAATGTTCTCAACGCTGTTTGTGTGTAGTGTGAATGCTCTCAACGCTGTTTGTGTGTAGTGTGAATGCTCTCAAAGCTGTCTGTATGTGGTAGTGTGAATGCTCTCAACGCTGTCTGTGTGTAGTGTGAATGCTCTCAACGCTGTCTGTATGTGGTAGTGTGAATGCTCTCAACGCTGTCTGTATGTGGTAGTGTGAATTCTCTCAACGCTGTTTGTGTGTAGTGTGAATGCTCTCAACGTTGTCTGTATGTGGTAGTGTGAATGCTCTCAACGCTGTCTGTGTGTGGTAGTGTGAATGCTCTCAACACTGTCTGTGTGTGGTAGTGTGAATTCTCTCAACGCTGTTTGTGTGTAGTGTGAATGCTCTCAACGCTGTCTGTATGTGGTAGTATGAATGTTCTCAACACTGTCTGTATGTGGTAGTGTGAATGCTCTCAACGCTGTTTGTGTGTAGTGTGAATGCTCTCAACGATGTCTGTGTGTAGTGTGAATGCTCTCAACACTGTCTGTGTGTAGTGTGAATGCTCTCAACGCTGTCTGTATGTGGTAGTATGAATGCTCTCAACACTGTCTGTGTGTGGTAGTGTGAATGCTCTCAACGCTGTTTGTGTGTAGTGTGAATGCTCTCAACGCTGTCTGTGTGTAGTGTGAATGCTCTCAACGCTGTCTGTATGTGGTAGTGTGAATGCTCTCAACGCTGTCTGTGTGTAGTGTGAATGCTCTCAACACTGTCTGTGTGTAGTGTGAATGCCCTCAACGCTGTTTGTGTGTAGTGTGAATGCTCTCAACGCTGTCTGTGTGTAGTGTCAATGCTCTCAACACTGTCTGTATGTGGTAGTGTGAATGCTCTCAACGCTGTCTGTGTGTAGTGTGAATGCTCTCAACACTGTCTGTGTGTAGTGTGAATGCTCTCAACGCTGTCTGTGTGTAGTGTGAATGCTCTCAACACTCTCTGTATGTGGTAGTGTGAATGCTCTCAACACTGTCTGTTTTTGGTAGTGTGAATGCTCTCAACACTGTCTGTGTGTAGTGTGAATGCTCTCAACGCTGTCTGTGTGTAGTGTGAATGCTCTCAACGCTGTCTGTGTGTGGTAGTGTGAATGCTCTCAACGCTGTCTGTGTGTAGTGTGAATGCTCTCAACACTGTCTGTGTGTAGTGTGAATGCTCTCAACACTGTCTGTGTGTAGTGTGAATGCTCTCAACACTCTCTGTGTGTAGTGTGAATGCTCTCAACACTGTCTGTGTGTAGTGTGAATGCTCTCAACGCTGTTTGTGTGTAGTGTGAATGCTCTCAACACTGTCTGTATGTGGTAGTGTGAATGCTCTCAACGCTGTCTGTGTGTAGTGTGAATGCTCTCAACGCTGTATGTGTGTAGTGTGAATGCTCTCAACACTGTCTGTGTGTAGTGTGAATGCTCTCAACGCTGTCTGTGTGTAGTGTGAATGCTCTCAACACTGTCTGTATGTGGTAGTGTGAATGCTCTCAACGCTGTCTGTGTGTAGTGTGAATGCTCTCAACACTGTCTGTGTGTAGTGTGAATGCTCTCAAAGCTGTCTGTATGTGGTAGTGTGAATGCTCTCAACGCTGTCTGTGTGTAGTGTGAATGCTCTCAAAGCTGTCTGTATGTGGTAGTGTGAATGCTCTCAACTTTGTCTGTGTGTAGTGTGAATGCTCTCAACACTGTCTGTATGTGGTGTGAATGCTCTCAACACTGTCTGTGTGTAGTGTGAATGCTCTCAACGCTGTTTGTGTGTAGTGTGAATGCTCTCAAAGCTGTCTGTATGTGGTAGTGTGAATGCTCTCAACACTGTCTGTGTGTAGTGTGAATGCTCTCAACTCTGTCTGTATGTGGTAGTGTGAATGCTCTCAACACTGTCTGTGTGTAGTGTGAATGCTCTCAAAGCTGTCTGTATGTGTTAGTGTGAATGCTCTCAAAGCTGTCTGTATGTGGTAGTGTGAATGCTCTCAACGCTGTCTGTATGTAGTGTGAATGCTCTCAACGCTGTCTGTGTGTAGTGTGAATGCTCTCAAAGCTGTCAGTATGTGGTAGTGTGTATGCTCTCAACACTGTCTGTGTGTAGTGTGAATGCTCTCAACACTGTCTGTGTGTAGTGTGAATGCTCTCAAAGCTGTCTGTATGTGGTAGTGTGAATGCTCTCAACGCTGTGTGTGTGTAGTGTGAATGATCTCAACTTTGTCTGTGTGTAGTGTGAATGCTCTCAACGCTGTCTGTGTGTAGTGTGAATGCTCTCAACACTGTCTGTGTGTAGTGTGAATGCTCTCAACGCTGTCTGTATGTGGTAGTGTGAATGCTCTCAACGCTGTCTGTGTGTAGTGTGAATGCTCTCAACGCTGTCTGTGTGTGGTAGTGTGAATGCTCTCAACGCTGTCTGTGTGTAGTGTGAATGCTCTCAACACTGTCCGTGTGTAGTGTGAATGCTCTCAACACTGTCTGTGTGTAGTGTGAATGCTCTCAACGCTGTCTGTATGTGGAAGTGTGAATGCTCTCAACGCTGTCTGTGTGTAGTGTGAGTGCTCTCAACACTGTCCGTGTGTAGTGTGAATGCTCTCAACACTGTCTGTGTGTAGTGTGAATGCTCTCAACGCTGTCTGTGTGTGGTAGTGTAAATGCTCTCAACACTGTCTGTGTGTAGTGTGAATGCTCTCAACACTGTCTGTGTGTAGTGTGAATGCTCTCAACGCTATCTGTATGTGGTAGTGTGAATGCTCTCAACACTGTCTGTGTGTAGTGTGAATGCTCTCAACACTGTCCGTGTGTAGTGTGAATGCTCTCAACACTGTCTGTGTGTAGTGTGAATGCTCTCAACGCTGCCTGTGTGCGGTAGTGTGAATGCTCTCAACACTGTCCGTGTGTAGTTTGAATGCTATCAACGCTGTCTGTGTGTAGTGTGAATGCTCTCAACACTGTCTGTGTGTAGTGTGAATGCTCTCAACGCTGTCTGTGTGTGGTAGTGTGAATGCTCTCAACACTGTCTGTGTGTAGTATAATGCTCTCAACGCTGTCTGTGTGTGGTAGTGTGAATGCTCTCAACACTGTCTGTGTGTAGTCTGAATGCTCTCAACACTGTCTGTGTGTAGTGTGAATGCTCTCAACACTGTCCGTGTGTAGTGTGAATGCTCTCAACACTGTCTGTGTGTAGTGTGAATGCTCTCAACGCTGTCTGTGTGTGGTAGTGTGAATGCTCTCAACACTGTCTGTGTGTAGTGTGAATGCTCTCAACACTGTCTGTGTGTAGTATGAATGCTCTCAAAGCTGTCAGTATGTGGTAGTGTGAATGCTCTCAACGCTGTCTGTGTGTAGTGTGAATGCACTTAACACTGTCTGTGTGTAGTGTGAATGCTCTCAACGCTGTCTGTATGTGGTTGTCAGGGTCTTAAACCTGGCTCGTTTTACCTAACACATGTGAGACAGTACAAGTACAACGTGATTTGACTTGAGACTCAACGACACAACGTTCAATGGATTTATTTACAGATCATATACAATACGATGATCATTACAATATCTAAGTTATACTTCAATACACTTACAGACACAATACAGCTCACAGTCTATCTCTCAAGATGTACTAGAACTCGACTTTCAGGCACAGAAACCACACAACGCCTTTCTCTCATCATACGTCCAGTCGAGTCCACGTCCCAGAGCTGTCTGTCTATTGCTCGCAACGCGCCTCCCCACCTGAAGTGGCTTCACGAGGCCTGCGTGCGTCTTGCTTTGTCCTTGCCTGACCGCTGGCCGTCTCGTCAGCCAGCAACCTCGCAGGCAGGTAACTAATACTCGCCTGGCGGGCGTAACGAAGTTACGGCATCCCGGCTGGGGACTAAGTCGCCTGGCGAGCGTAACGATGTCACTGCATCTCTGCAATACTTTAGACTCTGACAGTGGTAGTGTGAATGCTCTCAACATTGTATGTAGTGTGAATGCTCTCAACACTGTCTGTGTGTAGTGTGAATGGTCTCAACACCTACCTGCCAAGTGCCACTGCCAGCAAGCCTGAGATCAACATCATGTATTGCAACAGCTGTATTCAGTGTGTGCCATATCATGTACATCAATAGCTGTATTCAGTGTGTTCCACATCATGTACATCAACAGCTGAGTTCAGTGTGTTCCACATCATGTACATCAACAGCTGTATTCCGTGTGTTCCACATCATGTACAGCAACAGCTGTATTCAGTGTGTTCCACATCATGTACAGCAACAGCTGAGTTTAGTGTGTTCCACATCGTGTACATCAACAGCTGAGTTCAGTGTGTTCCACATCATGTACATCAACAGCTGAGTTAAGTGTGTTCCACATCATGTACATCAACAGCTGTATTCCGTGTGTTCCACATCATGTACATCAACAGCCGTATTCCGTGTGTTCCACATCATGTACATCAACAGCTGTATTCAGTGTGTTCCACATCATGTACATCAACAGCCGTATTCCGTGTATTCCACATCATGTACATCAACAGCTGTATTCCGTGTGTTCCACATCATGTACATCAACAGCTGTATTCAGTGTGTTCCACATCATGTACATCAACAGCTGTATTCCGTGTGTTCCACATCATGTACATCAACAGCTGTATTCAGTGTGTTCCACATCATGTACAGCAACAGCTGAGTTTAGTGTGTTCCACATCGTGTACATCAACAGCTGAGTTCAGTGTGTTCCACATCATGTACATCAACAGCTGAGTTCAGTGTGTTCCACATCATGTACAGCAACAGCTGTATTCAGTGTGTTCCACATCATGTACAGCAACAGCTGTATTCAGTGTGTTCCACATCATGTACAGCAACAGCTGTATTCAGTGTGTTCCACATCATGTACAGCAACAGCTGTATTCAGTGTGTTCCACATCATGTACAGCAACAGCTGTATTCAGTGTGTTCCACATCATGTACAGCAACAGCTGAGTTTAGTGTGTTCCACATCATGTACAGCAACAGCTGAGTTTAGTGTGTTCCACATCATGTACAGCAACAGCTGAGCTTAGTGTGTTCCACATCTTGTACATCAACAGCTGAGTTCAGTGTGTTCCACATCATGTACATCAACAACTTAGTTCAGTGTGTTCAAGTTTGCTCATCTTCTGCTTACATTGACCTCAACATATTGCTCTGTTCTCAGACCAGCCCACTGTCAGGGTCCATGCACACATAGAGGACACACTGTGGTCCATTCAAGTCTTTGAACACACAGACATTTATGCCGTTGAGGTATGTATGTAGAGCTTCCTCCTTTTAACTTTAGACTGGATTACATATAGATGCTACATTATACATTTAGTAATCATATGTTTTACAGGTTGAGAATCGTTGTCACATACACACTGACAAGTCTTTGACACATAAACACTGACTCAGCTATAATAATTGTATCTAATGATTGACTACTGGTTGAGCTATAATAATTGTAACGAATGATTGACTTGACATACCGGTCAGCTATAATAACTGTAACTGACTGACTAGACATACCGGCTCAGCTATAATAACTGTAACTGACTGACTAGACATACCGGCTCAGCTATAATAATTGTAACTAATGATTGACTAGACATACCGGCTCAGCTATAATAATTGTAACTAATGACTGACTAGACATACCGGCTCAGCTATAATAATTGTAACTAATGATTGACTAGACATACCGGCTCAGCTATAATAATTGTAACTAATGATTGACTAGACATACCGGCTCAGCTATAATAATTGTAACTAATGATTGACTAGACATACCGGCTCAGCTATAATAACTGTAACTAATGATTGACTAGACATACCCGCTCAGCTATAATAATTGTAACTAATGATTGACTACTGGTTGAGCTATAATAATTGTAACTAATGATTGACTAGACATACTGGCTCAGCTATAATAATTGTAACTAATGATTGACTAGACATACTGGTTCATCTATAATAATTGTAGCCAGTGATTGACTAGACATACTGGGTCATCACTATCACATGTAACATGTCATAACTAACAACTGTGGGTAATCCCCAACAAATCGCAGGACCTTTGCCCTCCAGTGGTCTAGTCTATAGGATACACTAAGTACCACAACACATGTGCTCGAAACAATAGCTGAGTAAAATGACACAATAAAGAACTTTGACACATACAATAACAAGACACCTTTCAAGGAAGACTTCACGAACATAAACATGAATTGTGACAACAGAAACATGTGTTTCGACGCCGGAAAGGGCCCAGGAGAGCTCTGACATTTGCCAGCCACTCCCGTAAGATAAACAACAATATCTGATTATATGCTCCAAACAATCAGTTCATACATGCTTACATTATAGATATCCATATCTCTACATTCTCCGTCTTCATGGATACTACATCTCTGATTGTAACATGCAACATTCACCATTGCATATCAATGTTATGAGACCATGCCTGATGTTGGGACTAATTGTCCTTTGTTGCTTCATTCTCAGTCTGTTCTGCCGTCTCATGTAGCACATCATTCACGCATAGAGTGCCTTCAAGTCAGTGGAACGATCACACACACACACACACACACACACACACACACACACACACACACACACACACACACACACACACACACACACGCACGCACGCACGCACGCACGCACACACACACACACACACACACGCACGCACGCACGCACGCACGCACACACACACACACACACACACAGATCCTACACACCAATGATGGAAGATTAGATCTGACTTGTCCAGCTGCAATATTTAACCATGAAATGCAAGAGACACACATAGACTTATTTGTCTAGTTCTGCAGATCAGTGGAGTGCATGTCAAGACTAATCAATCCTCCCAGCATCACGATCCAAGAAGACAACGACGCTAATTGAGTCTATCTACATAAGACATAATCAACACTCTTGCACTGGCAACATCTCAACAGGCAACATCTCAACAGGATACAACATCTCAACTGGCAACATCTCAACAGGATACAACATCTTGACACTTGATTATATTCTCCTACATCAGACATCACAAGCAGACTCCACATCTCAACAACCCTCATCAGACATAACATCTCTGTGCTGGGAAATCAGGCTACCATTGCTACATACTTTCTCAACATTGCTACATACTTTCTCAACATTGCTACATACTTTCTCAACATTGCTACATTTGCTAAGGAACCTATAATAAGTTCAGTGTCTGCACATTGTACAACATTTTATGCATTAACCCATATAAAGTCAATGGTAAAACGGGACAACACGGTGTGCCCAATAGACTTCTCACTTAGTTCTTGCTTGTGTTAACTCTACTCAGGTCAAATATTCAGGCAGCATGTAGAGGACAAGACAATCATACTGCCACTGGTGTTATATAGAGGACAAGGCAATCATACTGCCACTGGTGTCATATAGAGGACAAGACAATCATACTGCCACTGGTGTCATGTAGAGGACAAGACAATCATACTGCCACTGGTGTTATATAGAGATCAAGACAATCATACTGCCACTGGTGTCATATAGAGGACAAGGCAATCATACTGCCACAGGTGTCATATAGAGGACAAGGCAATCATACTGCCACTGGTGTCATGTAGAGGACAAGACAATCATACTGCCACTGGTGTCATGTAGAGGACAAGACAATCATACTGCCACTGGTATCATGTAGAGGACAAGACAATCATACTGCCACTGGTGTCATATAGAGGACAAGACAATCATACTGCCACTGGTGTCATATAGAGGACAAGACAATCATACTGCCACTGGTGTCATATAGAGGACAAGACAACCATACTGCCACTGGTGTCATGTAGAGGACAAGACAATCATACTGACACTGGTGTCATATAGAGGACAAGACAATCATACTGCCACTGGTATCATGTAGAGGACAAGACAATCATACTGTCACTGGTGTCATATAGAGGACAAGACAATCATACTGCCACTGGTGTCATGTAGAGGACAAGACAATCATACTGCCACTGGTGTCATATAGAGGACAAGACAATCATACTGCCACTGGTGTCATATAGAGGACAAGACAATCATACTGCCACTGGTGTCATATAGAGGACAAGACAATCATACTGCCACTGGTGTCATATAGAGGACAAGACAATCATACTGCCACTGGTGTCATGTAGAGGACAAGGCAATCATACTACCACTGGTGTCATGTAGAGGACAAGACAATCATACTGCCACAGGTGTCATGTAGAGGACAAGGCAATCATACAGCCATTGGTGTCATGGCATGTAGGCCACTGGATACAGGAAGCACTGTTGACTCTTGATTTCGCATTCCTTCATGTTTCATGACAAACACTGTTGGCTGACCATGAGCTGATACTAAACTGATTGATTTGTTCTGCACAGCCAGCCTGGAGACTGCTGACACCATCAGAGAATCCCAGAAATGACACTCTGATAGCATACAGAGCTTCCGACCTGACTTCCAACAGCTTCAATAGGTAAGGCATACAGCCTCTCTGTCGTTATACTTGTGTAACTATATTCTCAGTTAGCCATGCATTGTCGTAGAGTTTTAGATGTTCTTCATTGTTGTCTGGCTGAGAGATTTCTAATAGTTTCTTCAGCTTTGATAAACTACAAATTTGTATTTCCAACACTTGGCAGTTCACAGTTCTGTGGGGTGCATGATCACGAGACAGTCGACAGACAACCTCCCAGAGTCCACAGTACCACGCCGGAGCCAGTGTTGGCTGACATACCGGGCAACCACTCTTATAGTACAGGTATGTTTCCACAGTCAATGGTCGCTCTTATAGTACAGGTATGTTTCCACAGTCAATGGTCGCTCTTATAGTACAGGTATGTTTCCACAGTCAATGGTCGCTCTTATAGTACAGGTATGTTTCCACAGTCAATGGTCGCTCTTATAGTACAGGTATGTTTCCACAGTCAATGGTCGCTCTTATAGTACAGGTATGTTTCCACAGTCAATGGTCGCTCTTATAGTACAGGTATGTTTCCACAGTCAATGGTCGCTCTTATAGTACAGGTATGTTTCCACAGTCAATGGTCGCTCTTATAGTACAGGTATGTTTCCACAGTCAATGGTCGCTCTTATAGTACAGGTATGTTTCCAAAGTCAATGGTCGCTATTATAGTACAGGTATGTTTCCACAGTCAATGGTCGCTGTTATAGTACAGGTATGCTTCCACAGTCAAGGTCGCTCTTATAGTGCAGGTATGTTTTAAGAGTCAATGGTCGCTCTTATAGTACGTTTCCACAGTCAATGGCCGCTTTTAATGATACAGTTGACCCAAGTGCTTGATTTACCATTCCCAGCAGCTAACAGGCACAAGGCCTGTCTTTATCAAACACAGCAGGCAACCATGATGTATTGTGTGGATCTGTCTTTGTGAGGCTCTACAGGCAACCATGATGTATTGTGTGGATCTGTCTTTGTGAGGCTCTACAGGCAACCATGATGCATTGTGTGGATCCACATGTTTGCAGGAATTCAAGAAACCAACACAGATGCCAGCGAAGAACTCGAACCAGACATACTAAAAGAAGAAATTATAGAGGCCGTCAGATTAACCCCATTGAACAAATCACCAGGACAAGATGAAATACCAAATGAACTAATTAAAGCAGCAAGAGAAGTAGGAACAGCATATCTACATAGACTATTCAATCACTTGTTTGCATAGAACAACAGACACCACGAGACTGGGGAAATGCCATAATTATCCCAATTTGGAAAAAAGGCAGCAAAAGAGACTGCACACAATACACAGGAATTTCCCTTTTGAGTCATACTGGGAAAATATCTTGCAAAATTCTTGGGAACAGTTTACAAACTACTACAGAACCCCAATTAAGCGAAACACAACTTGGATTTAGGAAAAACAAAGGATACACAGATGCCATTTTTGCTCTTACACAACTTATAGAAAAATCAATCGAATTCAATGAAACACTCTACTAAGCCTTTGTCCGCAAAGAAAAGGCATTTTATAGAGTAGAAAAAAACAAACTGTCGGAAAACTTTAAACAATATGGAGTCTAACAAACGTATGTAGAAGATTATACAACAACAGTGAATGCATAGTGAGAGCAACTGGGAGACATTCAGAACCCTTCACCATAAGATCCGGAGTACGACAAGGTTGTTTCCTGTCCCTCTCTTGTTCATAACATATATAGACAACATATGTAAAGAAACCAGCCAAGCAGAGACAGCAAGAACACCGCATGACGAGAACACAGAAGAAGAACCATCTGCAAATCTAACCACTAGAGAACTCCTGTTTGCGGACCCCCAAGCACTAATAGCAAAATCAGAAGCTGAATTACAAGACCACATGAATAGTCTAAACGAAATGTGTAGGGAACATAACATGAAAATTAGCACAAGTATAACAGAGGTAATGACTATAACTCATTCATTCATTATGAGCCATGCCGATAAGCGTGGGCGGCCATGTTCTGCCATCTCACTCGATCACCAGAGTCGTAGATCAGCTCCGTGTTTCTGTATCGACCATGCCACGTGGCTAAGCCATCCAGGTATTTAATTTTTCGTATTCCCCTTGGTCTGTTCCCTTCGATCTTGCCAGTTGTCACCAAGTTCTCAAATTCATTTCTTCTCATAACATGCCCAAAAATTTTGACTGTCTACGTCTAATGTCTCTAAATCTAAAGTAGGCGTTTGTGGAGTGGCAGTAACCGAAGACGTTTATGTAGGTTAGAAAAGCTTACCGACAATTCTAACCTCCATGAACGTCTTCAGTTACTGCCACTCCACAAACGCCTACTTTTTAATAAGGCCAACTAATTCACAAAATCTTATTTCAAAATGCTCCAAGCTACCTTTGGCTATTGTTTAAATATAACGCAAGACATAGTGAACGACTAAATATACTTCATGTCCCTAAACCTAGGATAGACTTATATAAAACAAGCTTAGCATACTCTGCCGCTCAGTTGTGGAACAATCTTCCACAAGAAATCAAAGACACCACCAATCATTATACATACATTCGCAACCTGTTTGAACACTACCTCAGTACAGACTACATTCCCCCATAAACAAAAACACAAAAAGACAATAATAATGGTAACTTATCTCAAACGACAACTAGCCAAAAAACATTCCCATATGTATGGCACGTTACACCCTCCTTAGGTATTTATAATGCCCATGTTAAACACTGCCTCAGTGAGTCATTTGTTATTGATTATTTTTCATGCGTTTTAATGCTTATTGTTCTTTTGTTGTCAAAATTTGCTTCATAAATGATGTTGAATGAAAGAATGTATGAGAGGAAATAGAGAAGAGCAGAATGTCAGACGGGCCTGCGTGCCCAATTCTTAACCCTTTGAAAATAAAGACTTTCGTTCGTTCGTTCGTCTCTAATCAGTTTACGATCTTCATTTGTTTCTTAAAAGACTTGGTCATTGATTTTTCTATCTGTCCATGGTATTCTTTGCATTTTCCTCAGAAACCATATTTCCACAGCCATCAGATGTTTTTCAGCTTGTCTGCTCATTGTCCACGCCTCACATCCATATAAAAGTACAGGTTCTATGTAGCACTTCAACACTCTTTTTCTCCTTTCAAATGATATCTTTTTATTGGTCAGTATGTTTTTCATCTTGCAAAAGGCTGCCTTCGCCATGGCAATTCTTGTTCTAATCTCTTCAAGGCATCTCCCATCAGATGTTATGACTGTTCCGAGATAGTTGTACCGATTCACTTGTTTAAGAATATGCCCATTTACTTGTATATTACTTTGTGGTATTTCTTCCTTCCTAGTGACGACCATAATCTGTGTCTTCTTACAATTCAATTCTAACCCTAGTTGTTCACTGTGTGCAACAACCGCATCTACTAAATTTGCAGGTCCTGTTCATTGTCTGCAATCAAGACTGTATCATCTGCGTATCTAATGTTATTGATGTATCGTCCCCCAATGTTGATTCTTTCCTTATCTTCTATATTTCTGAAAATATTTTCACTGTATAGGAAAAAAAGATCTGGAGACATTACACATCCCTGTCTCACACCTCTCTTAATAGGCTGATATTGACCTACTTCATTATCAATTCTTATGGCAGCTTGTTGTTTCCAATATATGTTTTTTACAAGTCTAAGGTCTTTTCCATCAATTTGTAGATCTTCAAGCATCCTTATCATGTCGACATGTCTCACTTTATCGAAAGCCTTTGTGTAGTCAATAAAGCAAAGGTGTAGATCTTTGTTTACTTCTATAGAACGTTCAATTACTGTTCTCAGTATGTACACAGCATTTACTGTACCTTTGGCTTTTACAAACCCACATTGTTCCTCTCCTATTTCAAGTTGTATTTTCTTCCAAACTCTTTGCATGATAATTCTTAGCAAAATCTTCGTGATGTGACTCATTATACTAATTGTTCGATGTTGATCACATTCCAAGGCTCCTGATTTCTTTGGGATTGCAATAAATACAGAATTACATAATTCATGAGGTATATCTCCAGTATCATATATGGTATTCAGGAGTCTGGTAACTTTATCTATTCCGTATTCTTCTAAAGCATTAATCATTTCTGTTGTGATGCTGTCTGAACAGATTTCATATGGTTAAGAGCATTCTGAACTTCCATCTTCAAAATTGATGGTCCTTCATTATTATTTTGAATATCATACTGTTCTTCTCTGTTATCATCATAAAGGTTTTTCACATAATCTGACCATACATGTAAAATCTGATCTTTTTCTATTATGATTTTTCCATCTTTTGTCTTTAGGCAGCCTGCTGATGTATGTGTTCTTTGATTAGTAAGCTCCTGAATTCTTTTGTGCATTAGTTTGGTATTTTTACTGTTGTGTTGTTTTCAATTTCTATGCAATTTTTCTCGAGCCATGCTTCTTTTGCCTCCTTACATAATGTTCTGACTTTTCTGTGAATTTCATTATACTTGGCAGGATTATTTTTGTTTCTGTCTTCTTGTTAGCTGTAAAATTTCTTCAGTCATCCATGTCTGACGACCCACTTTCTTTAATTTTGGAATAGTTTTTTCTGCAGCTAAACTGATTGAATTCTTCAACATTTCCCATTGATCATCCACATCTTGAAATAGGATCTCTAGATCAGACAATATATCAAATTTGTTCTTTACTTCTATGTTAAAATTATCTTGTATTTCTTTGTCAGTTTTCAATTTGCACAAATCATATTTAGTGTTTCTGGTTGTATACTTGACTTTCTTTTACTTTACCCTCAGTTGCCTGTAATTAATCTGTGATCACTGTAACAGTCTGCATTGCGGAACTGTTTTTACGACTGTTAACGCATTTCGAAACCTTCTGCTAATCAGGATGTAATCTATCTTATTTTTAATCCTGCTGTCTGGACTCTTCCATGTCCATAATCTTCTAGGATGTTGTTTAAACCAGGTGTTTCCTACAACCATTTCTTGTTCTTTTGCCTATTCTACAAGTCTGTATCCTCTTTCGTTTCGCTCTCCCAAACCATGGTTGCCTACACTGCATCCATCGCCTTGATTTCCCACTTTTGCGTTGAAATCACCCATTATAATATTTATTTCTGATTTTTTACATTTCTTCAAAGCAAGCTCCATGTCATTATAAAATTTATCTATACTTTCTTCACTGCATTCACTTGTTGGAGTATATATATATATATATATATATATATATATATATATATATATATATATATATATATATGACATTTATTGTAAAAGGTCTTCCGTTTAATTTTACTAATAAGACTCTGTCTGAAACAGCCAAATAACCTTTAATAGAATTTGATGTTTGCCGATCCAACATAATGGCTTCACCTCTTTGCCTTTCTTCTCCTCCAGAATAAATAATCTTACAATCCTCTCCTGTCTTGATCCCTGCTTCTCTTCATCTGGTTTCGCACATTCCTAATATATTAATATTTTTTCTTCCCATTTATTTGCTACTGGAACTATTGGTGTTGGAACTTTTCTCTGGCTGCTGAGGATAGGGACGGAGCGCTTATGGGAATGCCCCGAATGCAGTGATGTCGGTCCCTAAATCAATCAATCAATCAATCAATCAATCAATCCATCGATCAATCGATTGATCAATCAATCAATCAATCAGTCGCTTCCCATTTCTTGTTTGATGTTATGCAATTTTCCCTCTGCATTCATTGTTCTGACATTGCAGGTTCTTACCTTTAATGATATTAATCTTTTGCACCTAGTAGCCTGTTGATGGTCTGGAGTCACCTGGTGCACATGACTACCCCTATCGGGCGAGGCTATTCCTATGGATCAGCATTACGCCGTTTCTCTGAATGTCGATGATATCGCAAAACATAATGTTCTTGGCATCTGTGAAGAAGGTAGTTTGCTGCTTTCCTTCTTAGCAGTGACCATACAGGTCGATGACCGTAGCCATTATCTCCTCAAAAAGAGATCCTCTGCCTACCGTCGTGAAGCTGGAGACCATAACCCACAACTATCTGTCGGCTGCTCTTCAACCTCATCCACCACCTGCACCCATGGCTTCACGTAACCCTGATCGGGAGGCTAAACGGGTACTCCACCTTGCCCAAGGGTGTCCCGTAGGCTAGCGGGAGGAAGGAGGCACCTTACCTCTCCTTTGATAGGGGATACCCCTACCCCGCCACCCAACTATAACTAAAGAAGAAAAAAACAATATCAAAAACAATAACAATTCACCTAAATGAACATCCCTTGAAACAAGTAAATAGTTTCAAGTACCTAGGAAGTATAAAATCATCAAATGGCAAATCAGAAGACGAGATCGAAAATAGATGCAATAAGGCAAACCAACTCATTGGACAAATGGCACCAATACTAAAGAACAAACATGTATCAATAACTACTAAGAAAACACTTTACAACACAATCTTCCTACCAACTCTATGTTACCAATGCCAAACCTGGACAATGACAGAAAAAGAGAAAAGAAAAATCACAACAACAGAAATGAGGTTCCTGAGAAGAATAAATGCATCAAGAAGAGATAAGATCAGAAATGAATAAATCGGGACTAAAGTGGGGGTTATAGCTGCACTAGTTTTTATTAGAAGGAAGTAAGTCAAATGGTTTGACAATGAAAATAGGTTAACAACTAACAGTATACCACATTAAGCAATGATGTACAGACCAGATGGAAACAGAGGAAAAGGCCGACCAAGTAAATGATGGACGCAGGGAATAACAGAGTCCATGGGAATATCGATACACGAAGCTCAAGGTACAAGAGGAACATGATGAGATGAGATGAACCTTGATGTTGATATTCAGACAGCTGTGAGAGTCTGTGGTGTGATGAGAACAGGGATAGGGGATGGTCACAGTTCAGTGAGTATTCCAGGTAAATGCATCTAGTATTTATGGTGTGTCGATCTGCAGTAGAATCATGGACACTGCGTCTGTACCTTGTCTATGTTGTTTCTTATACAGGCAGCAGGAGACGGGAGAAGAGACTTTCAGACAGTGGATCGGCGTGCAGGCTCTTTATAGTGGGGGATTACACTTTCTTTAAGGGCCGGTGCAAGGCCAATCATAAGGCTTGCCTAGCTTTAATGGTAATGAATGAAGGTGATGCTCGTTGTACAATTTCTCATTGATGTCTTGTGTTTGTCTAGTGAGTATTTGTTGTAGTGTGAACAATGGGAGGGGCGGACGGGCGATTACATTCATTCAGATAAGGCTGTGTGATTGACCTTTAGGTCAAGGCTGGTATGTCAATGCTGTTGTCGAGGGCAGTCACAGCCAGTGTTTCATGTTGCCAGTCAAAACCAGCCAATCAGAGTCTTTGTTTATATAATGACAGCCAAAACCAGCCAATCAGATTGTTTGTTTATATAATGACAGCCAAAATTAACCAATCAGAGTCTTTGTTTATATAATGACAGCCAAAACCAACCAATCAGAGTCTTTGTTTATATAATGACAGTCAAAACCAACCAATCAGAGTCTTTGTTTATATAATGACAGCCAAAACCAGCCAATCAGAGTGTTTGTTTATATAATGACAGCCAAAACCAGCCAATCAGAGTGTTTGTTTATATAATTACAGACAAAATCAACCAGTTTTGTGTATACAGTCAGTGTCACCCAATCAAACCCTACTAATCAGAGTGTTTATTTTATTGTGTTACGCAATCAAAACCAAACAGTAAACATGTTTGTTTATCAGCTTCTGTACTTTCACACGCCTGGTGACTAGAGGACATCAGAGATTGTGTCTGGGTATGCGCGGGCGCGCGCTCACGGGAAAGAGGGGGGGGGGGGGGAGATATGAGGGGGCTTCAGATGAAAACCTTAAAGGTGTGTTTTTTTGGTGAATATATTCTGAAGAAGTAAAGAACAATTGTATCATGTTTTAATGTATTCACCACTCGTTCAATACAAGTCCTCAAGAGCCGATATAGTGATCCGATGATATCGACAACATCATCCACCGAGTGTCAGATGGTAAGTACCAGCAGATATAGTGACCACATCATCCACCGAGTGTCAGATGGTAAGTACCAGATATAGTGATCACATCATCCACTGAGTGTCAGATGGTAAGTACCAGCAATAGTCACCACATCATCCACCGAGTGTCAGATGGTAAGTACCAGATATAGTGACCACATCAACCACCGAGTGTCAGATGGTAAGTACCAGATATATTGACCACATCATCCACCGAGTGTCAGATGGTAAGTACCAGATATAGTGACCACATCATCCACTTAGTGTCAGATGGTAAGTACCAGATATATTGACCACATCATCCACCGAGTGTCTGATGGTAAGTACCAGATATAGTGACCACATCATCCACTGAGTGTCAGATGGTAAGTACCAGATATATTGACGACATCATCCACCGAGTGTCAGATGGAAAGTACAAGATATAGTGACGACATCATCCACCGAGTGCCAGATGGTAAGTACCAGATATAGTGACCACATCATCCACCGAGTGTCAGATGGTAAGTACCAGATATAGTGACGATATCATCCACCGAGTGTCAGATGGTAAGTACCAGCAATAGTCAACACATCATCCACTGAGTGTCAGATGGTAAGTACCAGATATATTGACCACATCACCCACCGAGTGTCAGATGGTAAGTACCAGATATAGTGACCACATCATCCACCGAGTGTCAGATCGTAAGTACCAGATATAGTGACCACATCATCCACTGAGTGTCAGATGGTAAGTACCAGATATATTGACCACATAATCCACCGAATGTCAGATGGTAAGTACCAGCAACAGTGACCACATCATCCACCGAGTGTCAGATGGTAAGTACCAGATATATTGACGACATCATCCACCGAGTGTCAGATGGTAAGTACCAGATATATTGACCACATCATCCACCGAGTGTCAGATGGTAAGTACCAGATATATTTACCACATCATCCATCGAATGTTAGATGGTAAGTACCAGCTACAGTGACCACATCATCCACCGAGTGTCAGATGGTAAGTACCAGATATAGTGACGACATCATCCACCGAGTGTCAGATGGTAAGTACCAGATATAGTGACCACATCATCCACCGAGTGTCAGATGGTAAGTACCAGCAACAGTGACCACATCATCCACCGAATAACAGATGGTAAGTACGAGCAACAGTGACCACATCATCCACCGAGTGTCAGATGGTATGTACCAGATATAGTGACCATATCATCCACCGAGTGTCTGATGGTAAGTACCAGATACAGTGACGACATCATCCACCGAGTGTCAGATGGTAATTACCAGATATAGTGACGACATCATCCACCGAGTGTCAGATGGTAAGTAGCAGATATAGTGACGACATCATCCACCGAGTGTCAGATGGTAAGTACCAGATATATTGACCACATCATCCACCGAGTGTCAGATGGTAAGTACCAGATATAGTGACCACATCATCCACTGAGTGTCAGATGGTAAGTAGCAGATATATTGACGACATCATCCACCGAGTGCCAGATGGTAAGTACCAGATATAGTGACGACATCATCCACCGAGTGCCAGATGGTAAGTACCAGATATAGTGACCACATCATCCACCGAGTGTCAGATGGTAAGTACCAGATATAGTGACGATATCATCCACCGAGTGTCAGATGGTAAGTACCAGCAATAGTCAACACATCATCCACCGAGTGTCAGATGGTAAGTACCAGATATAGTGACCACATCATCCACTGAGTGTCAGATGGTAAGTACCAGATATATTGACCACATCATCCACCGAGTGTCAGATGGTAAGTACCAGATATAGTGAACACATCATCCACCGAGTGTCAGATGGTAAGTACCAGATATAGTGACCACATCATCCACCGAGTGTCAGATGGTAAGTACCAGATATATTGACCACATCATCCACCGAATGTCAGATGGTAAGTACCAGCAACAGTGACCACATCATCCACCGAGTGTCAGATGGTAAGTACCAGATATATTGACCACATCATCCACCGAATGTCAGATGGTAAGTACCAGATATATTGACCACATCATCCACCGAGTGTCAGATGGTAAGTACCAGATATATTGACCACATCATCCACCGAATGTCAGATGGTAAGTACCAGCTACAGTGACCACATCATCCACCGAGTGTCAGATGGTAAGTACCAGATATAGTGACGACATAATCCACTGAGTGTCAGATGGTAAGTATCAGATATAGTGACCACATCATCCACCGAGTGTCAGATGGTAAGTACAAGCAACAGTGACCACATCATCCACCGAATGTCAGATGGTAAGTACCAGCAACAGTGACCACATCATCCACCGAGTGTCAGATGGTAAGTACCAGATATATTGACCACATCATCCACCGAGTGTCTGATGGTAAGTACCAGATATAGTGACGACATCATCCACCGAGTGTCAGATGGTAAGTACCAGATATAGTGACGACATCATCCACCGAGTGTCAGATGGTAAGTACCAGATATAGTGACGACATCATCCACCGAGAGTCTGATGGTAAGTACCAGCGATAGGGACCACATCATCCACCGAGTGTCTGATGGTAAGTACCAGCAACAGTGACCACATCATCCACCGAGTGTCAGATGGTAAGTACCAGATATATTGACCACATCATCCACCGAGTGGGACGCAGAGGTGTTTCCAAGGCACCAGGGCCGGGTTATATACTGGCCAAGACCTATTGACGCGTCCTCGTCGAGCGTCCTGGGCAACAGGTCCCTTTGGGGTCCTGGCTAAAGTCAATAGGATCGCCGATTCCTCCGAAGTCAGAGAGTGTCTGCCTGTACGGCGAGGAACCACCAGTCTGCACAACAATAAGCCAGACATTGGACAACGGATACTCATGCAAACCTCAGGTCCTGTATGACATCACACTGATGTTGGACAACAGGATGTCTTCATCCGACATACAGGACTTCGCGTTGGAGTTCAAGCCAACGAACACAAGCAAGCAACCAGCAAGCAGCATCCACCGAGTGTCAGATGGTAAGTACCAGCAGATATAGTGACCACATCATCCACCGAGTGTCAGATGGTAAGTACCAGATATAGTGATCACATCATCCACAAAGTGTCAGATGGTAAGTACCAGCAATAGTCACCACATCATCCACCGAGTGTCAGATGGTAAGTACCAGATATAGTGACCACATCATCCACTGAGTGTCAGATGGTAAGTACCAGATATATTGACCACATCATCCACCGAGTGTCAGATGGTAAGTACCAGATATAGTGACCACATCATCCACCGAGTGTCAGATGGTAAGTACCAGATACAGTGACCACATCATCCACTGAGTGTCAGATGGTAAGTACCAGATATAGTGACGACATCATCCACCGAGTGTCAGATGGTAAGTACCAGATATAGTGACGACATCATCCACCGAGTGTCAGATGGTAAGTACCAGATATAGTGACCACATCATCCACCGAGTGTCAGATGGTAAGTACCAGATATAGTGACCACATCATCCATCGAGTGTCAGATGGTAAGTACCAGCAACAGTGACCACATTATCCACCGAATGTCAGATGGTAAGTACCAGCAACAGTGACCACATCATCCACCGAGTGTCAGATGGTAAGTACCAGATATAGTGACCATATCATCCACCGAGTGTCTGATGGTAAGTACCAGATATAGTATGACATCATCCACCGAGTGTCAGATGGTAAGTACCAGATATAGTGACGACATCATCCACCGAGTGTCAGATGGTAAGTACCAGATATAGTGACGACATCATCCACCGAGTGTCTGATGGTAAGTACCAGCGATAGGGACCACATCATCCACCGAGTGTCAGATGGTAAGTACCAGCAACAGTGACCACATCATCCACCTAATGTCAGATGGTAAGTACCAGCAACAGTGACGACATCATCCACCGAGTGTCAGATGGTAAGTACCAGATATATTGACCACATCATCCACCGAGTGTCAGATGGTAAGTACCAGAATATAGTGACCACATCATCCGCTGAGTGTCAGATGGTAAGTACCAGATATAGTGACGACATCATCCACCGAGTGTCAGATGGTAAGTACCAGATATAGTGACGACATCATCCACCGAGTGTCAGATGGTAAGTACCAGATATATTGACCACATCATCCACCGAGTGTCAGATGGTAAGTACCAGATATATTGACCACATCATCCACCGAGTGTCAGATGGTAAGTACCAGATATAGTGACCACATCATCCACTTAGTGTCAGATGGTAAGTACCAGATATATTGACCACATCATCCACCGAGTGTCAGATGGTAAGTACCAGATATAGTGACCACATCATCCACTGAGTGTCAGATGGTAAGTACCAGATATATTGACGACATCATCCACCGAGTGTCAGATGGTAAGTACCAGATATAGTGACGACATCATCCACCGAGTGTCAGATGGTAAGTACCAGATATATTGACGACATCATCCACCGAGTGTCTGATGGTAAGTACCAGCGATAGGGACCACATCATCCACCGAGTGTCAGATGGTAAGTACCAGCAACAGTGACCACATCATCCACCTAATGTCAGATGGTAAGTACCAGCAACAGTGACGACATCATCCACCGAGTGTCAGATGGTAAGTACCAGATATATTGACCACATCATCCACCGAGTGTCAGATGGTAAGTACCAGATATATTGACCACATCATCCACCGAGTGTCAGATGGTAAGTACCAGATATAGTGACCACATCATCCACTGAGTGTCAGATGGTAAGTAGCAGATATATTGACGACATCATCCACCGAGTGCCAGATGGTAAGTACCAGATATAGTGACGACATCATCCACCGAGTGCCAGATGGTAAGTACCAGATATAGTGACCACATCATCCACCGAGTGTCAGATGGTAAGTACCAGATATAGTGACGACTATCATCCACCGAGTGTCAGATGGTAAGTACCAGATATAGTCAACACATCATCCACCGAGTGTCAGATGGTAAGTACCAGATATAGTGACCGATATCATCCACCTGAGTGTCAGATGGTAAGTACCAGCAATATGTCAACACATCATCCACCGAGTGTCAGATGGTAAGTACCAGATATAGTGACCACATCATCCACCTGAGTGTCAGATGGTAAGTACCAGATATATTGACCACATCATCCACCGAGTGTCAGATGGTAAGTACCAGATATAGTGACCACATCATCCACCGAGTGTCAGATGGTAAGTACCAGATATATTGACCACATCATCCACCGAATGTCAGATGGTAAGTACCAGCAACAGTGACCACATCATCCACCGAGTGTCAGATGGTAAGTACCAGATATATTGACCACATCATCCACCGAATGTCAGATGGTAAGTACCAGATATATTGACCACATCATCCACCGAGTGTCAGATGGTAAGTACCAGATATATTGACCACATCATCCACCGAATGTCAGATGGTAAGTACCAGCTACAGTGACCACATCATCCACCGAGTGTCAGATGGTAAGTACCAGATATAGTGACGACATAATCCACCGAGTGTCAGATGGTAAGTATCAGATATAGTGACCACATCATCCACCGAGTGTCAGATGGTAAGTACAAGCAACAGTGACCACATCATCCACCGAATGTCAGATGGTAAGTACCAGCAACAGTGACCACATCATCCACCGAGTGTCAGATGGTAAGTACCAGATATATTGACCACATCATCCACCGAGTGTCTGATGGTAAGTACCAGATATAGTGACGACATCATCCACCGAGTGTCAGATGGTAAGTACCAGATATAGTGACGACATCATCCACCGAGTGTCAGATGGTAAGTACCAGATATAGTGACGACATCATCCACCGAGAGTCTGATGGTAAGTACCAGCGATAGGGACCACATCATCCACCGAGTGTCTGATGGTAAGTACCAGCAACAGTGACCACATCATCCACCGAATGTCAGATGATAAGTACCAACAACAGTGACCACATCATCCACCGAGTGTCAGATGGTAAGTACCAGATATATTGACCACATCATCCACCGAGTGGGACGCAGAGGTGTTTCCAAGGCACCAGGGCCGGGTTATATACTGGCCAAGACCTATTGACGCGTCCTCGTCGAGCGTCCTGGGCAACAGGTCCCTTTGGGGTCCTGGCTAAAGTCAATAGGATCGCCGATTCCTCCGAAGTCAGAGAGTGTCTGCCTGTACGGCGAGGAACCACCAGTCTGCACAACAATAAGCCAGACATCGGACAACGGATACTCATGCAAACCTCAGGTCCTGTATGACATCACACTGATGTTGGACAACAGGATGTCTTCATCCGACATACAGGACTTCGCGTTGGAGTTCAAGCCAACGAACACAAGCAAGCAACCAGCAAGCAGCATCCACCGAGTGTCAGATGGTAAGTACCAGCAGATATAGTGACCACATCATCCACCGAGTGTCAGATGGTAAGTACCAGATATAGTGATCACATCATCCACAAAGTGTCAGATGGTAAGTACCAGCAATAGTCACCACATCATCCACCGAGTGTCAGATGGTAAGTACCAGATATAGTGACCACATCATCCACTGAGTGTCAGATGGTAAGTACCAGATATATTGACCACATCATCCACCGAGTGTCAGATGGTAAGTACCAGATATAGTGACCACATCATCCACCGAGTGTCAGATGGTAAGTACCAGATACAGTGACCACATCATCCACTGAGTGTCAGATGGTAAGTACCAGATATAGTGACGACATCATCCACCGAGTGTCAGATGGTAAGTACCAGATATAGTGACGACATCATCCACCGAGTGTCAGATGGTAAGTACCAGATATAGTGACGACATCATCCACCGAGTGTCAGATGGTAAGTACCAGATATAGTGACCACATCATCCATCGAGTGTCAGATGGTAAGTACCAGCAACAGTGACCACATTATCCACCGAATGTCAGATGGTAAGTACCAGCAACAGTGACCACATCATCCACCGAGTGTCAGATGGTAAGTACCAGATATAGTGACCATATCATCCACCGAGTGTCTGATGGTAAGTACCAGATATAGTATGACATCATCCACCGAGTGTCAGATGGTAAGTACCAGATATAGTGACGACATCATCCACCGAGTGTCAGATGGTAAGTACCAGATATAGTGACGACATCATCCACCGAGTGTCTGATGGTAAGTACCAGCGATAGGGACCACATCATCCACCGAGTGTCAGATGGTAAGTACCAGCAACAGTGACCACATCATCCACCTAATGTCAGATGGTAAGTACCAGCAACAGTGACGACATCATCCACCGAGTGTCAGATGGTAAGTACCAGATATATTGACCACATCATCCACCGAGTGTCAGATGGTAAGTACCAGATATAGTGACCACATCATCCACTGAGTGTCAGATGGTAAGTACCAGATATAGTGACGACATCATCCACCGAGTGTCAGATGGTAAGTACCAGATATAGTGACGACATCATCCACCGAGTGTCAGATGGTAAGTACCAGATATATTGACCACATCATCCACCGAGTGTCAGATGGTAAGTACCAGATATAGTGACCACATCATCCACTTAGTGTCAGATGGTAAGTACCAGATATATTGACCACATCATCCACCGAGTGTCAGATGGTAAGTACCAGATATAGTGACCACATCATCCACTGAGTGTCAGATGGTAAGTACCAGATATATTGACGACATCATCCACCGAGTGTCAGATGGTAAGTACCAGATATAGTGACGACATCATCCACCGAGTGTCAGATGGTAAGTACCAGATATAGTGACGACATAATCCACCGAGTGTCAGATGGTAAGTACCAGATATAGTGACCACATCATCCACCGAGTGTCAGATGGTAAGTACCAGCAACAGTGACCACATCATCCACCGAATAACAGATGGTAAGTACCAGATATATTGACGACATCATCCACCGAGTGTCAGATGGTAAGTACCAGATATAGTGACCACATCATCCACCGAGTGTCTGATGGTAAGTACCAGATATAGTGACGACATCATCCACCGAGTGTCAGATGGTAAGTACCAGATATAGTGACGACATCATCCACCGAGTGTCAGATGGTAAGTACCAGATATAGTGACGACATCATCCACCGAGTGTCTGATGGTAAGTACCAGCGATAGGGACCACATCATCCACCGAGTGTCAGATGGTAAGTACCAGATATAGTGACCACATCATCCACCGAATGTCAGATGGTAAGTACCAGCAACAGTGACCACATCATCCACCGAATGTCAGATGGTAAGTACCAGCTACAGTGACCACATCATCCACCGAGTGTCAGATGGTAAGTACCAGATATAGTGACGACATAATCCACCGAGTGTCAGATGGTAAGTATCAGATATAGTGACCACATCATCCACCGAGTGTCAGATGGTAAGTACCAGCAACAGTGACCACATCATCCACCGAATGTCAGATGGTAAGTACCAGCAACAGTGACCACATCATCCACCGAGTGTCAGATGGTAAGTACCAGATATAGTGACCACATCATCCACCGAGTGTCAGATGGTAAGTACCAGATATAGTGACCACATCATCCACCGAGTGTCAGATGGTAAGTACCAGATATAGTGACGACATCATCCACCGAGTGTCAGATGGTAAGTACCAGATATAGTGACGACATCATCCACCGAGTGTCTGATGGTAAGTACCAGCAATAGGGACCACATCATCCACCGAGTGTCTGATGGTAAGTACCAGCAACAGTGACCACATCATCCACCGAATGTCAGATGATAAGTACCAACAACAGTGACCACATCATCCACCGAGTGTCAGATGGTAAGTACCAGATATATTGACCACATCATCCACCGAGTGGGACGCAGAGGTGTTTCCAAGGCACCAGGGCCGGGTTATATACTGGCCAAGACCTATTGACGCGTCCTCGTCGAGCGTCCTGGGCAACAGGTCCCTTTGGGGTCCTGGCTAAAGTCAATAGGATCGCCGATTCCTCCGAAGTCAGAGAGTGTCTGCCTGTACGGCGAGGAACCACCAGTCTGCACAACAATAAGCCAGACATGGGACAACGGATACTCATGCAAACCTCAGGTCCTGTATGACATCACACTGATGTTGGACAACAGGATGTCTTCATCCGACATACAGGACTTCGCGTTGGAGTTCAAGCCAACGAACACAAGCAAGCAACCAGCAAGCAGCATCCACCGAGTGTCAGATGGTAAGTACCAGATATAGTGACTACATCATCCACTGAGTGTCAGATGGTAAGTACCAGATATAGTGACGACATCATCCACCGAGTGTCAGATGGTAAGTACAAGATATAGTGACGACATCATCCACCGAGTGTCAGATGGTAAGTACCAGATATATTGACCACATCATCCACCGAGTTTCAGATGGTAAGTACCAGATATAGTGACCACATCATCCACTGAGTGTCAGATGGTAAGTACCAGATATATTGACCACATCATCCACCGAGTGTCAGATGGTAAGTACCAGATATAGTGACCACATCATCCACTGAGTGTCAGATGGTAAGTACCAGATATATTGACGACATCATCCACCGAGTGTCAGATGGAAAGTACCAGATATAGTGACGACATCATCCACCGAGAGCCAGATGGTATGTACCAGCAACAGTGACCACATCATCCACCGAGTGTCAGATGGTAAGTACCAGCAACAGTGACCACATCATCCACCGAATGTCAGATGGTAAGTACCAGATATAGTGACCACATCATCCACCGAATGTCAGATGGTATGTACCAGATATAGTGACCACATCATCCACCGAGTGTCAGATGGTAAGTACCAGATATAGTGACCACATCATCCACCGAGTGTCAGATGGTAAGTATCAGATATATTGACGACATCATCCACCGAGTGTCAGATGGTAAGTACCAGATATAGTGACCACATCATCCACCGAGTGTCAGATGGTAAGTACCAGATATAGTGACCACATCATCCACCGAGTGTCAGATGGTAAGTACCAGATATAGTGACGACATCATCCACCGAGTGTCAGATGGAAAGTACCAGATATAGTGACCACATCATCCACCGAGTGTCAGATGGTAAGTACCAGATATAGTGACCACATCATCCACCGAATGTCAGATGGTAAGTACCAGATATAGTGACCACATCATCCACCGAATGTCAGATAGTAAGTACCAGATATAGTGACCACATCATCCACCGAGTGTCAGATGATCTATAGATATGTGGATGTCACATTACATACCCAGTGTATCTGCCAGCATGTAACACACGCCCAGTGTATCTGCCAGCATGTAACATCACTTTCCCAGTGTATCTGCGAGCATGTAACACACGCCCAGTGTATCTGCCAGCATGTAACATCACTTTCTCAGTGTATCTGCCAGCATGTAACACACGCCCAGTGTATCTGCCAGCATGTAACAACACACGCCCAGTGTATCTGCCAGCATGTAACAACACACGCCCAGTGTATCTGCCATAATGTAACAACACACACCCAGTGTATCTGCCATAATGTAACAACACACGCCCAGTGTATCTGCCATAATGTAACAACACACGCCCAGTGTATCTGCCAGCATGTAACACACGCCCAGTGTATCTGCCAGCATGTAACAACACACGCCCAGTGTATCTGCCAGCATGTAACAGCACACGCCCAGTGTATCTGCCATCATGTAACAGCACACGCCCAGTGTATCTGCCATAATGTAACAACACACGCCCAGTGTATCTGCCATAATGTAACAACACACGCCCAGTGTATCTGCCAGCATGTAACACACGCCCAGTGTATCTGCCAGCATGTAACACACGCCCAGTGTATCTGCCAGCATGTAACACACGCCCAGTGTATCTGCCATCATGTAACAGCACACGCCCAGTGTATCTGCCATAATGTAACAACACACGCCCAGTGTATCTGCCAGCATGTAACACACGCCCAGTGTATCTGCCATCATGTAACAGCACACGCCCAGTGTATCTGCCATAATGTAACAACACACGCCCAGTGTATCTGCCAGCATGTAACACACGCCCAGTGTATCTGCCAGCATGTAACACACGATTAGTGTATCTGCCAGCATGTAACAACACACGCTCAGTGTATCTGCCAGCATGTAACACACGCCCAGTGTATCTGCCATCATGTAACAACACACGCCCAGTGTATCTGCCATAATGTAACAACACACGCCCAGTGTATCTGCCAGCATGCAACAACACACGCCCAGTTTATCTGCCAGCATGTAACAACACTTTCCAAGTTATCTGCCAGCATGTCACTTCCTTGTGTTTGCATCTACATGTAGCCATTAAATGTCTAGCGCTCACCACTTCCCACTCTATTATTGTTTACTCTGCCTCATTACAGAGCGTTCAGGTCACTGCAGTTGTAGTGGGGGTGGAAAGACCGCTAGGAAGAACTTTCCTCAGTTTGGCCAGAGAACAGTTTGACCTGTGGTACACCTTTTGTCCGCTCCATTCTACCTTGTTTTTGGCATAATCCTGAAACTCTGCCAGACTCATACATTGTTCTAACACCTCAGGTGCCAATTCTGGACGTTTGCCTCGATGACAGAAATTCAGTCTGACGTCTTTCTCCACATCATATCATGCTACTTCAACTACATCATGTCATGCCACTTCAACCACATCATGTCATGCCACTTCAACGACATCATGTCATGCCACTTCAACCACATCATGTCATGCCACTTCAACCACATCATGTCATGCCACTTCAACCATATCATGTCATGCCACTTCAACCACATCATGTCATGCCACTTCAACCATATCATGGCATGCCACTTCAACCACATCATGTCATGCCACTTCAACCACATCATGTCATGCCACTTCAACCACATCATGTCATGCCACTTCAACCACATCATGTCATGCCACTTCAACCACATCATGTCATGCCACTTCAACCACATCATGTCATGCCACTTCAACCACATCATGTCATGCCACTTCAACCACATCATGTCATGCCACTTCAACCATATCATGTCATGCCACTTCAACCACATCATGTCATGCCACTTCAACCACATCATGTCATGCCACTTCAACCACATCATGTCATGCCACTTCAACCACATCATGTCATGCCACTTCAACCACATCATGTCATGCCACTTCAACCATATCATGGCATACCACTTCAACCACATCATGTTATCCACTTCAGCCACATCATGCCACTTCAACCACATCATGGCATGCCACTTCCGCTACATCATGTCATGCCACTTCAACCATATCATGGCATACCACTTCAACCACATCATGTCATGCCACTTCAACCACATCATGTCATGCCACTTCAACCACATCATGTCATGCCACTTCAAGTACATCATGTCATGCCACTTCAACCATATCATGTCATGCCACTTCAACCATATCATGGCATACCACTTCAACCACATCATGTCATCCACTTCAGCCACATCATGCCACTTCAACCACATCATGTCATGCCACTTCAACCACATCATGTCATGCCACTTCAACCATATCATGGCATACCACTTCAACCACATCATGTCATCCACTTCAGTCACATCATGCCACTTCAACCACATCATGTCATGCCACTTCAACCACATCATGTCATGCCACTTCAACCATATCGTGGCATACCACTTCAACCACATCATGTCATCCACTTCAGCCACATCATGCCACTTCAACCACATCATGTCATGCCACTTCAACCACATCATGTCATCCACTTTAGCCATATCATGGCATACCACTTCAACCACATCATGTCATCCACTTTAGCCACATCATGTCGTGCCACTTCAACCACATCATGTCATGCCACTTCAACCACATCATGTCATGCCACTTCAACCACATCATGTCATGCCACTTCAACCACATCATGTCATGCCACTTCAACCACATCATGTCATGCCACTTCAACCACATCATGTCATCCACTTTAGCCACATCATGTCATGCCACTTCAGCCACATCATGTCATGCCACTTCAACCATATCATGTCATGTCACTTCAGACACATCATGTCATGCCACTTCAGCCACATCATGTCATGCCACTTCAACCATATCATGTCATGTCACTTCAGACACATCATGTCATCCACTTTAGCCACATCACGTCATGCCACTTCAACCACATCATGTCATGCCACTTCAACCACATCATGTCATGCCACTTCAACCACATCATGTCATGCCACTTCAACCACATCATGTCATGCCACTTCAACCACATCATGTCATGCCACTTCAACCACATCATGTCATGCCACTTCAACCACATCATGTCATGCCACTTCAACCACATCATGTCATCCACTTTAGCCACATCATGTCATGCCACTTCAGCCACATCATGTCATGCCACTTCAACCATATCATGTCATGTCACTTCAGACACATCATGTCATGCCACTTCAGCCACATCATGTCATGCCACTTCAACCATATCATGTCATGTCACTTCAGACACATCATGTCATCCACTTTAGCCACATCACGTCATGCCACTTCAACCACATCATGTCATGCCACTTCAACCACATCATGTCATGCCACTTCAACCACATCATGTCATGCCACTTCAACCACATCATGTCATGCCACTTCAACCACATCATGTCATGCCACTTCAACCACATCATGTCATGCCACTTCAACCATATCATGTCATGCCACTTCAACCACATCATGTCATGCCACTTCAACCACATCATGTCATGCCACTTCAACCATATCATGTCATTCCACTTCAACCACATCATGTCATGCCACTTCAACCATATCATGTCATGCCACTTCAACCATATCATGTCATGCCACTTCAACCATATCATGTCATGCCACTTCAACCACATCATGTCATGCCACTTTAACCACATCATGTCATGCCACTTCAACCATATCATGTCATGAGTAGTTATAAATGGACGTTTCGGTTAGATTTTGCCGGATTAATCCGGATTGACCTTGACCTCGGCTGATTTTCACTCCCCCTCGGTCATATAGTTGGGTAAGGGGTAAGGGGTGGTATCTAGGTCATATCTAAGGGCGATAATTCTAAGATTTTATGTTTCTAAGGGCAGATAACTATTGAGTGGGTGTATAAAAATTTTAATTAATTATTAAAAAATAAAATAAAATAAATAAAAATAAAAATAAATAACGACGGGGTGCGGGGTGGTGGCGAGGGGGTGGGCGCGTGGGGTGAGACTAGGCGGTTCGGGCTTAAACACTATCAGGTATATAATAATTTTTATTAAATCATGTATAAACAATACAATGCATATTAAATAAGTAGCGGCATAGTGGAAAATTCTGGAACGTAGTACCGGGGAGTTATACGTCGGCAAGTGTGGGAAAATCTCCGGCGGGTGTGACGGTGGTCGGTTCATAACAGACGTGGAGGGGGTGCATACGGAAAAGTCATTAAGTAAAGGGTTGTAAAAACGTGGGTGAGTGGTGTGTTAAAATATTTTGAACTGTTAGCGCATTGGTGGTGTACATTAGTACGAATAGAAGGAATAGGTGCGGTGGGGATAGTAGTGGGTATGGGTTAGTGAAATTAGTTGATAAGGGTGGTTATTAGTGCTATGTAGATGTTCATAGTAGCTTATTCACTAACATAACACGTGTTACAAATGAAACCTTGAAAGCTAAAGATCGCTGATTGTAATGGATATAGTGTAGTATCATTCGGTGGTAAGGGGTGGGTACCAGGTATTAGTGGTCAACAGATGGTCAAGCAGTGGTCAAGTGAGGAAATTTTAGGGAAAAGTGGTTATAATGATAGGGTGATGCTTAAAGGGTGGTAAATTAGTGGTCAAGTAGTGGTCAAGCAGTGGTCAAGTAGTGGTCAAGTGGTAGTCAAGTGAGGAAATTTTAGGGAAAAGTAGTTGTAATGATATGGTGATGATTAAAGGGTGATAAATTAGTGGTCAAGCAATGGTCAAGTGAGGAAAATTTTAGGGAAAATTGGTCGTAGCGACATGGTGATGGTTAAAGGATGGTAAATTAGTGGTCAAGTAGTGGTCAAGTAGTGGTCAAGTGAGGAAATTTTAGGGAAAATTGGTTATAATGATATGGTGATGATTAAAGGGTGGTAAATTAGTGATCAAGTAGTGGTCAACCAATGGTCAAGTAGTGGTCAAGTGAGGAAGTTTTAGGGGAAAGTGGTTATAATGATATGGTGATGATTAAAGGGTGGTCAAGGTCAATCCGGATTAATCCGGCAAAATCTAACCGAAACGTCCATTTATAACTACTGTCATGCCACGTCAACCATATCATGTCATGCCACTTCAACCACATCATGTCATGCCACTTCAACCACATCACGTCATGCCACTTCAACCACATCACGTCATGACACTTCAACCACATCACGGCATGCCACTTCAACCACATCATGGCATGCCACTTCAACCACATCACGTCATGCCACTTCAACCACATCACGTCATGCCACTTCAACCACATCACGTCATGCCACTTCAACCACATCACGTCATGCCACTTCAACCACATCATGTCATCCACTTCAGCCACATCATGTCATTCCACTTCAGCCACATCATGTCATTCCACTTCCGCTACATCATGTCATGCCACTTGTCCAAAGGGCGACTTATGGCTCGTTGATTGTAAGTTGAAGGTGAGTTAAATTCATTGTCCATAAACTCTGGCCTATGGCTATAACACTGGTAGGTACAGGAATAGACCATATTTGGGTGACACAGATGATCACTCCACAGCGCCACCAACAACTGGAGAAAACTAGCCGTGGCGCCAACCGTCAATTTATCTTTCTGACTGTCACGTTTCTGTACCTCATTTCAGAACCAGCACCCTTCTAACAGGCGGTGCTGTGGTCTTCTCATTGCGATTAATTCTCTCACGTCTTGAGTTAGGTTTGAGTTCTTTCACTGCGCTGTTCACAACAGCTGGAAATTTAGAACATATCTTGAATAACCAAACACAGTTCCGTTTTCACTCTATATTGATTCCAAGCATTGAACAATTCAAAACAGTTTCACAAATCACTCTCACGAATGCCTAGTCTACATAATAACTAAACATCTACCAACAATGTACGGTTCAGTACATGGCCATTCTACGGGACCGACAGAACTAGGTCCAGTTCCGACCAAAGCTCTCGTCCAACTCCCTGCCTGCATTGAGGCGCTGCCCTCTGCTCAGCAACCCGCCTCGCTATTTTCGTGCAAGGCATATTTCCCAATGTTCTCATCTTGACGCTGGGCTGCGTGAAGCTGTAGGCTGTCTGTACCTAATAGTCCATGACCTGACCTTGGTCCCTGGCACACTTCAGCCACATCCTGTCATGCCACTTAAACAAGAGCCACTTTCCTCTTGTTTCACTTTGTTAATTGTTTGTCCTTATCTGTTGACTTTGAGTGGTCGGTTGGGTTTGTCGGCAGTGGCGTTTGTACAGGATGGACAAACCAAGCCCAAGCCTGAGTGATGTCTAGCCACATGTCTGCTGGGTTATAGTGTGACTGTGTACAGAATAGACAAGCCAAGCCCAAGTCTGAGTGGTGTCTAGCCACATGCATGCTGGGTTATAGTGTGACTGTGTACAGGATGGACAACGCAAGCCCCAGCCTGGGTGATGTCTAGCCACATGCATGTTGGGTTATAGTGTGACTGTGTACAGGATGGACAAACCAAGCCCAAGGCTGAGTGGTGTCTAGCCACATGCATGCTGGGTTATAGTATGACTGTGTACAGGATGGACAAACCAAGCCCAAGGCTGAGTGGTGTCTAGCCACATGCATGCTGGGTTATAGTGTGACTGTGTACAGGATGGACAAGCCAAGCCCAAGTCTGAGTGATGTCTAGCCACATGCATGCTGGGTTATAGTGTGACTGTGTACAGGATGGACAAACCAAGCCCAAGGCTGAGTGGTGTCTAGCCACATGCATGTTGGGTTATAGTGTGACTGTGTACAGGATGGACAAACCAAGCCCAAGGCTGAGTGGTGTCTAGCCACATGCATGCTGGGTTATAGTGTGACTGTGTACAGGATGGACAAGCCAAGCCCAAGTCTGAGTGATGTCTAGCCATATGCATGCTGGGTTATAGTGTGACTGTTGTACAGGATGGACAAGCCAAGCCCAAGTCTGAGTGATGTCTAGCCACATGCATGCTGGGTTATAGTGTGACTGTGTACAGGATGGACAACCCAAGCCCCAGCCTGGGTGATGTCTAGCCACATGTCTGCTGGGTTATAGTGTGACTGTGTACAGGATGGACAAGCCAAGCCCAAGGCTGAGTGATGTCTAGCCACATGTCTGCTGGGTTATAGTGTGACTGTGTACAGGATGGACAAGCCAAGCCCACGTCTGAGTGGTGTCTAGCCACATGCATGCTGGGTTATAGTGTGACTGTGTACAGGATGAACAAGCCAAGCCCAAGTCTGAGTGATGTCTAGCCACATGCCTGCTGGGTTATAGTGTGACTGTGTACAGGATGGACAAGCCAAGCCCAAGTCTGAGTGGTGTCTAGCCACATGCATGCTGGGTTATAGTGTGACTGTGTACAGGATGGACAAGCCAAGCCCAAGTCTGAGTGGTGTCTAGCCACATGCATGCTGGGTTATAGTGTGACTGTGTACAGGATGGACAAGCCAAGCCCAAGTCTGAGTGGTGTCTAGCCACATGTCTGCTGAGTTATAGTGTGACTGTGTACAGGATGGACAAGCCAAGCCCAAGTCTGAGTGGTGTCTAGCCACATGCATGCTGGGTTATAGTGTGACTGTGTACAGGATGGACAAGCCAAGCCCAAGTCTGAGTGGTGTCTAGCCACATGTCTGCTGAGTTATAGTGTGACTGTGTACAGGATGGACAAGCCAAGCCCAAGGTTGAGTGGTGTCTAGCCACATGCATGCTGGGTTATAGTGTGACTGTTGTACAGGATGGACAAGCCAAGCCCAAGTCTGAGTGATGTCTAGCCACATGTCTACTGGGTTATAGTGTGACTGTGTACAGGATGGACAAGCCAAGCCCAAGGCTGAGTGATGTCTAGCCACATGCATGCTGGGTTATAGTGTGACTGTGTACAGGATGGACAAACCAAGCCCAAGTCTGAATGATGTCTAGCCACATGCATGCTGGGTTATAGTGTGACTGTTGTACAGGATGGACAAGCCAAGCCCAAGTCTGAGTGGTGTCTAGCCACATACATGCTGGGTTATAGTGTGACTGTGTACAGGATGGACAAGCCAAGCCCAAGTCTGAGTGGTGTCTAGCCATATGCATGCTGGGTTATAGTGTGACTGTGTACAGGATGGACAAGCCAAGCCCAGTCTGAGTGGTGTCTAGCCATATGCATGCTGGGTTATAGTGTGACTGTGTACAGGATGGACAACCCAAGCCCCAGCCTGGGTGATGTCTAGCCACATGCATGCTGGGTTATAGTGTGACTGTGTACAGGATGGACAAGCCAAGCCCCAGCCTGGGTGATGTCTAGCCACATGTCTACTGGGTTATAGTGTGACTGTGTACATGATGGACAAGCCAAGCCCAAGTCTGAGTGGTGTCTAGCCACATGCATGCTGGGTTATAGTGTGACTGTACAGGATGGACAAGCCAAGCCCAAGGCTGAGTGATGTCTAGCCACATGTCTACTGGGTTATAGTGTGACTGTGTACAGGATGAACAAGCCAAGCCCAAGTCTGAGTGGTGTCTAGCCATATGCATGCTGGGTTATAGTGTGACTGTGTACAGGATGGACAAGCCAAGCCCAAGTCTGAGTGATGTCTAGCCACATGCATGCTGGATTATAGTGTGACTGTGTACAGGATGGACAAGCCAAGCCCAAGGCTGAGTGGTGTCTAGCCACATGTCTGCTGGGTTATAGTGTGACTGTGTACAGGATGGACAAGCCAAGCCCAAGTCTGAGTGGTGTCTAGCCACATGCATGCTTGGTTATAGTGTGACTGTGTACAGGATGGACAAGCCAAGCCCAAGTCTGAGTGATGTCTAGCCACATGCATGCTGGGTTATAGTGTGACTGTTGTACAGGATGGACAAGCCAAGCCCAAGGCTGAGTGATGTCTAGCCACATGCATGCTGGGTTATAGTGTGACTGTTGTACAGGATGGACAAGCCAAGCCCAAGGCTGAGTGATGTCTAGCCACATGCATGCTGGGGTATAGTGTGACTGTGTACAGGATGAACAAGCCAAGCCCAAGTCTGAGTGATGTCCAGCCACATGTCTGCTGGGTTATAGTGTGACTGTGTACAGGATGGACAAGCCAAGCCCAAGTCTGAGGGTGTCTAGCCACATGCATGCTGGGTTATAGTGTGACTGTGTACAGGATAGACAACCCAAGCCCCTGCCTGGGTGATGTCTAGCCACATGTCTACTGGGTTATAGTGTGACTGTGTACAGGATGGACAAACCAAGCCCAAGTCTGAGTGATGTCTAGCCACATGCATGCTGGGTTATAGTGTGACTGTGTACAGGATGGACAAGCCAAGCCCAAGTCTGAGTGGTGTCTAGCCACATGCATGTTGGGTTATAGTGTGACTGTGTACAGGATGGACAAGCCAAGCCCAAGTCTGAGTGGTGTCTAGCCACATGCATGCTGAGTTATAGTGTGACTGTGTACAGGATAGACAAGCCAAGCCCAAGTCTGAGTGGTTTCTAGCCACATGCATGCTGAGTTATAGTGTGACTGTGTACAGGATGGACAAACCAAGCCCAAGTCTGAGTGATGTCTAGCCACATGTCTACTGGGTTATAGTGTGACTGTTGTACAGGATGGACACACCAAGCCCAAGTCTGAGTGATGTCTAGCCATATGTCTTACTGGGTTATAGTGTGACTGTGTACAGGATGGACACACCAAGCCCAAGTCTGAGTGATGTCTAGCCACATGTCTACTGGGTTATAGTGTGACTGTTGTACAGGATGGACAAACCAAGCCCAAGTCTGAGTGATGTCTAGCCACATGTCTACTGGGTTATAGTGTGACTGTGTACAGGATGGACAAACCAAGCCCAAGTCTGAGTGATGTCTAGCCACATGTCTACTGGGTTATAGTGTGACTGTTGTACAGGATGGACAAACCAAGCCCAAGTCTGAGTGATGTCTAGCCACATGTCTACTGGGTTATAGTGTGACTGTGTACAGGATGGACAAACCAAGCCCAAGCCTCAGTGATGTCTAGCCACATGCATGCTGAGTTATAGTGTGACAGTTCTGGCCTCCATCAGGGCCGCGGTCAGACACGGTCACACCCATTCCTAAATCAGCTTGATCTAGACGCAGACATCAGCTAGTATCGTGTAGCAGATCAGTGATTGTAATACATCAGCTAGTATCGTGTAGCAGATCAGTGATTGTAATACATCAGCTAGTATCGTATAGCAGATCAGTGATTGTAATACATCAGCTAGTATCGTGTAGCAGATCAGTGATTGTAAAACATCAGCTAGTATCGTGTAGCAGATCAGTGATTGTAATACATCAGCTAGTATCGTGTAGCAGATCAGTGATTGTAATACATCAGCTAGTATCGTGTAGCAGATCAGTGATTGTAAATAACATCAGCTAGTATCGTGTAGCAGATCAGTTGATTTGTAATACATCAGCTAGTATCGTGTAGCAGATCAGTGATTGTAATACATCAGCTAGTATCGTGTAGCAGATCAGTGATTGTAATACATCAGCTAGTATCGTGTAGCAGATCAGTGATTTGTAATACAATCAGCTAGTATCGTGTAGCAGATCAGTGATTGTAATACATCAGCTAGTATCGTGTAGCAGATCAGTGATTGTAATACATCAGCTAGTATCGTGTAGCAGATCAGTGATTGTAATACATCAGCTAGTATCGTGTAGCAGATCAGTGATTGTAATACATCAGCTAGTATCGTGTAGCAGATCAGTGATTGTAAAACATCAGCTAGTATCGTGTAGCAGATCAGTGATTGTAATACATCAGCTAGTATCGTGTAGCAGATCAGTGATTGTAATACATCAGCTAGTATCGTGTAGCAGATCAGTGATTGTAATACATCAGCTAGTATCGTGTAGCAGATCAGTGATTGTACTACATCAGCTAGTATAGTGGTAGCAGATCAGTGATTGTAATACATCAGCTAGTATCGGTAGCAGATCAGTGATTAATCAGCTAGTATCGTGTAGCAGATCAGTGATTGTAATACATCAGCTAGTATCGTGTAGCAGATCAGTGATTGTAATACATCAGCTAGTATCGTGTAGCAGATCAGTGATTGTAATACATCAGCTAGTATCGTGTAGCAGATCAGTGATTGTAATACATCAGCTAGTATCGTGTAGCAGATCAGTGATTGTAATACATCAGCTAGTATCGTGTAGCAGATCAGTGATTGTAATACATCAGCTAGTATCGTGTAGCAGATCAGTGATTGTAATACATCAGCTAGTATCGTGTAGCAGATCAGTGATTGTAATACATCAGCTAGTATCGTGTAGCAGATCAGTGATTGTAATACATCAGCTAGTATCGTGTAGCAGATCAGTGATTGTAATACATCAGCTAGTATCGTGTAGCAGATCAGTGATTGTAATACATCAGCTAGTATCGTGTAGCAGATCAGTGATTGTAATACATCAGCTAGTATCGTGTAGCAGATCAGTGATTGTAATACATCAGCTAGTATCGTGTAGCAGATCAGTGATTGTAATACATCAGCTAGTATCGTGTAGCAGATCAGTGATTGTAATACATCAGCTAGTATCGTGTAGCAGATCAGTGATTGTAATACATCAGCTAGTATCGTGTAGCAGATCAGTGATTGTAATACACCTGAGAACACTTCTTCATACCATCTGACCTTCATAAACTGACCCCACATGAATTCATCTGTTACAGCATATTGATAGTTGTTTATTGTTATTTTCAGGTTGCTAACGTGCAGATGGCAGATTCAATATTTGAAACAACCGAATTGCTGGGCAAAGACTACAAGGTCATAAGAGTGGGTCTAGAAGTTGCAGAGGTGAGAATACTGGCCTTGTGAAGGCACTGATCACAGTCAGGTCTTAGTCAGATATGACTGATCACAGTCAGGTCTTAGTCAGATGTGACTGATCACAGTCAGGTCTTAGTCAGATATGACTGATCACAGTCAGGTCTTAGTCAGATATGACTGATCACAGTCAGGTCTTAGTCAGATATGACTGATCACAGTCAGGTCTTAGTCAGATATGACTGATCTATCGTAATGACAGCAGACGGTACTACCTGCTTTCTGTTAGCGCCGAATGTGTGTTAATAGGGAAGGATGGGTTGGTAGGGTGTTTGGGTGGGAGTGTGTGTGTGGGTGAATGGGTGTGTGGGTGGGGGATGTGTGTGGGTGAGTGGGGGTGTGTGTAAGGCTGGGTGAGGCTGTTTGTGGGTGGGTGGGGTGGGTATGTGGAAGGCTGGGGTGGGTGGGGGTGTTTGCGGGTGGGAGATGGTGTATGGGTGGATGGAGAGTGTGTGTGTATGGGTGGGTGAGGTGTGGTTGGGGGTTGTATGTGGGTGGATGGTGATGTGTGTGGGTGGGTTTGGGTGCATGTGGGTGGAAAGAGGTTGTGTAGGTGGGTGAGGGTGTGTCTCATAACATTGTAATATGCATTGTTTATGCTTACAACAATCATTTGACAATGCATTTTCCTATGTAAATGCATCATGCACTATTGATGAATGTCAGGGTCTTACTTTCAACTAACAGTGGCTCGTGTTCTCTAACAGGAGTGAAAACAATCATACACAAAGAATGATTGTACTCAGACACTCGGCAACATAACTGAAACACTTTAATCACATATTCAACGGCATTCATATAATGCTGCGCTCACAACTAGCGACAATGCCATTGCAAATACATATATACAATATACAAGTTCATAAATGCATAGAACAAAGAACTCACTCAGCCCCTAAACAGACTCTACTCAGCATAAGGCTTTCTCACATAGAGCATAGAACAGTACACGCAACACTTTCTCTCATGTCCGTCCTGTCTCGAGTCCTGAAGCAGTCTGATCTAACGCCGATGTTTCTCGTTAGCCCTTGGCTTTTAGTCCCCGTGCGCTTCGTGCGTCACGCTGACCACTAGGCATCAATTGCGTAGTAGCTGCCAGCCGGGTTAATCGTCGTGCTTGTCCGTCGCCTACAGGCGATGGCGATGGAGATTCTGACACTCTACGCCGCCCCCTCTTATGAAAGGGATATCCTTTCATCATGGGTGTTTATACATGATGTAAGTTAATAATATATTTATAAGTCACAATCGACAAATTGTTTTTTCCTGTTAGGTCACTCTCTGGTATGTTTATAAATTGACATTTACTTGGTCATGATGCATGATACATATTTCCATCAGTGCTGCCATGAGGATACTCTCATCAAGTGTTGTCCCCTAGTTGGATTAGTACCTTGGTTGAGAATGGACTTAAGCCAGACCGGTAGTTATCAGCGACTAACGCTATCTTTCAAGCAACGCCCTACCTCCCAACAAAAGAAAAATAAAGACAACAAGAACATGTTAGGCCCTAAATCATCTCCCTTATGAGATGATTTTAGAATTAGAAACCAACCGATATGGTCGGATAATCCAATACTGGTCGGCCAACCTCGTAACTATCTAGCACGCATAGTTGACGTCACCTGGTGACATGTAGTCATTCTGGCTACTATGAACAAGACAATATATGCATGCTTACATTTTTGACATGTCAGATTGTTTCCCTTTAGATGCAATCATTAAATGTTATGGGAGATAATTTTCAAATTCTTAAAAAAAAAAGTACATTTGTTATTTCTATTCTAAGCGTCATAGTTTGATATTTATTTTCAATAGTGGCATACTTGGCACCATTGAGAAAAAATTAATCAATCAACGATTCTTAGATCACAAATATATAAATCCTTTCATTCCATTTATCACATGTAAATTTTAGTGTCACAAAAATCATTCACTCGGTCATTCATTCGTGATTATTTGTGGTACAGTCTGCTATCTTTGATAAATTTAGAAAATAATTTTTTGGGTTTGGCGGTCATCCCAGACTAGCTGGTTCCCCGCCTCCCCTGTTTTTGGCGTGGACCCTTAGTCCCACTGTGAGCTATTGCCCATAGTGTCCACCAGGCCCACATTTAAAAAAAAAAAAAAAAAAGGAAACATATAACTAATGTGTTCACACGTTGTAATAAATAGAATACATAAGCGATGGTACTACTGGATGTTACCGAAAGCTGGAATACGGTAAGTCTATACACATGTGTAGTACTGTTCACTGTTCGTGAGACATAATAACGGTTTAAAATCACTGTCCTTTCACATTCTAGTCGTTCATTTATTCATCGCATTCACTAGTTAAAAATGTATTTCGAATAAATCACAGGACTTAGTCCTTATCACAGAAAGTAACTTTTCACAGAGGTATTGGTATAACTATAAGTGAATATTGTCCGCTGGAATGTGATACTTGTCTGAGCGCCGTAGGTAACAGCATTAGTCATTGCGCTCAAGCGTCGTTAAACTGTCCATGGACGTATCGAGAGAAAATCTCACTGAAAGCTTTTGGAATTCATCTGGACACCTGGGAGACTGCTGCTAAAGACTGTAATTCGTGGCGTACATCATACATAAGGGTGCAGTCACTTGTGAAGCAACCAGGACTGCAAGAGCTGTGGGGAAAAGGTGGACAGAAAAACCACTGCAGGAGGTCCTCCTCCTGGAAAGTCAAGCATTATGTGCCACATTGTCAAAGAACATTTCGAGCCAAAATAAGCCTTATCAGCCATCTTAGAACTCATGGCTCCATACTTTCAACCCCACTGGATGAAATGAATGGTCATAATCATTCTTGATGGACAAACAACATGTCAGAAATATGCTGTGTTCTATGTTTTCAAGTTGTATTATATCAGAAACATGTTATGTTCTATGTTTTCAGGTTGTATTATGTCAGAAACATGATATGTTCTATGCTTTAGTTATTCTATTATGTCAGAAACATGGTATGTTCTATGTTTTTTGGATGTATTATGTCAGAATCATGATATGTTCTATGTTTTAGGGATTCTATTATGTCAGAAACATGTTACGTTCTATGTTTTAGGGATTCTATTATGTCAGAAACATGATGTGTTCTATGTTTTAGGGATTCTATTATGTCAGAAACATGATATGTTCTATGTTTTAGGGATTCTATTATGTCAGAAACATGATATGTTCTATGCTTTAGGGATTCTATTATGTCAGAAACATGATATGTTCTATGCTTTAGGGATTCTATTATGTCAGAAACATGTTATCTTCTATGTTTTAGGGATTCTATTATGACAGAAACATGATATGTTCTATGTTTTCAAGTTGTATTATGTCAGAATCATCATATGTTCTATGTTTTAGGGATTATGTTATGTCAGAAACATGCTATGTTCTATGTGATTGGGAACGAGACCTGGGGGCCAAACCATCCAGTGGCACCCACTCATGCTTTGTGATTACATCCACTGGCACCCACTCATGCTTTGTGATTACATCCACTGGCACCCACTCATGCTTTGTGATTACATCCACTGGCACCCACTCATGCTTTGTGATTACATCCACTGGCACCCACTCATGCTTTGTGATTACATCCACTGGGATTCCTCAGAATCCATTCTCAAACAACTATCACAGGTTCCCGACCTACCTTCCTGCCTCCCCCCCCCCCCCACTTCTTTCAATGTATCACTTCCACTCCAGTACCTGGGATGTTCACTGAACCGTTAGACCCAAAACCTTGTTATCATCCTACATCCCACTCCCTCGGTTACCCGTTATCATCCTACACCCCACTCCCTCGGTTACCCGTCATCATCCTACACCCCACTCCCTCGGTTACCCGTCATCATCCTACACCCCACTCCCTCGGTTACCCGTCATCATCCTACACCCCACTCCCTCGGTTACCCGTTATTATCCTACACCCCACTCCCTCGGTTACCCGTTATCATCCTACATCCCACTCCCTCGGTTACCCGTTATCATCCTACATCCCACTCCCTCGGTTACCCGTCATCATCCTACATCCCACTCCCTCGGTTACCCGTTATCATCCTACATCCCACTCCTTCGGTTGGCTATGAAAGAAAACAACCGTGACATTCGGTGCTATACACAGCACGGAATTCTGAGGTAAGTAGGAAATTTTTTTCCGATTTTAATTTTCTCTTCATTGATTTCATTTTTTCATCATTTTATTCTTCTCGTCCTGTCGTCACATCTTAATGTATTTACAGGAATCTCCGCGACTATATGTTGTGTTTTGTGTATGTGTTTGTTTGCTGATGAAGGCTAACCACCGCAACGTGTTGTATGTGTTATAATTCTGTTATGTAAAGCTGCATTACTTTGTGTCGTTTTATATTGTTTACATTTTCACAGCTTTACTGCAGTTCTACCAAATGTTATTTATATTTTTACTATGTTTTCATGTTCTATTATGTCAGAAACATGCTATTTTCTATGTTTTCAGATGATCTTATATTCCTCGTATTCCCTGTCTACGAACAAGTCTAAGCCTAAACACTTCAATGAAAAGCTTGACTGGACAGCTGGTGCCAAATTAGATGTAAGTTGTTGTTAGCATCTCTCATCCACCTCTTTGTTGTTTGCTTTACTCTTCTATAGTCTATCTCTACACCAGCTAGATAATATTGCTTGCAAGAATTAAGGATTCTTCTTCTTCTTCTTCTTCTTCTTCTTCTTCTTCTTCTTCTTCTTCTTCTTCTTCTTCTTCTTCTTCTTCTTCTTCTTCTTCTTCTTCTTCTTCTTCTTCTTCTTCTTCTTCTTCTTCTTCTTCTTCTTCTTGTGGGGGATGTGTGAATGGATGAGGGATGTGTGTGGGTGTGTTGGGAATATGTGTGTTGTTGGAGTGTTGTGGTTGAGGGATGCATGGTTGAGGGATGGGTGATTGGGGGGGTGTTTGAGTTGGTGGGGGATGTGTTGGTGGGTGAGTGTGTGTGGGTTTGGGGATGGGTGGCAATATATACGCGGGTGAGGAGAGATGCTTAGGGGGGATGTGCGTGTTGGTGGGTGCGAGATGTGTGGCTGGGTGGCGGCAGATTGTGTGGTGGGGGAATGTGTGGGTAGATGTGAGATGTGTGGGGTGGCGGGTAGTGGATGTGTTTGTGTGTGGGTGCGCTTGTGTGTGAGTGTGTGTATGCAAGAAGGGAGAGACAGTTGAACGCACCATGTCATGTAACATGCTACTCCACTTTTTGTGTGTATTCTCATCTTTCATATTATCATTGTGTATGCCACTTGATATAATCATGTAAATACGCTTTTCGCTTCCGGTTTCAAGATGGCGACGGACGGTCGTGTTGTTTTGTGATCGTTACCTTTTTCGCGTAGGAGATGGATTTAGTCATCCCTTGCGTGTAATTTGTTTGCCAGGATGTAAAACCAGGAGTTTCTACTCAAGATCTGCTCCGATGCTACGGAGTTTCGTGCATCGAGCGAAGCGATCCTTGAGTTAATTTTTCGCAGTGTGTGTGGTTTCTAAAAACTCTGGCCACATACAAATAGATAATATGACCATTAACAGAACGAAAACATACAAATACCTGGGTGCAATCTTCAACTGCTCCAACATCATAAGGGAAGAAATACAAACTAGAATCAACTCTGGAAATAAGATATACTATGCACTACAACATCTACTAAAATCAAAGGCGCTATCTCGTAATACCAAAATCACAATCTACAAAACACTGATCAGACCAGTTGTGCTGTATGGCTCTGAAACCTGGAGTACAACGAAAGGAGACGAAGCCTTGTTACAAACCTTTGAAAACAAAATTTTAAGACGCATCTTTGGACCCATTAGGGATACACAAAGTGGAGAGTGGAAAAGAAGAAGTAACAAAGACATTTATGATCTGTTTAAGTCCCCGCTAATCACTGGTATAATGAAGGCTAATAGACTACAATGGCTGGGGCATATAGAAAGAATGGAAGATAATAGGGAAACAAAACTCGCTTACACTCAGGAAATAAATGACCTTAGACCCCGAGGTAGACCAAGAAGACGGTGGAGAGATAATACATATACAGACCTACAAGCACTTGGAATCAACGACTGGCAAGAGAAGGTCAACCAGAGAGACGAATGGAGACGGATTGTATCTGCAGCAAAGAACCTCAATGGCTCGGAATGCTGAAGAAGAAGAAGAAGAAGAAGAAGAAGAAGAAGAAGTGTGTGGTTTCTGTGGTTGTTTCGGTTTTTCAACATGGTGGAACAACGTGTATTCTCCGAACGGTCGGCAGTCAACCTAACGAGGCGACGTGGGCACCGGGCAGGCCGAAAACGACAAGGAAAGCGTGGTGGTTTAAGGCGTTTTAGACTCAAGTGTCACCTTCTGGGACTCAGGAATATCCGTAGTGTGTATTGGAACTGCGCCAGTGTAAAGAAACGGGGCTCTATTCTAGAAACCCTGGTTTACAGGAATGACATTGTAGCGCTCGAGGAGACGAGACTGGGCGATCAACTACTCCGAATTGCCGGCTTCAAATGTTTCTACAACAGACGACATCTGGGAATGGCGATTCTCATTCGCGACAGTGTAATGGCGTCAGAGCTAAACATGTCCAGTTGGGACAGTGAATAAATATGACAAATAATGACAAAAATGACGCATACAGGCGTTGAGATTTTAATCCAGCCTAATATTCGTGTTAGTTAATGTTTATGCCCGCAACGCAAGTATGGATTCCCAGAAGTGGCAGTGCTAAAGTGACATATTAGATCACGAGAGAAATGTTATTTTCTGTGACGATTTCAACGCTAAAGGCAGATCATGGGGAAAACATTTCCTCCAACACACAGGGGGAGGAGCTCGAGACTGCACTTGAAACCATTGACCTGATTTGTATCAACAGTGGCTGTGTCACCAGGCCAGCAAGCCGTCCAGGCGATGAGGACAGTGCTATTGATCTGGCGCTGGTTTCACCTTCACTCACTACAGTGTGTAGATGGGGTGTCCTAGGACACCGCTGCAGTAATCACCACCCGTGCAGCATATTGGTGGAGAAAGGCAGAACCATACAGCACAAGCGAACGGTCAAGACTTTCCAGTATGACAGTACAGGGCAAGATGTGGTGAGTAAAATAAGAGGTGACAAGCGCAGAAAGCTTCAGGGCAGGAAAAGAGCAGCCACCTTGGTGGAATTTTGAGGTGGGAAAGGCTTGGGTGGATAAGCGTAGTGCTGTAAGGAGATGGCAAAATGCCAAGAAAAACAGAGCTGGCCATCCTAGTCCCTGCATGCACTTAGAAAGAGAGATGCACACAAAAGTAAGCTATTAAAAAAAAACTGGTCAAGGTGGTTAAAAGTGAAAAATGGGCAGAGGTGTGTCAAAGAGTAAGCACAGACAAGTCACTGAAATTGTTCTGGCGACTACATAAATGCATTAGTGGGGTAGTCAAAAATAAGAGCATTTCTGACTTCCAAGGTGCTGACCTCATCTGGCAGAGGACTGACGAGAACTAGGGAAAAGCCCCCTTCGAACGCTATCTAGAGCAGAGCAACCAGACAGACATGGGAGGCCGAAATCTGGCCAAGGAGGTCACCTCAGACAGGTGCAAGGCCCAGAACACGTCGGATGAAGACACAGTGACGGTGAAAAAAAATCAAGACTGTGCTTCGACGATCAAAAAACAGCGCTCCAGGGCCTGATGGCATAAGATACGACGACATCAATAGGTGTACCGACAACGAGCTAGGGAAACTAGCAGACATGTACAACAACAGAATAGTGAGTTCTAGCATCAAGGAGGAATGGTTACACAGCTATCTCATTCCCTTGCCGAAGCCTGACAAAGACCACACAAAAATGCAGGGATATCGAGTTATAACCATGCAGATTACAATAGGCAAGCTGCTGGAGAAGTTAATTGCCAGGAAAATATCAAATCAGCTAGAGAGGCAAGGTGTTTTCCCACATACCCTGGGTGGGTATCGTCCAAAAAGAGAAACCTGGATGCCATAGAGCAGGTGCCCGGATTATGCCATAGAAAGGATGGGAAGAAGTCTAGAGTCAAAAGTGCAAGGAAAACTAAAGGATACAAGTTGACAACGAAAAACGTCACACCAACGCAATCTTGACAACAAAAATATACGAAAGGTCGTGCGTTGGAATTCTGGAACGAATTGGTGTGACTATTGAATGGTTGGAAATCTAGCACTGGCTACCAAGTTAAGAACGGCTAGAAATATATATTAAGAACGCCATGGATACAAGAACGACGGACAGAACCTAGACAGAATCGGATGAATGTGACAGCAAAGACGACCGGGATGAACGAAAGAAGGAGAAGTCAGAAAGAGTGACGGCAGGGCGAACTTAGAACAGGTTTGAATAATTCATTTAATGTGCGTTTATGTTAGATGCCGTCCTGGCAATAACAGGCAGTCTAACTGCACTGATGTTATTATAACTTTGTCAACTGCCTGATTAAAGCAGTGTTCGTTCTCTGAACTCAGACGGTTTGCTCCATCTTTCGAAGTTCGCTGTTGTTTCATTTTGACTGTTATTTTCACTCCGTTAATATGAGCAAATACCTGCTGTTAAGTTCAATTTTATAAGTACATGGCAAAGAAGAATGAAGACGGACTTACGCATGGCACTGGACGAATGCAGCAGTCTTTGCCCATGATGACTATGAAGGTTTCCACTCAGGCACTGAAACCTTTGCTGCAGCGATTGATCTTGAGGACGCGTACAACAGAGTACCATTGGATTTTTTAATGCTTCAGCTTCTTGAACTCAAAGTAAGTCCATTCCTTCTTAGTTGGATCCGCTGCAGTCCTCTTCCAACGGAAAGTAGGTTTTAGATGTGGCAGTGTCGCTTCGGAACCAACAACAATATATCCTGGCCTACCACAGGGATCACCATTATCTCCGGTACTGGTCAGCGCCTACACAGTGAGAATCACCAGCGAGCAGATCACTGGACCTGGTAGGACAAACCGAACTCAATCGCATAAGTACTTGGTGTGATGAAGCTGGGGCAATGGTCAACCCAACAAAGGCAACAGTGGCTTGGTTCTTGTTGAATAATCATATTGTCAACACTCCAACACCAACTGTAAAGCTGTGTTCAGAGACGGTGGAAAGAACACAGGCAATGAATTACCTGAGGATACGGTTTGATCGAAGCTTTGCTTATAATGAGCACATAGACCATGTGATAACAAAGGCCAAGCGGGGTTTGGCTGCGATGCGGGTGATGGCGGCAGCAAACTGTAAGTAGCGCCATCTCTGTCTTCTGTACGAGGGGCTGGTCGTGTCTGTTTTTGAGTATGCAATGACAATCCTGACTCAGCCGTAATCAGATAGAAAGGATGGAAAGGATACAGAATGAAGCTACGCGCATTATTCTTGGATGTACAAGAGATACATCATGCAGGTTGATGCGCCACCTTCTTGATTTTCCAACCATTGAAGACAGAATACAAGTCTGCAGAGCACGCGCCTACCTCGGAGTTAACGCAAACACGCAACATCCACTGCATAGTGAAATTATGAAGGTGAAGGGCAGCAGGTTAAAAAGAGGTCGGTCGTGGATGAGTCATGCCGAAGACATTCTTCAACAGGTGTGTTCACTTGAGGACTTAGAACCTGGCGAGGAGTGGGCACAAGTGCTAACAGATTTCTACACATCCTTTTCAGTTTGCATCCAACTAGATAGAAAACGCAGACAAGAAAATCCGGCTGCTGTGGAGGCTGAAGTACTGTAACTGTCATTTACTGCCAATATAGTACCTTGCGGTGTATGGCAGAGGGGTCTTTGAGCCTGAGGAATTAAGGCCGCGTGGCTAGTGCAGTCGCCGCGAACTGTGCAGGTTAGGATTTTCTTTTTCCTCCGACAGAAAAAAATCCAACACCTTACCGAGGGATCGAACCCGGGTCTCCCGAATGAGAGTCTGGCGTTCTAGCCACTCGGCCAGCCGCTTCTCGTATTCGCTAGACGGTGATGCTGTCATCTACACAGATGGGTCGGTCGTCCGACATGTGAGAAGCTCATGGGCCGTTACAGCTCGGGCCGGAGGGAGAATTGTGAAGGAGGACTCTGGTGGTTTCACTGAAACCACAAGTAGCCTGACCATGGAAGTCATGGCAGTAAGTAAAGCAATAACATGGCTCGAGACACAGACATTCACTAGGGCTTGTTTCCTTAGCGACTCAATGAACATGATCAAGAGGATAGAGGAGGGGTCGATCCGAAGAGAATGGTTGCTGTCTCTGGAGTGGTCTCGGCTGGCAAAGATTTGTTTCATCTTCGTGCCAGGGCATGCGGGAGTACAAGGAAATGAGCGGGATATGTGTGGGTGGGGGATGTGTAGTTGGGGTGTGTGTTTGGCTGGGTGGTTGGGGTGTGTGGGTGGATGGTGGAGGATATATGGGTGGGTGGAGGATGTGTGTGTAGGTGGGGAGATGTGTGTGCGTGGGTGATGGTAGGTGGGTGCATGTATATCTGCCTGTGGGTCTTGTGTGGGTGGGGGATGTGTGTGAAGGATGTGTGGTGAGTGGGAAATGCGTGTGTGGGTCGGGAGATGTGTGTAGGTGGGGGTGTGTGGGGCATGTATGTGTGCCTGGGAGTGTGTGGGTGGTTGGGTGAGGAATGGGTGTGTGCGGGATGGGTGGGTGGATGTGTGTCTTATAACATGGTAATATGCATTGTTTATGTTTGCAACATTCTTTTGATGTTTTTTTTTTCCTATGTGAATGTACCACTATTATATATTGATGACGATGTTTTCCCCCTATGTGAATGTATCACTATTATATATATATATATAATATGTGTGAATGTATCACTATTGATGAAAGAAAGATGTGTGATTGGAAGGGCCGAATGTAAGACGGGCCAGTGTGCCCAATTTGTTACCGTTTGAAAATAAAGACTGTTTGTTCGTTCGTTCTTTCTTCTTCTTCTTCTTCTTCTTCTTCTTCTTCTTCTTCTTCTTCTTCTTCTTCTTCTTCTTCTTCTTCTTCTTCTTCTTCTTCTTCTTCTTCTTCTTCTTCTTCTTCTTCTGCGTTCATCCGGGGTGTTTTTTCAGATGTTATTGCGGTGTGCCCAGTTATGCGCCCGTAGGCTGACACATCCGACTTCATCGGGCGTTTGTTGAGCGGGTTAGCCTGCCCGGGTGCTTGTAAGGACATTCCACTCTCACTCAGACGTTTGTTGACCGGGTTAGCCTGCCCGGGTGCTTGTAAGGACATTCCACTCTCACTCAGACGTTTGTTGTCCGAGTTAGCCTGCCCGGGTGCTGGTAAGGACGTTCCACTCTCACTCAGACGTTTTTGCCTTGTGCTTGTTTATTTGCGCCCTGAGGCCGACACATCCGACTTCAGCCGGCGTTTGTTGACTGGGTTAGCCTTCCCGGGTTTTCGAAGGACTTTATACTCAGTTTGGTTTAGTTTAGTTTAGTTTAGTTTAGTTTAGTCGATGGATCAACATCACAGCACACGGGTGTAACCCATAAATGTTCCGTTCTCCTTCTAACTCAAACCTGAGTCTGGAGAAACTCAGATCAGTGCACGAACTCCGTAGCACCGGCGAGGGTCCTGAAATACTTTGGGTAGATTTTTAACTCGAAATTTTGCCCGGGCAGCGCCGTTAGGCTACTCTTTTTCGATTTACAACTGCCGAGGGATTTTTTACGTGCGCAACAATGCTCACGGGCGTCCGATCTCACTACCCAGTGACCAGGGGAAATATTATTACTAGAAGTCCACGTGAAATAAATCCCAGTTCTCACCGGGGCTTGAACCCGGGACCTCCAGCTATCGACGCGGATACCAGGACTTTATACTCTCACTGTTGTGGTGCCGTCCACATCCCAGCAGGTCAAGTTAGAACGGTCGAAGACATCACGCTCAGCCCTCAAGGGAAGGCAGGGCCAGACCATGGGCATTCCCCGCCATCCAAGGAGGCTTCCATAATTTCAGAGCCGACACATGGCGCTCCTCGGTACTGCGCTCACCCAAGGAATCGTCATGTCCTGCACATCGCTGCTTTACTTCCTCACTTCCAAATATTGGGTATTTCGTTCGTCACAGGCCGCTCCTCGCACAAATCAGGAAAGGTAGGATGCAAACGACATCCACCCAGCGATCTTTCGGTTCGGACTTTCCATAAGATGGGCTTGCCAGCGAAGCATTATTCCCATTCGGGCTTTTGGGTCTCTTTCTCGACTCTTACTGTTGAGGAGTCATCCCTATCCCAGCTTATCTATTCAGTGCAGCCGAAGACATCCCGGTCAGCCTTCAAGGGAAAGCAACGGCAGACATGGGCGTTCCCCGCCATCCAAGGAGGCTTCCATAATTGCAGAGCCGACACACAGCGCTCTGGTACTGGGCTCACCCATGAAATCGTCACGACCTGCACATGGCTGCTTAGCCTCATTTCCGTACACACGGCAGCTTTCGCTTCGGACTTCCACGTAATGGATTTACTAGCCAATAAATTCCATTTCGTGTAAATGAGATTTGTTTCTACATTTGTTAACTCCCAGGAGGTAGGCTACAGATGCTGCCGGCTCAACATCTCACGGCCAGACCCTCCCATCCGGTGATATGACCTAGAGCGTTCAGCCACATCCCTCACCTGAAAGCCGTAGAGACGCTGCTCCACCTTTGATAACGCCCACTCAGTGTGCCCCTGAGACGATTTTTTCACCTTTTGTAACGCTCACGAGGTAGGCTTCAGATACTGCCGGCTCAACCTCTCGCGGCCAGGCACTCACATCCATGGGATATTGACCTAGAGGAGTTAGGCCAAATCCCTCAGCGGAGAGCCGTAGAACAAGTGTTCGGGCCAAGTGTGCCTCAGGCTCAACATCTCACCTCTATTCAGCAGAGTGTGAGTAACGGCCGGGCCCTCACATCCAGGGGATACTGACCCAGAGGCGTTAGGCCACATCCCTCAGCTGAGAGCCGTAGAACAAGTGTCTGGACCAACCGACGGTATCTGATCGTCTTCGCGCCTCTGTCTTTCGTTCTTTATTAATGAACATTCTTGAAAAATGCTTTCTCAGTAGCTTGTCCTGCGGCGATCCAAGAATGTCACCTCTAACGCCGCAATACGAATGCTCCCGTTTGTCCCCGTTAACCGTTATCTATAAATGCCTGTGAATATAAATGGTATAGACGAGTTCTAAGAATATCTTGGGTACAGAAATGAACAAATGCTTCCATACTTAAAGAATTGAATATTGAAGAAGGTTGGCTATTAAAGACGATAAAATAAAGAAAATTGAAAAATTTTTTGGTCACTTGAAACGTCATGAAAGTTTGGAGAGAACAATATTGGAAGGATATATGCCTGGGAAGAGAAGAAGAGGAAGGCCAAAGAGAAGATGGGTGTAGGATGTGGCGGATGATCTCCAGATGGGTGTATCAGACGCGGGACATCTTGCTTATGATAGAGAGGTTTTCCGGAAGTTTGTTATGGCAGCGAGGTTCTGCAAAGGACATGCTACTGAATGAATGAATGAATCGTTATCTCCATTTCCGAAAACCAATAAACTAGAACCGAGGTCCAATTAATTATTCCATGCACCATAATTCAGGCAACATAGAACAATTAGTATAATAAGCCACATCACAAAGATTCTGCTGAGAATTATCATGCAAAGAGTTAGGAAGAAAATACAACCCGAAATAGGAGAAGAACAATGTGGGTTTGTAGAAGGCAAGGGTACAGTAAATGCTGTGTATATACTGAGAGCAGTAATTGAGCGTTCTATAGAAGTAAACAAAGATCTATATCTTTGCTTTATTGACTACACAAAGGTTTTCGATAAAGTGAGACATGTCGACATGATAAGGATGCTTGAAGATCTACAAATTGATGGAAAAGACCTTAGACTTGTAAAAAACATATATTGGAAACAACAATCTGCCATCTGAATTGATAACGATGTAGGTCAATATTGCTGGCCGAGTGGATAGAACGCCGGACTCTCATTCGGGAGACCCGGGTTCGATCCCCGGTAAGGTGCGGGATTTTTTTCTGTCGGGGGCAAAAAGAAAATCCTAACCTGCACAGTTCGCGGCGACTGCATTAGCCAGGCGGCCTTTATTCCTCAGGCTCAAAGACCCCTCTGCCATACACCGCAAGGTACTATATTGGCAGTAAATGACAGTTGACAGTAAATGACATAGATGATACAGTCTTGATTGCAGACAATGAATAGGAACTGCAAAATTTAGTAGATGTGGTTGTTGCACACTGTGAACAACTAGGTTTAGAACTGAATATTAAGAAGACACAGGTTATGGTCGTCATTGGGGAGAAGGAAATACCACTATGTGATATACGAGTAGATGGGCATGGTCTTAAATAAGTGAATCGATACTGTTATCTCGGAACAGCCATAACATTTGAAGGGAGATGCCTTGAAGAGATTAGAACAAGAATTGCCATTGCGAAGGTAGCCTTTAGCAAGATGAAGAACATACTGACCAACAAAAAGATATCAATTGAAACGAGAAAAAGAGTGTTGAGATGCTACATAGAGCATATACTTTTGTATGGATATGAAGCGTGGACAGTGAGCAGTCAAGCTGAAATCAGCTAATGGCTGTGGAAATGTGGTTTTTGAGGAAAATGCAAAAAATACCAAGGACAGACAGAAAAACCAACGAACAAGTCTTTCTAGAAACAAATGAAACTGATTAGAGTCATTAGACGTAGACAGTCAAATTGTTGTGGGCATGTTATGAGAAGAAATTAATGGAGAACTTGGTGACAACTGGCAAGATCGAAGGGAACAGACCAAGGGGAAGACCTAGAAGCAAATACCTGGATGGCTTGGCCGCGTGGCATAGTCGAGACAGGAACACAGAGCTGATCCACGACTCTGGTGATCGAGTGAGACGGCAGAACATGACCGCCCACGCTTACCGGCATGGCACATGATAGATGGATGGAAGCCTGTTTGAACACTCTGATTAAGTGTTTCAAGTAAGATCTTAAGGATCCAACAGTTAACGTCATCTCAAGATGATACAACAGTTAACATTACGTTCAGAGGATTCAACAATTATCGTCATCTCAAGATGATACAATAGTTAACATTACTCCCAAGATCCAACGATAACGTTACTTCCAGGATTCAACAGTTAACATTACTCCCAGGATCCAACAGTTAACGTCATCTCAAGATGATAAAATAGTTAACATCAACCTTAGAAGATTTAACAGATAACATTACCTTCAGAAGATCCGACAGTTAACATTACTCTCAGGATCCCACATTTAATATTACTTCCAGGAGTCAACAGTTAACAATACTCCCAAAATTCAACAGATAACATTACTCCCAGGATCAAAAAGTTAACTTTACTCCCAGGATCCAACAGTTAACATTACTCACATAATTAAACAGATCACATTACTCCCATGATTCAACAGTTAACATTACTCACATAATTCAACAGATCACATTATTCCCAGGATCCAACAGTTAACATTACTCACATAATTCAACAGATCACATTACTCCCAGGATACAACAGTTAACATTACTCACATAAATCAACAGACCACATTACTCCCAGGATCCAACAGTTAACATTACTCACATAATTCAACAGATCACATTATTCCCATGATACAACAATTAACATTACTCACATAAATCAACAGATCATATTACTCCCAGGATCCAACAGTTAACATTATCCCCAGGACCCAACAGTTAACATTACTCCCAAGATCCAAAAGTTATCATCATCCCAAGATGATACAACAGTTAATATTACTCTAAGAATACAACAGTTAACGTCATCCCAAGATGATACAACAGTTAACTTTACTTTCAGAGGATCTAAAAATTATCGTCAGCTCAATATGATGCAATAATTGACATTACCCCCAAGATCCAACGGTAACGTTACTCCCAGGATTCAACAGTTAACATTACTCCCAGGATCCAACAGTTAAATTCATCTCAAGATGATAAAACAGTTAACATTATCTTCAGATGATCCAACATATAACATTACCTTCAGAAGATCCAACAATTAACATTACTCCCAGGATATCACAGTTAATATGACTCCCAGGAGCCAACAGTTAACAATACTCCCAAAATTCAACAGATAACATTACTCCCAGGATCAAAAGTTAACTTTACTCTCAGGATCCAACATTTAACATTACTCACATAATTCAAAAGATTAAATTACTCCCAGGATCCAAAAGTTAACATTACTCACATAATTCAACAGATAACATTACTCACAGGATCCAACAGTTAAAATTATTCCCAGGACCCACCAGTTAACATTACTCCCAAGATCCAACAGTAACATCATCCCAAGATGATACAACAGTTAATATTACACTAAGAATACAACAGTTAACGTCATCTCAAGATGACACAACAGTTAACAATTACTTCCAGGATCCAAAAGTTAACATAACTTCCAGGATATAACAGTTAACGTTATCCCAAGACGATACAACCGTTAGAATTAATCTCAGGATCCAACACTTAATGTCATCTCAAGATGATACAATAGTTGAGAACCACTGGTTTAGGTAGTATAACCGAAAGATTAAGTAATTTGCTGAGCAGATGAAAGATGTTGAGATGGCCTCTCTCTCTCTCTCTCTCTCTCTCTCTCTCTCTCTCTCTCTCTCCTCTCTCTCTCTCTCTCTCTCTCTCTCTCTCTCTATATATATATATATATATAGATATATATATATATATATATATATATATATATATATAGAGAGAGAGAGAGAGAGAGAGAGAGAGACTTATTTTGATGGGCCGCTGATCATAATTAGCGAAAATGACATAATGAAATGAAGATGACGCTTGTGGTATAACATTACAGGGTGTTTGAAAATATATTTAGTGGTAGTTGAGGTTGTTAGAGGCGGTAGGAAAATGTATTTAGTGGTAGTTGAGGTTGTTAGAGGGGGTAGGAAAATGTGAGCTGAATGCTTTTGGAATTCATCATGACACCTGGGAGGCTGCAGCCAGAGACCGAAATTCGTGGCGTGCATCATTGCGCAAAGGTGCAGTTATATGTGAGGCAACCAGGACTGCAAGAGCTGTGAAGAAAAGGCAGGACAGAAAAACCACTGCAGGAAATCCTCCTCCAGAGACGTCAAGCATTCTTTGTCCACATTGTCAAAGAACATTTCGAGCCAAAATAGGCCTTATCAGCCATCTTAGAACCCACGGCTCCACACCTTCAACCCCACTGGATGATATGAATGGTCATCATCATTCTTGATGGACAAACAACAGGAAAATGTATTTAGTGGTAGTTGAGGTTGTTAGAGGGGGTAGGAAAATGTATTTAGTGGTAGTCGAGGTTGTTAGAGGGGGTAGGAAAATGTATTTAGTGGTAGTCAAGGTTGTTAGAGGGGGTAGGAAAATGTATTTAGTGGTAGTTGAGGTTGTTAGAGGGGGTAGGAAAATGTATTTAGTGGTAGTCGAGGTTGTTAGAGGGGGTAGGAAAATGTATTTAGTGGTAGTCGAGGTTGTTAGAGGGGGTAGGAAAATGTATTTAGTGGTAGTTGAGGTTGTTAGAGGGGGTAGGAAAATGTATTTAGCGGTAGTTGAGGTTGTTAGAGGGGGTAGGAAAATGTATTTAGTGGTAGTTGAGGTTGTTAGAGGGGGTAAGAAAATATATTTAGTGGTAGTTGAGGTTGTTAGAGGGGGTAGGAAAATGTATTTAGTGGTAGTTGAGGTTGTTAGAGGGGGTAGGAAAATGTATTTAGTGGTAGTGAGGTTGTTAGAGGGGGTAGGAAAATGTATTTAGTGGTAGTGAGGTTGTTAGAGGGGGTAGGAAAATGTATTTAGTGGTAGTCGAGGTTGTTAGAGGGGGTAGGAAAATGTATTTAGTGGTAGTTGAGGTTGTTAGAGGGGGTAGGAAAATATATTTAGTGGTAGTTGTGTAACAGTGAAGCACAAAGGCAACTGAATGGAGGAAGTCAAGCCAACGATGATTGGAAATGACTCAGTTTATTGTGAGAGTCTTCAAGTCATATCAAAATGAATACACCGACTATAAATGTAGATACATCTTGCTGGCTTGGCCGCTGGGTGGTAACTCATCCCCTATTTACTTCTACGTCAGCACGTGAGCGTCCTTAACTACCTAGCTACGGTGCTCACGCGTGCATCAGCTATTTGTCTCTTTCCCCTTGCACGCCGTGCCACCTAACTAAACCCCGTATAACAGCCTACTCTGTTATATTACCTTTCTACCCTAACAAGACTTCCCCGAAAAGTCTTATTCCACAACTCATTTACCCCAAATCTATGACCCCACAAGACACTTAACCAAATAATCCCACACAATTACTTCTTCTTCGTTTCTGTAAAATCATAAGCAATCCACTTACATATCTTGCACCAAACAAACTGAACCTATCTCAACTCCCAACTACTAAATTCATATTCCTCTAACTCTAACCTGGAACTCTTATTCATTACAGCTCTCTCAATCCCAACAATTTATCTTATAGCCAGCCGCCACGACCCATACTCTATACTTCTTCTTCATTTTAATATCCACATATATTATTTACATATCGTAAGTCTATATCACAAAAGCTCATCTTATTATACTCTTCTCAAAGCAACCCGCTTCATTTCATTGATAAAATGTCGATCGAAATTATGGTTAACAAAAATTGAAGATTCTTATGTATTTCTACAACTTATCATACTCTCACTAACATCAACAACACAGGATAGACAGGAAAGTGGTTGGTGCGCACCGAAGAATATAAAGTAGTAAGAAGTAGTCACATTTATCACATTTATCCTCCCATGCACTCTCAAAACTTTATAAAATAAAGTTTTCAAAAACCCAAATCATATAATCTGCTAATCTTCATTTTTGTTAATAATAAATGCTCTTGTCAAAAGTTACGTCGATCTAAAACTCCACCCTTCTACTCTCAGTATTAAAAAATATTATTCTACTCTCCAACCTGTATTATTTGCGCTGCTAACAGCCAGCAATATATGACTGCACTTTCCTCCTTGTTTATTCTATATTAGTATCTATCCTTTATCTATAACACACCTTCCCAACCTCCATGGCTTTCGATCCATGTTCAAAAAAAAATTACTGTTCCTATATTATGATTTCCACTTCTTCTTTCATGCTGTAACCACAGCGTCCCCCAATTACTATTGCCCATGTTCGTTTACTCTGAACATACTTATTCCCAATATGTTTATTTTATGCTGATAAGCACAGCCGCCCCCTTTTTGAGTTACACCACTCTCCTCCAATAATCCAACATGGCATTCAATCCATGTATTTCTATTAACGCTGTCTAATGCAGCTCCTATTTCAACCCCCCACATCCATGTATTTCTATTAACGCTGTCTAATGCAGCTCTTATTTCAACCCCCACATCCATGTATTTCTATTAACGCTGTCTTTACTCAGAGCGACCAACTGGTAACTATTTTTCCAACAAGTTCTAACAACTTAAAAATTTCTATACTTAATATTTAACAATGCAAAACGATTGAACATGATAAACAATCGTAAATTATAACAAAACATCCCCCCCCCCCCTTTAAATTAACATTCTTTTATCCCCACATCATATGCATAATAACAAAAGAATAATCATGTTCAAGCAAAATTACTTATTGTAATCAAACATCATTAGTCGCTTGTACGGACTAATGAGTAATATATATCTATTCACTACAAAGAACACAAGTCAAGCCTACTACAGATATTGTTTTATACCAATTACGATACTATAAAAATCTTAATACAATCAGCTATATGCCAAACCATCATTAAATCAACAACAATTTTATCTCCTGCTATCTGCAGAGTGTTTCTTATCAATCTATTTGCCATATCTCCACTTCTTCAATAATATTAGATTTTTCTCTATAAGTGCCATCTCTACATCAATGTCCTCATTTTCCTGAAGAGAACTTAAAATATCTTCCTTCATACCACTATTTCTGTCAGTCTCTGATTTTTCATCCATTTCTTGTTCTTCTGTATTTACATTGCTGGCGGCCTCTAATTTTTTTCTTTCTATATCCAACCTAATCTGTCTATCTTGGTTTCTTAATGACCTTTCTAACACGAACACAACGAAGCGTTGCCGTTTCTAGATATCCTAATGAGACGTAGAGCAGACAGCACAATTCAAAGATCGGTGTACCGCAAAGAAACATGGACTGGCCAATACTTAAATTTTCAGAGCTTCGCACCTGTCCAGTACACCGTGCTAGGAAGATATGCACCCAGGACACACTGACAGAAGAATTTAAAACTCTAAAGAATGCCTTAAACCTGAATGGGTACTCCACAGGATTTATAAAGCGCCACTGCCAACAGCCCAAACAGAAATCAGAAGTAACTACAGTCCCTAAACTCAAAGTATTCATCCAGCTAACCTTCCGAGGAGATGACGTAATGCAACGTCTGCGGGACCGGCTCACCACAGCAGTCGAGCGAACATTCTGTGCTGCAGCTCTAGTCATCAGGTACCGAAACACACCGATCCCAGTCCCAGCAGTAAAAGAACCTGTAGCTTTGTACGCCAAATCAAATTGTATTTACCAATTTACATGTAGATGCGAGGCCATCTACATAGGCAGAACTGAGCGACAGTTACATTGCAGGGTTTCGGAACATATTCCGAATTGGTTGGACAAAATACTACACACAGAAGATGGTAGCCTAGGCAGGCCGACACACCGGAAAAATCTGGCTTCATCGGTCGGGAGACATGTGCTCGAGACTGCTCACGTGGTTGAAAGAGACAGTGCCTTCCGTGTGTTGTTCAACACACAAAGTAGTCGATTGTTAAAGCTTGCAGAAGCTATACTAATCAACCTTCGTAAGCCGTCCTTGTGTAAGCAGAAAGACATGTTAGTCAGTTTAAAATTACCGTGGTAGACAATCGACATTACTGTGCGAACATGTGTATATTTCAGTTTGAAGGATGTATCTAATTAATTCACGTAAGTTGTGTGATTTCTGCAGTATGTACTTGACGAGATGCAGCGAAATATGCCAGGCAATAAATCGTGCAATCTATTGTTTGTGTCTTCGTTATTCAAAATAATATTAGTTTTGTTATTGGAAATAAAATCTGTTAGCTGTCCTCCAAAGCCTGGATGAGTTCACGACAGGCATTGTGGTTGTGCGGTTCGGCCGAGGAAAGAGTGACTAAAGGTGATGTGTTAGTCTGATCAGATTGGGCTAGTGAACCCTGATGTCTGTCCAGCTTGGGTTCAGTGTCTGACTGTTCTCAAAGTTCACTAAGCTACATGTTTGAAGTTGGCGTTGAAGAAGTCCGACGTTTAGGTGGCGTGATCGTTAACTTTTGTCCCGTCTTGTCTTTGTATTTTCGTGGCGCTTGGATACAGTAGAATGCCGCAAGTTGGACACCATTTTAGCACTATATGCAACTCCAGCAGGCAAGGAGTAAACGAAGGTTCGGCGTCTTGGCGACCTATCACGCATCGTTAAATCACACGTTGTCGTTAATCGATAATTGGTAGCATTCAAAAATGAAAGCTCTTACTGTCCAATTCACACATAAATCCTCATTTTACCAAATAAACAGTCACATAAAAAAGTAGCATGTTAATTAATTTGCGAACAAACACATAACACATGTTATACAGAGCATCTCGACTGATTTAGGTAACGCTTTGATAATTATATAAACATCGAGAGAGCTTGTGAAAACATGTATACTCGTAGCCAGAAACCGGCAGATTCACGTAGTTACAGAGCAGAAGTATCCGGGTAGATGGATGAAAGCAGGAGGAAGATATTTCACGTTGATACAGAGCAGAAGTATCCGGGTAGATTGATGACATCAGATGGAAGATGCATTTCAACATTATTCAATTCAACTTTATTCTAAAAGTGTCACAAATTGGGCACGCAGGCCCGTCTTACATTCAGCCCTTCCAATCACTCATCTTTTGTTCATCAATAGTGCATGATACATTCACATAGGGGAAAAAACATTGTCAAATGAATGTTGCAAACATAAATAATGCAAATTACCATGTTTTGAGGCACATCTCCCACCCACCCACACATCACCCCACCCACCCACACACCCCCCACACACACACATAGGGAAACATACATACCCCCAACCCACCCATACCCCTCCCACACACATTCACCATTCACACACACACTTCCAACACCCATTGCCCACACACACACACACACACACACACACACACACACACACACACACACACACACACTCACTCACTCACCCATAAAAATATCCCCCACCAGCCCACACATCCTACGCCCACCCACATAACATCCAAACCCACAAACCCATCCCCACCCACACATCCTCCACCCACAGGTATTCTACCCACCCACCCACACACCCAACCACCCATCCATCAACCACACCTCCCTCGACCAAACGTTTCCCACGCGCGCACACATCCTCCCACCAACCCACATATCCCGCACCCACCCACGCATCCATCATCCACTCACACATTTCCCCACCCATAAACACATCTCCCTACCCACACACACACATCTCCCTAGATACCTATACATCCCCAGTCCACTCACATACACCCCACTACCCACATATACATCCTCCTCTCACCCACACATACCCTAACCTACATCCCCCATTACACACATATCCCCCACCCACACACCACACACACCCCGACCCACACATTATACCCCACCCACACAATATTCCCCACCCACACAATATTCCCCACCCACACACCACACACATACCCCCAACCAAAACACCACACAATCTCCCCATCCACTCACCATCCCCCACCCATTCACCAACCAACACAAACTCACACACCCTCACATCCTCCACCGCCCACCTACACACCCCCAACCACCAAACCACCAACCACCCATCCCCTAACCACACAATTCTCGACCACACATACCCCCAACCACACAAACACCCACCCATTCACACATCCCTCTCCGACCGACACACACATCTCTAACCCACTTACACATCCCTCACTCACTCACACATCCCCAACCCACACATACCCACAAACACACACATCTCCCCACCCACCCACACATCCTCGACCACACACCCCACCACCCACACATACTTCCCCTACCGACCCACACTTTGCCCACCTATACACACATCCCCCACCCACACACCACACAATATCCCCCACCCACACCCACACACATATACTCACTCACTCACCACACGCATACCCTCACCCACACACCACACACATCCCCCACCCACCCACACATACCCCACAATACACACATCCCCCGCACCCATCCCACACACACATCCTCCACCCATACACACATCCCCACATCCTTCCCCACACCCCCTACATACACCCCCACACATCACCCACCCACCAACACCCAAAAATCTCACTACCCACCAACACCCACACACCCCCACCCATCCAAACAGACAACCCCACTCACCCACCTACACCCACACATCCCCCCACACACACATCCACACACTCACACACATCCTCCACACACGCACTCGCACATCCTCACATCTAGACACATACATGATGCCTCACGTAATCACTGATACTAATATGAACAAACTCCTACAATTTACTCACACACATACACTGACGATTGTTTTGAGCAGTTTCACATGTTTCACGTAGATACAGAGCAGAAGTATCCGGATAGATGGATGACATCGGGTGGAAGATGTTTCACGGATTTACAGAGCAGAAGTATCATGGTAGATGGATGACATCGGGTGGAAGATGTTTCACGTAGACACAGAGCAGAAGTATCCGGATAGATGGATGACATCGGGTGGAAGATGTTTCACGTAGACACAGAGCAGAAGTATCCGGATAGATGGATGACATCGGGTGGAAGATGTTTCACGTAGATACCAAGCAGAAGTATCCGGGTAGATGGATGACATCGGGTGGAAGATGTTGCACCTAGATACAGAGCAGAAAACACGGGAATCGTCGCCGGAGCTACGGAGCACGTGCTCTGCGCTTGACACATCATTCAGCGGCTAGCGATGGCTCAGGCGGAGGATACGATCAGACAGGTGTGCCCCTTGGAGAACATCAGGCGAGGAGAGGAGTGGGTCAGAGTGCCAGCCGAGCAGTCAGACTTGTGCAGGGTTATAATCACATTGAGCCGGGAGTGCAGGGAGTGGCCAGCAGGGGCCACGGAAGTGGAAATTCAGCAAATAATTCAGGAGAATTCTCGCCCGGATGATGTGATTATCTACACGGATGGGTCGGTGTTGAGAGGTAGGAGAAGTGCCTGGAGGTTCTTGGCAAAGACTAATGGTCGGCGTTTGGTGCAGGAGAGCCTGGCGTATGATGATACTACATCTAGCTTAAGAATGGAGGTGGAGGCGGTCAGTGCACCTTTCCGCTGGATAGAGAACATGATACATACACACATTGTGATTGTTATTGACTCAGAAAGCATGCTGAGGAGGGTGAGAACAGGCAAGCTTCGTGCAGAGTGGCTTGCTTCGCTTCAGAGGTCACGTGTAGCAAGCATCACCTGGATCTTTTCTCCTGGGCATGCCGGTGTGCTGGGGGAATGAACAGGCGGACAGATTGGCTGGCTCGGCAAAACATGGTGGAGTATTGATGTATGACAAAACAGATGTGGTTGCGGCCTTGTGGGAGCACGTGTACACCTCGGAGGAGCAAATGGATCACCATAGTCTGGTAAGAATGAGACAGCGAGGTGTGACGAGGGGATCTGGCCGATGCTCGACGCTCAGAGGAAAGGCGAGACGGACATATAATCAGATTGCTACTGGAACTATTAGTGTTGGAACTCTTCGCTGGCTGCTGAGGATGGGGACGGAGCGCTTATGGGAATGTCCCGAATGCTGTGATGTCGGTTCCTAAATCAATCAATCAATCAAACAGAGCAGAAGTATCCGGATAGATGGATGACATCGGGTGGAAGATGTTTCACGTAGATACAGAGCAGAAGTATCATGGTAGATGGATGACATCGGGTGGAAGATGTTTCACGTAGATACAGAGCAGAAGTATCATGGTAGATGGATGACATCGGGTGGAAGATGTTTCACGTAGATATAGAGCAGAAGTATCCGGGTAGATGGATGACATCGGGTGGAAGATGGTTCACGTAGATATAGAGCAGAAGTATCCGGGTAGATGGATGACATCGGGTGGAAGATGTTTCACATAGATATAGAGCAGAAGTATCCGGGTAGATGGATGACATCGGGTGGAAGATGGTTCACGTAGATACCGAGCAGAAGTATCCGGGTAGATGGATGACATCGGGTGGAAGATGGTTCACGTAGATATAGAGCAGAAGTATCCGGGTAGATGGATGACATCGGGTGGAAGATGTTTCACGTAGATATAGAGCAGAAGTATCCGGGTAGATGGATGACATCGGGTGGAAGATGGTTCACGTAGATACCAAGCAGAAGTATCCGGGTAGATGGATGACATCGGGTAGAAGATGGTTCACATAGATATAGAGCAGAAGTATCCGGGTAGATGGATGACATCGGGTGGAAGATGGTTCACGTAGATACCAAGCAGAAGTATCCGGGTAGATGGATGACATCGGGTGGAAGATGGTTCACGTAGATATAGAGCAGAAGTATCCGGGTAGATGGATGACATCGGGTGGAAGATGTTTCACGTAGATATAGAGCAGAAGTATCCGGGTAGATGGATGACATCGGGTGGAAGATGTTTCACGTAGATATAGAGCAGAAGTATCCGGGTAGATGGATGACATCGGGTGGAAGATGTTTCACGTAGATATAGAGCAGAAGTATCCGGGTAGATGGATGACATCGGGTAGAAGATGGTTCACGTAGATACCCAGCAACAACTGTATCCGTCTATTTTCCAGGCCTTCGCTGTGTTCACTAGCTACATGACATATCGCAAGGACATCTGTGCCAGCCACTTGTTCACAGACTACCCGTTCCCTGCGCGAGTGCTGGGCTTGGCCTGGATGCTGTCTATCTGTTCGCGTATGTCATCTGTCTGTCACATCTGTCTGTCACATATGTCTGCCACATATGTCAGTCACATCTGTCAGTCACATCTGTCAGTCACATCTGTCAGTCACATCTGTCAGTCACATCTGTCTGTCACATATGTCAGTCACATATGTCTGTCACATATGTCTGTCACATATGTCAGTCACATCTGTCTGTCACATATGTCTGTCACATTTGTCTGTCACAAATGTCTGTCACATCTGTCTGTCACATCTGTCTGTAACATCTGTCTATCACATATGTTTGCCATATATGTCGGTAATATCTGTCTGTCACATATGTTTGCCATATCTGTCGGTTATATCTGTTTGTCACATCTGTCTGTCACATCTGTCTGTCACATCTGTCTATATAAGTCATCTGTCTGTCACATCTGTGTGTCACATCTGTCTGTCACATATGTCTGGCACATTGGTCTGTCACATCTGTCTGTTACACCTGTCTGTCACATCTGTCTGTCACATCTTGACTGTCACATCTGTCTGTCACATATGTCTGTCAGATCTGTCTGTCACATCTGTCTGTCACATCTTGACTGTCACATCTGTCTTTCACATATGTCTGTCAGATCTGTCTGTCACATCTGTCTGGATGAGTCATCTATCTGTCATATTATTATTCCTATGTCATCATGTCTGTCAAGTCGTTTATATATCTAGATTCATGTGTGTTTATATATCTAGATTCATGTGTGTTTATATATCTAGATTCATGTGTGTTTATATATCTAGATTCATGTGTGTTTATATATCTAGATTCATGTGTGTTTATATATCTAGATTCATGTGTGTTTATATATCTAGATTCATGTGTGTTTATATATCTAGATTCATGTGTGTTTATATATCTAGATTCATGTGTGTTTATATATCTAGATTCATGTGTGTTTATATATCTAGATTCATGTGTGTTTATATATCTAGATTCATGTGTGTTATATATCTAGATTCATGTGTGTTTATATATCTAGATTCATGTGTGTTTATATATCTAGATTCATGTGTGTTTATATATCTAGATTCATGTGTGTTTATATATCTAGATTCATGTGTGTTTATATATCTAGATTCATGTGTGTTTATATATCTAGATTCATGTGTGTTTATATATCTAGATTCATGTGTTTTTATATATCTAGATTCATGTGTGTTTATATATCTAGATTCATGTGTGTTTATATATCTAGATTCATGTGTGTTTATACATTTAGATTCAAGTGTGTTTATATATTTAGATTCATGTGTGTTTATACATTTAGATTCAAGTGTGTTTATATATCTAGATTCATGTGTGTTTATACATTTAGATTCAAGTGTGTTTATATATTTAGATTCAAGTGTGTTTATACATTTAGATTCAAGTGTGGTTATATATTTAGATTCAAGTGTGTTTATATATCTAGATTCATGTGTGTTTATACATTTAGATTCAAGTGTGTTTATATATTTAGATTCAAGTGTGTTTATACATTTAGATTCAAGTGTGTTTATATATTTAGATTCAAGTGTGTTTATATATCTAGATTCAAGTGTGTTTATATATTTAGATTCATGTGTGTTTATATATCTAGATTCATGTGTGTTTATACATTTAGATTCAAGTGTGTTTATATATTTAGATTCAAGTGTGTTTATATATTTAGATTCAAGTGTGTTTATATATCTAGATTCATGTGTGTTTATATATCTAGATTCATGTGTGTTTATATATCTAGATTCATGTGTGTTTATATATCTAGATTCATGTGTGTTTATATATTTAGATTCATGTGTGTTTATATATTTAGATTCATGTGTGTTTATATATTTAGATTCAAGTGTGTGTTTATATATCTAGATTCAAGTGCGTGTTTATATATTTAGATTCATGTGTGTTTATATATCTAGATTCATGTGTGTTTATACATTTAGATTCAAGTGCGTGTTTATATATTTAGATTCATGTGTGTTTATATATCTAGATTCATGTGTGTTTATACACTTAGATTCAAGTGTGTGTTTATATATTTAGATTCATGTGTATTTATATATCTAGATTCATGTGTGTTTATATATCTAGATTCATGTGTGTTTATACATTTAGATTCAAGTGCGTGTTTATATATTTAGATTCATGTATGTTTATATATCTAGATTCATGTGTGTTTATACATTTAGATTTATGTGTGTTTATATATTTAGATTCATGTGTGTGTTTATATATCTAGATTCATGTGTGTTTATATATCTAGATTCATGTGTGTTTATATATCTAGATTCATGTGTGTTTATATATTTAGATTCATGTGTTTTTATATATCTAGATTCATGTGTGTTTATACATTTAGATTCAAGTGTGTGTTTATATATCTAGATTCATGTGTGTTTATACATTTAGATTCAAGTGCGTGTTTATATATTTAGATTCATGTGTGTTTATATATCTAGATTCATGTGTGTTTATATATCTAGATTCATGTGTGTTTATACATTTAGTTCAAGTGTGTGTTTATATATCTAGATTCATGTGTGTTTATACATTTAGATTCAAGTGTGTGTTTATATATCTAGATTCATGTGTGTTTATATATCTAGATTCATGTGTGTTTATATATCTAGATCCATGTGTGTTTATATATTTAGATTCATGTGTGTTTATATATCTAGATTCATGTGTGTTTATATATTTAGATTCAAGTGTGTGTTTATATATCTAGATTCAAGTGCGTGTTTATATATTTAGATTCATGTATGTTTATATATCTAGATTCATGTGTGTTTATACATTTAGATTCAAGTGCGTGTTTATATATTTAGATTCATGTGTGTTTATATATCTAGATTCATGTGTGTTTATACATTTAGATTCAAGTGCGTGTTTATATATTTAGATTCATGTGTATTTATATATCTAGATTCATGTGTGTTTATATATCTAGATTCATGTGTGTTTATACATTTAGATTCAAGTGCGTGTTTATATATTTAGATTCATGTGTGTTTATATATCTAGATTCATGTGTGTTTATATATTTAGATTCAAGTGTGTTTTTATATATCTAGATTCATGTGTGTTTATATATCTAGATCCATGTGTGTTTATATATTTAGATTCATGTGTGTTTATATATCTAGATTCATGTGTGTTTATATATCTAGATTCATGTGTGTTTATATATCTAGATTCATGTGTGTTTATATATCTAGATCCATGTGTGTTTATATATTTAGATTCATGTGTGTTTATATATCTAGATTCATGTGTGTTTATACATTTAGATTCAAGTGTGTGTTTATATATCTAGATTCATGTGTGTTTATACATTTAGATTCAAGTGCGTGTTTATATATATAGATTCATGTGTGTTTATATATCTAGATTCATGTGTGTTTATATATCTAGATTCATGTGTGTTTATACATTTAGATTCAAGTGCGTGTTTATATATTTAGATTCATGTGTGTTTATATGTCTAGATTCATGTGTGTTTATATATCTAGATTCATGTGTGTTTATACATTTAGATTCAAGTGTGTGTTTATATATCTAGATTCATGTGTGTTTATATATCTAGATTCATGTGTGTTTATATATCTAGATTCATGTGTGTTTATATATCTAGATTCATGTGTGTTTATATATCTAGATCCATGTGTGTTTATATATTTAGATTCATGTGTGTTTATATATCTAGATTCATGTGTGTTTATACATTTAGATTCAAGTGTGTGTTTATATATCTAGATTCATGTGTGTTTATACATTTAGATTCAAGTGCGTGTTTATATATTTAGATTCATGTGTGTTTATATATCTAGATCATGTGTGTTGTATATCATTTAGATTCAAGTGTGTGTTATATATCTAGATTCATGTGTGTTTATACATTTAGATTCAAGTGTGTTTATATATTTAGATTCAATGTGTGTTTATATATTCTAGATTCATGTGTGTTTATATATCTAGATCATGTGTGTTTATATATTCTAGATTCATGTGTGTTTATAATCTAGATTCATGTGTGTGTTATATATCTAGATTCATGTGTGTTTATATATCTAGATTCAGTGCGTGTTTATATATTTAGATTCATGTGTGTTTATATATTTAGATTCATGTGTGTTTATATATCTAGATTCATGTGTGTTTATACTATTTAGATTCAATGTGTGTTTATTATATCTAGATTCATGTGTGTTTATACATTTAGATTCAAGTGTCGTGTTTATATATTTAGATTCATGTGTGTTTATATATCTAGATTCATGTGTGTTTATATATCTAGATTCATGTGTGTTTATATCATTAGATTCAGTGTGTGTTTATATATCTAGATTCATGTGTGTTTATACATTTAGATTCAAGTGTGTGTTTATATATCTAGATTCATGTGTGTTTATATATCTAGATTCATGTGTGTTTATATATCTAGATCCATGTGTGTTTATATATTTAGATTCATGTGTGTTTATATATCTAGATTCATGTGTGTTTATACATTTAGATTCAAGTGTGTGTTTATATATCTAGATTCATGTGTGTTTATACATTTAGATTCAAGTGCGTGTTTATATATTAGATTCATGTGGGTTTATATTTAGATCAGTGTGTTTTATATATTTAGATTCATGTGTGTTTATATATCTAGATTCATGTGTGTTTATACATTTAGATTCAAGTGCGTGTTTATATATTTAGATTCATGTGTGTTTATATATCTAGATTCATGTGTGTTTATATATCTAGATTCATGTGTGTTTATATATCTAGATTCATGTGTGTTTATATATCTAGATTCATGTGTGTTTATATATCTAGATCCATGTGTGTTTATATATTTAGATTCATGTGTGTTTATATATCTAGATTCATGTGTGTTTATACATTTAGATCAAGTGTGTGTTATATATCTAGATTCATGTGTGTTTATACATTTAGATTCAAGTGCGTGTTTATATATTAGATTCATGTGTGTTTATATATCTAGATTCATGTGTGTTTATATATCTAGATTCATGTGTGTTTATATATTTAGATTTCATGTGCGTGTTTATATATCTAGATTCATGTGTGTTATATATTCTAGATTCATGTGTGTTTATATATCTAGATTCATGTGTGTTTATACATTTAGATTCAAGTGTTGTGGTTATATATTTAGATTCATGTGTGTTTATATATCTAGATTCATGTGTGTTTATATATCTAGATTCATGTGTGTTTATATATCTTAGATTCATGTGTCGTGTTATATATATCTAGATTCATGTGTTTATATATCTAGATTCATGTGTGTTTATATATCTAGATTCAAGTGTGTGTTTATATATTTAGATTCATGTGGTGTTTATATATCTAGATTCATGTGTGTTTATATATCTAGATCCATGTGTGTTTATATATTTAGATTCATGTGTGTTTATATATCTAGATTCATGTGTGTTTATACATTAGATTCAAGTGTGTGTTTATATATCTAGATTCCATGTGTGTTTATACATTTAGATTCAAGTGCGTGTTTATATATTTAGATTCATGTGTGTTTATATATCTAGATTCATGTGTGTTTATAGTATCTAGATTCATGTGTGTTTATATATCTAGATTCATGTGTGTTTATATATCTAGATTCATGTGTGTTTATATATCTAGATTCATGTGTGTTTTATTATCTAGATTCATGTGTGTTTATATATCTAGATTCATGTGTGTTTATATATCTAGATCCATGTGTGTTTATATATTTAGATTCATGTGTGTTTATATATCTAGATTCATGTGTGTTTATACATTTAGATTCAAATGTGTTTATATATCTAGATTCATGTGTGTTTATACATTTAGATTCAAGTGCGTGTTTATATATTTAGATTCATGTGTGTTTATATATCTAGATTCATGTGTGTTTATATATCTAGATTCATGTGTGTTTATACATTTAGATTCAAGTGTGTGTTTATATATCTAGATTCATGTGTGTTTATACATTTAGATTCAAGTGTGTGTTTATATATCTAGATTCATGTGTGTTTATATATCTAGATTCATGTGTGTTTATATATCTAGATCCATGTGTGTTTATATATTTAGATTCATGTGTGTTTATATATCTAGATTCATGTGTGTTTATACATTTAGATTCAAGTGTGTGTTTATATATCTAGATTCATGTGTGTTTATACATTTAGATTCAAGTGCGTGTTTATATATTTAGATTCATGTGTGTTTATATATTTAGATTCATGTGTGTGTTTATATATTTAGATTCATGTGTGTTTATATATCTAGATTCATGTGTGTTTATACATTTAGATTCAAGTGCGTGTTTATATATTTAGATTCATGTGTGTTTATATATCTAGATTCATGTGTGTTTATATATCTAGATTCATGTGTGTTTATATATCTAGATTCATGTGTGTTTATACATTTAGATTCAAGTGCGTGGTTATATATTTAGATTCATGTGTGTTTATATATCTAGATTCATGTGTGTTTATATATCTAGATTCATGTGTGTTTATATGTAAAGGCATGGGCCTTTACAGCTCGGGCCGGAGGGAGAATTGTGAAGGAGGACTCTGGTGCTTTCACTGAAACCACAAGTAGCCTGACCATGGAAGTCATGGCAGTAAGTAAAGCAATAACATGGCTCGAGACACAGACATTCACTAGGGCTTGTTTCCTTAGCGACTCAATGAACATGATCAAGAGGATAGAGGAGGGGTCGATCCGAAGAGAGTGGTTGCTGCCTCTGAAGCGGTCTCGGCTGGCAAAGATTAGTTTCATCTTCGTGCCAGGTCATGCGGGAGTACAAGGAAATGAGCGGGCTGACAAGCTCGCAGGTGAGGCTACTGTGGAGGGCGGACGCGCCATGGACCAGGCTGACATTCTGAATGCTCTACGAGAAGTGAGACTTTTGCGAGAACCAAGTGATGACTGTGAATCTACAACAATGGCCAGACTGCGGGAGCAGCAAATTAAAAGAGGGGTGGCCAAACAAGAACACTACGCAGGAAGCCAAAGAAGATTGATAAACCAACACAGAACTGGCGTCGTTAGCCGCTACACGCTGCGGGATTTGCTGAGGAGGGGATCCGAGCACTTATGGACTGAATGGTTCGATGTGCAACGAGGATGATCTGTCGACTAACTAACTATTATATATATATAGATTCATGTGTGTTTATACATTTAGATTCAAGTGCGTGTTTATATATCTAGATTCATGTGTGTTTATATATCTAGATTCATGTGTGTTTATATATTTATATTCAAGTGTGTGTTTATATATTTAGAGTCATGTGTGTTTATATATCTAGATTCATGTGTGTTTATATATCTAGATTCATGTGTGTTTATATATCTAGATTCATGTGTGTTTATATATTTAGATTCATGTGTGTTTATACATTTAGATTCAAGTGCGTGTTTATATATTTAGATTCATGTGTGTTTATATATCTAGATTCATGTGTGTTTATATATCTAGATTCATGTGTGAGTTTATATATCTAGATTCATGTGTGAGTTTATATATCTAGATTCATGTGTGTTTATAGATTCATGTGTGTTTATATATTTAGATTCAAGTGTGTGTTTATATATCTAGATTCATGTGTGTTTATATATCTAGATTCATGTGTGTTTATATATCTAGATTCATGTGTGTTTATACATTTAGATTCAAGTGTGTGTTTATATATCTAGATTCATGTGTGTTATATATCTAGATTCATGTGTGTTTATATATCTAGATTCATGTGTGTTTATATATCTAGATTCATGTGTGTTTATACATTTAGATTCAAGTGTGAGTTTATATATCTAGATTCATGTGTGTTTATACATTTAGATACAAGTGCGTGTTTATATATCTAGATTAAAGTATGTACTTATGTATCTAGATTGAAGTGTAGGCAAGCTTCGTTCAGAGTGGCTTGCTTCGCTTCGGAAGTCATGAGTGACAAGCATCGTCTGGATCTTTTCTCAGGGGCATGCTGGTGTGCTGGGGAATTAGGGCTTATAACTTAGAGGCGTTCAGCCATACCCCTCAGCTAAGAGCTTTAAAGTGTGTGTCCGGACCAAGAATGTCTGCCTTCGTACGCCTGAGTTGAACTTTTGACTGCTATCCTCAGTCTACTTACAGAGCAACAGGTTGTGTCTCTCTTAGCCTGATCCCTAACCCAAGTCCTGTCCGACACATAGTTGTGCTCCCGTCGGCTTAGCTCTTGGGATCATTGGGACCCGCAACCCCCCCCCCCCCCCCCCCACCGCGACAAGGTAGAGACACATCGGGGGGTGGGGGGGTGGGGGGGGGGTTAAACAGCTTTCATATGCGGTGTCTGCGGAGAATACTTGGTATTAAGTGGCAAGACAAAATCACAAATACTGAAGTATTGGAAAGATCAGATTGTTTGACGGTGTATTCCATGCTCAGTCTTCGTAGACTTAGATGGATAGGACATGTTAGGAGGATGGATTATGGTAGAATACCAAAAGACATCTTTTTTGGTGAATTACAGATTAGTAGGAGATCTCAGGGTCTCTACTACGATACAACGATGTGCATAAGCGAGACATAATTGATACAAGCATCGATAATACACATTGAGAGCAAGTCGCCGCTGAACGTGTTGCATGTTTTTTTTTGTTAACCTACGAACACACGAGTAATTGATGGATGGTTCACCTTGCAGAGACCCCTCCTGGAGCCATCAAGAGGAACTCTGGCCTCACATCAGGCACTGAGAGCACAGAAGGACCAATACCCAGCTTACAGATGAACCTGGTCTTTGCTCATGGTACGTGCTCTAATGTCAGTCCAGATGACGGTGTACAGCTCAGTGGTAATTGCTTGACATGGCTCTAGTTGTGTGGCTGTCTAGTTAGACTAGAAGTGTGGCTGTGTCGTTAGACTAGAAGTGTGGCTGTGTCGTTAGACTAGAAGTGTGGCTGTGCCGTTAGACTAGACGTGTGGCTGTCTAGTTAGACTAGAAGTGTGGCTGTCTAGTTAGACTAGAAGTGTGGCTGTCTAGTTAGACTAGAAGTGTGGCTGTCTAGTTAGACTAGAAGTGTGGCTGTGCCGTTAGACTAGAAGTGTGGCTGTCTAGTTAGACTAGAAGTGTGGCTGTGCCGTTAGACTAGAAGTGTGGCTGTGCCGTTAGACTAGAAGTGTGGCTGTGCCGCTAGACTAGAAGTGTGGCTGTGCCGTTAGACTAGAAGTGTGGCTGTGCCGTTAGACTAGACGTGTGGCTGTCTAGTTAGACTAGAAGTGTGGCTGTCTAGTTAGACTAGAAGTGTGGCTGTCTAGTTAGACTAGAAGTGTGGCTGTGCCGTTAGACTAGACGTGTGGCTGTCTAGTTAGACTAGAAGTGTGGCTGTCTAGTTAGACTAGAAGTGTGGCTGTGCCGTTAGACTAAACGTGTGGCTGTCTAGTTAGACTAGAAGTGTGGCTGTCTAGTTAGACTAGAAGTGTGGCTGTCTAGTTACGACTAGAAGTGTGGCTGTCTAGTTAGACTAGAAGTGTGGCTGTCTAGTTAGACTAGAAGTGTGGCTGTCTAGTTAGACTAGAAGTGTGGCTGTCTAGTTAGACTAGAAGTGTGGCTGTCTAGTTAGACTAGAAGTGTGGCTGTGCCGTTAGACTAGAAGTGTGGCTGTCTAGTTAGACTAGAAGTGTGGCTGTGCCGTTAGACTAGAAGTGTGGCTGTCTAGTTAGACTAGAAGTGTGGCTGTGCCGTTAGACTAGAAGTGTGGCTGTCTAGTTAGACTAGAAGTGTGGCTGTGCCGTTAGACTAGAAGTGTGGCTGTCTAGTTAGACTAGAAGTGTGGCTGTGCCGTTAGACTAGAAGTGTGGCTGTCTAGTTAGACTAGAAGTGTGGCTGTGCCGTTAGACTAGAAGTGTGGCTGTCTAGTTAGACTAGAAGTGTGGCTGTCTAGTTAGACTAGAAGTGTGGCTGTGCCGTTAGACTAGAAATGTGGCTGTCTAGTTAGACTAGAAGTGTGGCTGTGCCGTTAGAGTAGAAGTGTGGCTGTCTACTTAGACTAGAAGTGTGGCTGTGCCGTTAGACTAGAAGTGTGGCTGTCTAGTTAGACTAGAAGTGTGGCTGTGCCGTTAGACTAGAAGTGTGGCTGTCTAGTTAGACTAGAAGTGTGGCTGTGCCGTTAGACTAGAAGTGTGGCTGTGCCGTTAGACTAGAAGTGTGGCTGTGTCGTTAGACTAGAAGTGTGGCTGTGTCGTTAGACTAGAAGTGTGGCTGTCTAGTTAGACTAGAAGTGTGGCTGTCTACTTAGATTAGAAGTGTGGCTGTGCCGTTAGACTAGAAGTGTGGCTGTCTACGTTAGACTAGAAGTGTGGCTGTGTCGTTAGACTAGAAGTGTGGCTGTCTAGTTAGACTAGAAGTGTGGCTGTGCCGTTAGACTAGAAGTGTGGCTGTGCCGTTAGACTAGAAGTGTGGCTGTCGTAGAAGTGGCTGTCTACTTAGACTAGAAGTGTGGCTGTGTCGTTAGACTAGAAGTGTGGCTGTGCTAGTTAGACTAGAAGTGTGGCTGTGCCGTTAGACTAGAATGTGGACTGTGCGTTAGACTAGAAGTGTGACTGTGTCGTTAGACTAGAAGTGTGGCTGTGTCGTTAGACTAGAAGTGTGGCTGTCTAGTTAGACTAGAAGTGTGGCTGTGCCGTTAGACTAGAAGTGTGGCTGTCTAGATAGACTAGAAGTGTGGCTGTGCCGTTAGACTAGAAGTGTGGCTGTGCCGTTAGACTAGAAGTGTGGCTGTGTCGTTAGACTAGAAGTGTGGCTGTGTCGTTAGACTAGAAGTGTGGCTGTCTAGTTAGACTAGAAGTGTGGCTGTGCCGTTAGACTAGAAGTGTGGCTGTGCCGTTAGACTAGAAGTGTGGCTGTGTCGTTAGACTAGAAGTGTGGCTGTGTCGTTAGACTAGAAGTGTGGCTGTCTAGTTAGACTAGAAGTGTGGCTGTGCCGTTAGACTAGAAGTGTGGCTGTGCCGTTAGACTAGAAGTGTGGCTGTGTCGTTAGACTAGAAGTGTGGCTGTCTAGTTAGACTAGAAGTGTGGCTGTGCCGTTAGACTAGAAGTGTGGCTGTGCCGTTAGACTAGAAGTGTAGCTGTGTCGTTAGACTAGAAGTGTGGCTGTGTCGTTAGACTAGAAGTATGGCTGTGCCGTTAGACTAGACGTGTGGCTGTCTAGTTAGACTAGAAGTGTGGCTGTCTAGTTAGACTAGAAGTGTGGCTGTCTAGTTAGACTAGAAGTGTGGCTGTCTAGTTAGACTAGAAGTGTGGCTGTCTAGTTAGACTAGAAGTGTGGCTGTCTAGTTAGACTAGAAGTGTGGCTGTGCCGTTAGACTAGACGTGTGGCTGTCTAGTTAGACTAGAAGTGTGGCTGTGCCGTTAGACTAGAAGTGTGGCTGTGTCGTTAGACTAGCAATGTGGCTGTGTCGTTAGACTAGAAGTGTGGCTGTCCAGTTATACTATAAGTGTGGCTTGCAGTTATACTAGAAGTGTGGCTGTGCAGTTAGACTAAAATCCAGAAGTGTGGCTGTGCAGTTAGACTAAAATCCTGAAGTGTGGCTGTGCAGTTAGAATAGAACCTGGCAGTGTGGCTGTGCAGTTAGACTAAAATCCAGAAGTGTGGCTGTGCAGTTAGACTAAAATCCAGAAATGTGGCTGTGCAGTTAGACTAAAATCCAGAAGTGTGGCTGTGCAGTTAGACTAAAATCCAGACGTGTGGCTGTGCAGTTAGACTAAAATCCTGAAGTGTGGCTGTGCAGTTAGAATAGAACCTGGCAGTGTGGCTGTGTAGTTAGAGTAAAATCCAGAAGTGTGGCTGTGCAGTTAGACTAATATCCAGAAGTGTGGCTGTGCAGTTAGAATAGAACCTGGCAGTGTAGCAGTGCAGTTAGACTAAAATTCAGAAGTGTGGCTGTGCAGTTAGAACGAAAGAACGAAATTTATATTTAACGGGTAACACATTTGGGCACGCAGGCCCGTCTTACATTTGGCTCTTCTAATCACTCATCTTTCGTTTATCTATAGTGCATGAAACATTCACATGATAAAAGACATTGTCAAATGAATGTTGTAAACATAAACAATGCATATTACCATGTTATGAGACACATTCCCACAGCCACATACACACACATCCACCCACACACACCCCCACACACAACCCAGGCACACATACTATGCACCCATCCACACATACCCCACCCACACACATTCCCCAACGTACTCACATCTCAACACCTACACAAGTCTCCCCAGCCATCCCATAACCAACACACATCTACACACCCACATATCATCCACCAGCCCACCCACACACACCCTAACGACCCAGCTAAGCACACATCCCCCAACTACACATCCCCCACCCACACACACATCTACCCGCCAACCCATACATCCTGCACCTAGCCACACACGCTTGCCACTCCCACACGCACATTCCCCATGTACACACATTCCCCCACCAACAAAATCTCCCCCACCCACCCAAACATCCCGCACCCACCCACACACACACATCCCCTCCCATCCCTTAACCTACACACACTCAAACACCCACAATTCCTCCACCCACCTCTCAATCATCCATCTCCCTACCACACACTCATTAACCACACATACCGCATCCACACACACATCTCCCCACCCATACACACATCCCCTACCCACAATCCCCACCCACCAACAAATTCCCCATTCACCCACACATCCCCCATCCACCCACACACACACCACCCACTCACACCACATCCCACCACCCACACATAACCCCACCACTCACCAACACATCCCGCACCCACACACACATCCCCCACCACACACATATTTCCCCCAGTCACTCATCCCCAAACCACACATCCCTTAACCACACATCCCACATCCACATACATCCCCACCAACACACACACACACACAACCCCATAAATACACACACATCCCCACCCACACATCTCCCCACTCATACACACATCCCCATACAAACATCCCCATCCACACACATCTCCCCGCCCACCAACACATTTCCCCATCAACCCACACACATCCCCCACTCACATACAACTCACCACCCACACAATAATCCCCGACACACCCACACATTCACCACCCACACAAACATCCCCAACCCATAAACACACTCCCCCACCCACACACACACCCCCCACCCATACACATATTCCCAACACCACCTACACACACCCACCCACACATCCACACCCATCCACATCCACATAACCCACTATCCACCAAAACCCACACACCCCACCCATCTGAAAACATACCCCACCCACACATCCCCACCCACACACACATCCCCCACCCATATGTCCCTGATCCCCTCAAACATCCCCGCACAATCAACACTCATACGCACATTTCCTCCACACACACACATCCCTCACCAACACATCCCTCACCCACACATCCCTAACCAACACATCCCTCACCCACACACCCCCACCTACTCACACATCCCCCAATCGCATCCTCCACTCACATGCACACATCCCCCACCCACACACATCTGTCCACCAACACACCCATCCTCCAAACCACACACACATACATCTTCCCACACCCCCACAATACCCCCACCACACCCCCACACAAACACCTCCCACACACACATCCCACACACACACCCACACACATCCTCACATCTAGACACATACATTATGAATCACATAATCAGTGAAATTAATATGAACAAACTTCCACACTTTACACACACATATACACTGACGACTATCGTGAGCATCATCACAAAAACATTGAAAATAGAGGGAAAATTTGGGGGGGGGGAAAAATGGAATAACTGGACAAACTGGAAACTTACATCCAGAAGTGTGGCTGTGCAGTTAGAATAGAACCTAGCAGTGTGGTTGTGCAGTTAGACCAAAATCCAGAAGTGTGGCTGTGCAGTTAGACTAAATTCCAGAAGTGTAGCTGTGCAGTTAGAATAAAATCCAGAAGTGTGGCTGTGCAGTTAGAATAGAACCTGGCAGTGTAGCAGTGCAGTTAGACTAAAATTCAGAAGTGTGGCTGTGCAGTTAGAACGAACGAACGAAATTTATATTTAACGGGTAACACATTTGGGCACGCAGGCCCGATCTTACATTTGGCTCTTCTAATCACTCATCTTTCGTTTATCTATAGTGCATGAAACATTCACATGATAAAAGACATTGTCAAATGAATGTTGTAAACATAAACAATGCATATTACCATGTTATGAGATACATTCCCACAGCCACATACACACACCCCACCCACCCCCACACACAACCCAGGCACACATACATGCACCCATCCACACATACCCCACCCACACACATTCCCCAACGTACTCACATCTCAACACCTACACACATCTCCCCAGCCATCCCATAACCAACACACACCTACACACCCACATATCATCCACCAGCCCACCCACACACACCCTAACGACCCAGCTAAGCACACATCCCCCAACTACACATCCCCCCACCCACACACACATCTCCCCGCCAACCCATACATCCTGCACCTAGCCACACACGCTTGCCGCTCCCACACGCACATTCCCCATTTACACACATTCCCCCACCAACACAATCTCCCCCACCCACCCAAACATCCCGCACCCACCCACACACACACACATCCCCACCCATCCCTTAACCTACACACACTCAAACACCCACAATTCCTCCACCCACCTCTCAATCATCCATCTCCCTACCACACACTCATTAACCACACATACCGCATCCACACACACATCTCCCCACCCATACACACATCCCCTACCCACAATCCCCACCCACCAACAAATCCCCCATTCACCCACACATCCCCCATCCACACACACACCACCCACTCACACCACATCCCACCACCCACACATAACCCCACCACTCACCAACACATCCCGCACCCACACACACATCCCCCATCACACACATATTTCCCCCAGTCACCCATCACCAAACCACACATCCCTTAACCACACATCCCACATCCACATACACCCCTACCAACACACACACACACAACCCCATAAATACACACACATCCCCACCCACACATCTCCCCACTCATACACACATCCCCATACAAACATCCCCATCCACACACATCTCCCCGCCCACCAACACATTTCCCCATCAACCCACACACATCCCCCACTCACATACAACTCACCACCCACACAATAATCCCCGACCCACCCACACATTCACCACCCACACAAACATCCCCAACCCATACACACACTCCCCCACCCACACACACACCCCCCACCCATACACACATTCCCAACACCACCTACACACACCCACCCACACATCCACACCCATCCACACCCACATAACCCACTACCCACCAAAACCCACACACCCCACACATCTGAAAACATACCCCACCCACACATCCCCACCCACACACACATCCCCCAAACATATGTCCCTGATCTCCTCAAACATCCCCGCACAATCCACACTCATCCGCACATTTCCTCCACACACACACATCCCTCACCCACACATCCCTCACCCACACATCCCTAACCAACACATCCCTCACCCACACACCCCCACCTACTCACACATCCCCCACCCGCACACATCTGTCCACCAACACACCCATCCTCCAAACCACACACACATCTTCCTACACCCCATAATACCCCCACCATACCCCCACACACACCTCCCACACACACATCCCACACACACACTCACACACATCCTCACATCTAGACACATACATTATGGATCACATAATCACTGAAATTAATATGAACAAACTTCCACACTTTACACACACGTATACACTGACGACTATCGTGAGCATCATCACAAAAACATTGAAAATTGAGGGAAAATTTGGGGGGGAAAAATGGAATAACTGGACAAATTGGAAACTTAAATCCAGAAGTGTGGCTGTGCAGTTAGAATAGAACCTAGCAGTGTGGTTGTGCAGTTAGACCAAAATCCAGAAGTGTGGCCGTGCAGTTAGACTAAATTCCAGAAGTGTAGCTGTGCAGTTAGAATAAAATCCGGAAGTGTGGTTGTGCATCATCATTAAGTGTCGTGCCGACTGGCGTAGGCGTTCATGACTCTCCACAGATCTCTGTCCTTGGTTTTCTGGATCAACTCCGTCGTTGATATTCCTCCATGCCAACGTCTCAATCCATCCAGCATCATTTCTCGTGGTCTGCTTCTGCCTCTCTTCCCCTCGATCTTTCCAGTTGTCACGATGTTCTCCAGCGCCTCTTTTCTCATCACATGACCAAGAAAAGCTGTTTGTCTCTTTCTAATTGTTGTATATAATATTCTAGTTTCGCCATCCTCTTTTAGGCATTCGTCGTTAGTTACTTTGACAGTCCAAGGAATTCGCAACATTCGTCTAAGGAACCACATCTCTGTTGCTTCCAATCTCTTCCTAATTTGTTCATTTATATTGCAAGATTCACAGCCATACAGCAAAACAGGTTCTATATAGCACCTCAGCACTCTATTTATACATTCATTGATAGCGACGTATTGCGTAAGATATTCTTCAATTTTTGAAATGCAGCCTTTGCTTGTCCTATTCTGCTCTTGATCTCTGTTGTGCATCTTCCATCTGATGTTATAAATGTCCCTAGATATTTAAAACTATCCACTTGGTGAAGAATTTTCCCTTCTATCTCTATTTCACATTTGGGTGTCACCTGTTTCTTTGATACCACAATTGTTACTGTTTTCTTGATATTCAAGGAGAGTCCTTTCTTTGCACTCTCTGTTACTACAATGTCCAACAATTGTTGTAGATCTGTTGCATTATCCGCTATCAATACTGTGTCATCTGCATAGCGTATATTATTTATATTATAACCTCCAAATATTATTCCTGGCTTTTCTTTGATCTCTCTCATTATTACTTCGCTATAGAGGGAGAAGAGATCTGGTGACAAAACACATCCCTGTCTTACTCCCAACTTTATGTGTTCATAATTTCCTTCTTTATTTCCCATTTTAATTGCTGCTGTTTGGTTCCAGTAAATAGTTTTTATTATTCTGAGATCTTTCCCATCAATGTTAATATCTTCCAACATTTTAATCAGTTCATCATGTTTTACTTTATCAAATGCCTTAGTATAATCTATGAAGCACAAATATATGTCTTTCTTTGTCTCTACTGATCTTTCTAATAGTGTTCGTAATGTGTATATTGCATTGTTTGTACCTTTTCCTTCCACAAATCCATACCGCTCTTCAGCCAATTTCCATTTTTATTTTCTTCCTTGTTCTTCTCATTATAATTCTGAGTAGAAGCTTAGTGACATGATTTATGAGGTTAATTGTACGAAAATCTTCGCATTCAATTGCTCCTGGTCTTTTTGGTATAGCTATAAATACAGATTTCAACATATCGCTTGGTATATATCCACTGCTATAAATATCATTCAACATTTTGTTTAATATATCTACTCCAAATTCTCCCATAACTTCTAATTCTTCTATAGTGATTCCATCTGGCACAGCTGATTTTCCTTTCTTCATATGCTTGATAGCGTCATCAACTTCTTCTTTTAGAATAGGTGGACCTTCTAAGTTACTTTCTTCTGTTAATTCTGCCCTTTCTCCATCATATAAGTCTCTTATATACTCATTCCACCTCGTCATTATAGCATCTTCCTCCAATAATATATTTCCTGTTTTTGATTTTAAACAACCTGTATTTATTCTTATTTTCTTCCTGTAATCTCACTGATTTGTTTGTGCATATTTTTTGTATCTTTAATAGAATTTAATTCAATTTTCTTGCACTGTTCATTTAACCAACTTTCTTTTGCCTTCACACAATTATTTCTTATTTCTTTATTTATCTCATTATATGCATGCTTATCATTTTTACTCTGTTTTCTTTTGGCCATCAACTTTAATATTTCTTCAGTCATCCATTTTTTCTTAGCCTTTTGGCTTCTCTCCGGTAATATTTCTTTGCTCGTTTGATGAATAACATTTCCCATTGTTCGTTTATATTCTGTATTTTAGCTATTGCATTATACCTATTTTTCACAATCACTCTGTATTGTTCTTGAATTTCTTTATCTACCTTCAAAACCTCTTTATTAAGTCTCATGTTCCTAACCACTTTTTTTCTTCTATTCAGTCTTACTTTTATTATACCACATAGTGGTACATGATCACTATTACAGTCAGCACCCGGCATTGTCTTTACATTAATTAACGCATTTCGAAACCTTTTATTAATAAGTATGTAGTCAATTTGGTTGAGTATTTTCTTATCAGGGCTTTTCCATGTGTAAAGTCGTTTTTTTATGATGTTTAAACCGGGTGTTTCCAATTATCATATCATTGATATTTGCCCATTCTATTAGTTGTTCTCCTCGTTCATTTATTTTGTACCTAAACCATAATTCCCCACTACATCCGCCATTTTTCCTTTTCCTACTTTTGCATTAAAATCACCTAGTATTATTTTTATATCTTGTGATTTAATTTGAGACATTGCCATGTCTACTTCATCGTAAAAATGTTGTATTTCTTCATCACTACTGCTTGTTGTTGGTGCGTATACTTGTACAATATTTATATCTATTGGCTTGCCTTTCAATTTTACCATAATAACTTTGTCTGAAATACACCAGTAACCATTAACTAATTTGGCTGTTTGTTTATCAAATATTAGCCCTACTCCTTTTTCGTGTGTATCTCTTCCAGAATAAATTATTGTGTGTTTTTCGTTTATAATTTTGCCTGATCCCTTCCATCTCATCTCGTTTACACCCAGAATATTCAATTTCATACTTTCCTTTTCACTTATAACATTGTGTAACTTTCCAAGCTCACTTAACGTTCTAACATTCAATGTACCTATTTTAAACTTATTTATTTTAATTAAGATGCTGCCTTCAGTCTTTGGATGACGACACGTAGACTAAAATCCAGAAGTATGGCTGTGCAGTTATACAAGACGCTAGCAATGTTTCTGTGCAGTTAGGCTAGAAACTAGCAGTGTGGCTGGAAACTAGCAGTGTGGCTGTACGGTTAGACCTCTTTAGTGCAGACGGGGGAACATTGTTCACTGATAAGAAAGAGATCCTTCAACGCTGGGCATAGTATTTTAGCAACATCTTAACTGCAACCTCCTCCATCGATGGTGAAGCCTTCAACTTCCTCCCTCTAGTACCCACTAATGATACACTTGATGACCTGCCAACCATAGTGGAAGTAAACAAAGCCATCCAGCAACTCTCCAGCGGCAAGGCACCTGGTCCTGACTCCATCCCAGCAGAGATATACAAGGCAGGTGGGCCGGTCCTAACAGAGCAGCTTCACCAAGTCTTTACAAACATATGGGTGAACGAGACCATGCCACAAGATTTCAAGGACTCGTCAATAGTCCACCTTTACAAACGTAAAGGAAACCGCCAATCCTGCGGCAACACCGAGGCATCTCCTTGCTCTCAACTGCATTTAAGATACTCGCCACAATTTTCTCAATCGCCTCACAGCCCATCTCGACCAAGGTCTTCTTCCTGAGAGTTAATGTGGCTTCACAGCCACACTTCTAGTCCACCCGCACAGCCACACTTCTAGCTTCTAGTTTAACTGCACAGCCACACGTCTAGCTTCCAGTCTAACTGCAAAGCCTTACTTCTACTCCACCCGCACAGCCACATTTCTAGTCCACCCGCACAGCCACATTTCTAGTCCACCCGCACAGCCACACTTCCAGTCTAACTGCACAACCATATTTCTAGTCCACCCGCACAGTCATATATCTAGTCTATCTGCACAGCCACACTTCTAGATTCTAGTCTAACTGCGCATCCACACTTCTAGTTTCTGGTTTAACTGCACAGCCACATTTCTAGTCTAACTGCACATCCACTGCACAACCACACTTCTACATTCTGGTCTAACTGCACAGCCACACTTCCAGTCTAACTGCACAACCATATTTCTAGTCCACCCGCACAGCCATATATCTAGTCTAACTGCACAGCCACACTTCTAGATTCTGGTATAACTGCACAGCCACATTTCTAGTTTCTGGTTTAACTGCACAGCCACACGTCTAGTCTAACTGCAAAGCCACACTTCTAGTTTCTATTCTAATTGTACACCCACAATTCTAGCTTCTAGTCTACCTGCAGAGCCACACTTCTAGCTTCTAGCCCAGTGGTTCTCAACCGGTGGGGAATTCCCCCCAGAGGGGAATTTTAGGGTTCCAATGGGGGATTTAAGATTATTTGAATGTCGCATTAATACAAGAACAAGTTACTTGATATTGTTTTTCCATCTAAAGTTTACGGTTTTGTACTTCTTGCCTTAATGAAATTCGTTTTATAACTTAAGTAGACCAGCAAATCACGAACGAACGAACGAACAAACTTTATTTTAAAAGGGTAACAAATTGGGCACGCAGGCCCGTCTTACATTCGGCCCTTTCAATCACTCACCTTTCATTCATCAAATGTGCATGTTACATTAACATAGGGGAAAAAACATTGTCAAATGGATTTTGTAAGCATAAACAATGCATATTACGCATGATACATTCACATGAGAAAACAAAAAAAAATTATCAAATGAAAGTTGTAAACATAAACAGTGCATATTAGAATGTTGTGAGACACATCACCCATCCACCCTCATATCCCGCAGCCACCAACAGATCCCCCACCCACCAAACCTCCCCCACCCCCACCCACACACACATACCTCCACGCACTCACACAGAACCAGACAAACATACATGCCGCCATCCACCCACTGATCCCCCACCCACACACATTTCCCCACCCACACACACATCCTCACACACCAAGAAGAAGAAGAAGAAGAAGAAGAAGAAGAAGAAGAAGAAGAAGAAGAAGAAGAAGAAGAAGAACGAACGAACGAACGAACGAACGAACGAACGAACGAACGAACAAACTTTATTTTCAAAGGGTTAAGAATTGATCACGCAGGCCCGTCTAACATTCTGCCCTTCTATCACTCTCTTTCATACATTATTTCATTCACACATCATTCAAGGCTAACAAAGAACAGCAACAATATAAAAGATATGCATTATAAAGACATGGGCAAATTGCAAACATCAAAACTACACGACACAGTAATATTAGATAATGGTCTGACACTTGTTATTAGCCATGTGGAATATACTGGCCTACAAAAAGGGGATTGGCTGTTATACTAGGGTTTTGTTATTATTATTATTATCTCAATTATTAAGGGGGAAGGTAATCCGTATTGAGATAGTGTTCGAATAATTTTCGATTATATGAATAGGGATTGGTGATGTCTTTGATTTCTTGTGGAAGATTGTTCCACAGCTGAGCTGCAGAGTACGTTAAGCTTGTTTTGTATAAGTCAATCCTAGGCTTCGGAATGTGTAGTATATTTAAACGTTTACTGTGTCTAGCGTTATATTTAAACAATGGCCAAAGGTAATTTGGGGCATTCCGATGCAGGATTTTGTGAATTAGTTTAGCTTTATTGAAAAGCAGGCGTTTGCGGAATGGTAGTAACTGAAGGCGTTTATACAGGCTAGGATTGTCAGATAAATGTTTGCTATAAATTAGACTCATGGCCCGTTTCTGGAGTGAGTAAAGTCGCTTGGTGTTTGAATTAGAACAACCGTCCCAGATTGTAGAGCAGTAGTCAAAGTGTGTCTGTATATGAGAAGTATAGAATAGTTTCCTTGTGTCCTCATCAAGGAAGTTTTTAATCTTGGCGAGTTGGTAGACTTTTTTCGCTGTTTGTTTAATGAGCGCTTGAACATGGGAATTAAAGGTTAGGTTTCTATCAATGATTAGGCCTAATGTTTTGTGCTCAATTACACTTTCTACTGGCATGTTATCGATGTGAAGTTGAAGTGATGTGTGTGAGCTTAGAGTTTGAAGTCTTTGTCTGGTTGTTAATAACATTGCTTTTGTTTTAGTGATGTTAATTTGCATACGGTTTGAATAGCTCCACTTAACTACATTATTTAATTCTTGTTGTAAAGACGACTCCAGTAAAATACAGTCTTCAGCGTTTGTGTACACCGTACAGTCATCTGCAAATAGATCGCAGGACGACGAAAGATGCAAAGGTAGATCGTTAATATATATGGCAAATAATAGAGGGCCAAGAATAGAGCCTTGCGGTACTCCAATATTGAAGGTAGTGGTTTGAGACAGAGATTTATTATGTGATACTACTTGCTTTCTGTTTGATAGAAAAGATGATATTAGAGTGACTACATTAAGGCCAATTTTCATTGTCTCGAGTTTTTTAATTAAAATAACATGGTCTATCATATCAAATGCTTTCTTGAAATCAATAAACACAGTTCCACATAGACTGTTGTTGTTTATATTCTGGTGCCAATTTTCTATCATGTTTGTTAGGGCCGTATGGCAAGAATATTTTGGTCGAAATCCTGATTGGCTGTCAACAATAAGCTTGTTGCGAACTAAATACTGTAATGTTACTTTATGGATGTGTTTTTCTAGTGGCTTAGATAGTGATGATAGTAAGGAAATGGGTCTGTAATTGTTCGGGAGACCATTGTCCAATGAACCAGATTTAAGAAGAGGGTACACTTTAGCGATTTTGAGAGCTGATGGAAAGTGGCCTTTGGTTAGACACTGATTATATACATAGGTTAGTGATGTACAGATCACTGGCGCAGCACAACGGAGAATCCGGTTGCTGATTCCATCTAACCCAGATGAGGTTGTGTTTTTTAGGTTACTGAGGTAAGTGAATACTTCAGTGATTGTCATTAGCGGTATGTCGGAAAGAATATCGCGGGAGCATCTATTCTCGCAAAACGATGACAATAAAGATAAGTTGCAAGGAGAATTAGGTATTGAAGCCTTCAACTGGTCTATGTCAGTTTGAAAACAATTACTAAATTGGTCGCATGTAATATGATTTGATGGTAAAGAATTTTTGAAGTTATACTTGTTTGTGAAGGTGTTAATTGCCTTCCATATATCCTTACTATTTGTTTTATCCATTACTAAGTTCTTAAAGTAATTTTTCTTTTCCCGTCGTATGTTATATTGAACTTTGTTTCTAAGAGTACGGTATGCACCGAGATCCCGCTTTTTATGTGCTTTATCTCTGTCTCTCATAATTTAAGTATTTCCTGGGTGATCCAAGGTGGCTTGACGTGGTGTTTTACTCGAACTTCCTTGACTGGCACATGTCTATCAAAAACATCAATAAAGGTTTTCATCCAGAATTCCAGAGCATCATCCGGGTCAGGAAGCTGATAAACATTGTCTAGAGGTGAACTGAGCAAGTCCTGTAAAAATGCGTTTTGGTTGAAATTTTTGTAACTTCTATATTTTACACTTATGTGTTTATGTTTAGGAGTTTTAATTCCTTTTTTAGACCACGTGCAGCATATTGGGTAGTGATCGCTCATTGCACAATTGGGTACGGTGCATTCTATGATGTTGTCTGAGCAAGTTACATAAATGTGATCTATGACTGTTGAAGATGACTTTGTTACTCTAGTAGCTTGTTGTACTATTTGTTGGAAATTGTATGATGCAATTATATTTCCCCATAGTATGTTGGATTTGTTGGTGTCAATGTTAAAGTCTCCGAGTAGTATAATTTCCTTCCGAGAAGCGAAAACCACATCCATCATGGTAGTGAAGTTTTCGTACCAGACGTGTCCAGCACTGGGATTTCGATAAAGGTAGCCAATTATCAGGGGTGTGCGGTTTTGAAGTTTTAGCTCTAACCAGATACATTCTATTTCGCAAGTTTCAAAGTCTAGCCTACGGTGAGCATTTAGTAAATTAAAAACATAGGTTATTATGCCTGTCTCTTGTTTCTAAACACTTTGTACCCTTTAATAGAGATGTCCTCATCTGAAATTTTATCATTAAGCCTACTTTAACTAAGGCCGAATAAATGAAAATTTTGATTAAGAATAGAAGATAACTCTGGTAGCTTGTTAAATAAGATGCAAATGTTTAAGTGTCCAAGGCGTATTCCTGACTTATTGAGCCAGTGTTGCCACTTCTCAGACATTTCATCCATGAAGAAAGTGTAAATTAGTCAAAGTTAAGCAAAAATACAAGATCATAAAAAAAATCCCAATTACATTAACTTACAAAATATCAGTAATACAAATCGATAAGTAAATGACAATATTATAACGACATAACTAATTAGACCAACGAATATAATGCAAACAAGGAACAAAACGAATTAAAGAACATACAACAAATAATTAACTTGAAAAAACTACTTCACAAGCTAAGTACCAACTGTTATCCAAAAGAATCAATAAATGACTATACAAGTCAATGTCTCTGTTTAAAGCGGGGAGTGAAGACCCCCTCACTCAGTATTAAGGCGATAAAAAGTATTATAAAAGATATCTAAGTGTCAATCTCTGTGACTTCAATACGAGACAATTTTTACAGCCACGTACAATCTAATACGTTGCTATATAAATCAATAACCAAGTATGCGCATAAACTTTCTAGAAGGAGGAGGAGGAGAAGAAGAAGAAGAAAAAGAAGAAGAAGAAGAAGAAGAAGAAGAAGAAGAAGAAGAAGAAGAAGAAGAAGAAGAAGAAGAAGAAGAAGAAGAAGAAGGAAGAAGAGAAGAAGAAGAAGAAGGAAGAAGAAGGAGAAGAAGAAGAAGAAGAAGAAGAAGAAGAAGAAGAAGAAGAAGAAGAAGAAGAAGAAGAAGAAGAAGAAGAAGAAGAAAGAAGAAGAAGAAGAAGAAGAAGTGAAGAAGAAGAAGAAGAAGAAGAAGAAGAAGAAGAAGAAGAAGAAGAAGAAGAAGAAGAAGAAGAAGAAGAAGAAGAAGAAGAAGAAACCACACACACATATCCCCACCAACCCACACTTCCCGCACCTATCCACACACATATCCCACACTCTCACAATTTTCCCCACCCACCCACACACACATCAGCCAACCTACACCCACTCACCCACCCAATATTCGCCACATCTTAACTACACATACCCACCTATACACACATCCCCACCCATAAACACATCTCCCCACCTGCCCACACATATCCCCCACCCATAACCCAAAAACACATACCTCTCACCCACACACACCCCACCACCCACGTATACCCCACCCACACACATCCGCCGCTCACACACATCTTCTCACAACTACACACCTCCCCCACCTATACACTCATCTCTCACACACATCCACCCACTCACGTACTCATCCATCAACCACTCACACCCACACATCACCCATGCGCCCATCAACACATGCATCTCTCATCTACCCTCCCACCCACACACACCCAAAGCACCCAGCCAATCACACATCCCCCATCCTCGCATACATCCTTCAATCACATGCACATCACACACCTCCCCCACCTTTCACACATCTCCCCTCCCACACAAAACTCCAACCATAAACACATTCCCCCCACACACACATCCCCCACATATATTCCCCTTACACATCCCCGCCCACACATCTCCCCACCCACTCACACATCCTCCACCTACAAACATTCTCACCACCCACATATACATCCTCCACCCACTCATATTTACCCCATCCACACTCACACACTCCCACCCACACAGACATATCCCATTCACAGACACCCCCTCCCACACTCATCCCCCAACCCACACAATCTCCTACACCCCATTCACCCACCCAAACACACACTCCCTACCCACACCCCCTCCCAACCCACCAACACCTACATACTTCCAACTATCCTCTCAAATATCCCCCCCCCCCCCACACACACACACATATATCCCTCACACGCACATACATCCACCACCGACTACATATCCCTTCACACATCCACACATCACCCATTAACCCACACACATCTCCCACACACAACCCCTCCACACATACATTCCCCACACCCCCACACACACATATCCCTCACATACACACCCATACACACATCCTCACATCTAGACACATACATGATGGATGTAGATTATAGACTTGTTCTAGTATGTGGTATTAAATTTAGCTTCCATTTTTATATATACTGTGCAAGGTGGGGATGTGGGGGGGGGGGGGGGGGATTTATAGAGAAGAAATTTGAAAGGGGGTGGGGATGACGTTCTGAACATATGGTAAAGGTGGGTATGGACCAAAAAAACGTTGAGAACCACTGTTCTACCCTAATTGCACATCCACACGTCTAGCTTTTAGCCTAATTGCACATCCACATTTCTAGTCTAACACAAAGCCACACTTCTAGTTTCTATTCTAATTGCACATCCGCAATTCTAGCTTCTAGTCTACCTTCAGAGTCACACTTCTAGCTTCTAGTCTAATTGCACATCCACACTTCTAGCTTCCGGTAAAATGGCGACGACGTGACGCGTTTATTCTTCGGAACGACGCTGTTTTAGTGTTTTCCTGTGGATTATGTGGTGTTATTTCCTATTCCTTGATTGGAAGTGTTCAAAAGAAGCCACGGAAGGCAGATGGTGGATGAAATTATGAGAGCAGCCGACAGATAGTTATTGGTTATGGTCACAAGTTTCGCGACGGTAGGCAGAAGATCTCTTTCACGAGACAATGGCTACTGTCACCCCGCCAGTATGGTCACTGTCAAAAAGGAAAGCAACGGCAAACTACCTTCTTTAAAAGTGCCTAGTTCATTATGATTCGCTTTAAGACAGATCATCGCAAGACAAGGACAGAGACATTAAAATTAGCAACATGGAATGTTAGGACGTTAAACGACGACGAAAAATTAGATAAAATCAAACAAGAAATGGAAAGAGAGAAAACTAATATTTTAGGGATGTGTGACACGAGATTGTCAGGAGCAGACATCAAGATAGATGAAGAGTTTAAGATTATTTATTCTGGAGGAGAAAATCGACAAAGGGGGTAGCAATTATTTTGGACCGGCAAACATCACAATCTGTTCAAGGATATTGGGCCGTGTCAGACAGAGTTCTACTAGTTAAATTAAGCGGCAGACCTTTTGGCATAAATGTTATTCAAGTATATGCCCCAACAGGAGAATCCAGTGAAGATAGTGTAGAGAATTGTATAATGACATAGAGTCTGCTTTAAAGAAATGTAAAAATTCAGAAATAAACATCATAATAGGGGACTTCAATGCAAAAGTAGGAAATCAAAGTGATAGATACACAGTAGGAAACTATGGTTTAGGAGAGAGAAATGAAAGAGGATACAGACTCGTGGAGTGGGCAAAAGAGCAGAAATGACTGTAGGAAACACCTGGTTTTAACAACACCCTAGAAGATTATGGACATGGAGGAGTCCTGATAGCAGGATTAGAAACCAGATTGATTACATTCTGATTAGCAGAAGATTTAGAAATGCGCTAACAATAGCAAAAACAGTTCCTAGTGCTGATTGTTATAGTGACCACAGATTACTTACAGGAACATTGAGGATAAAGTTAAAGAAAGTCAAGTATAAAACAGGAAACACTAAATATGATTTGTGTAAATTGAGTAACGACACGGAAATACAAAACAAATTCAACACAGAAGTACAGAACAGATTTGATATATTGTCTGATCTACGGGGAAGACCAAGAGAGACCCTGCGTAGAACCATCATTAGAGAAGGCTCATTCAAGGCCAAGTAAATATCCAAGATCTACAACAGGTAGCAGCGAACCGCCAAGCATGGAGAGACAGGACTTCTGCCCTATGCGCCGCCTTAGGCTCAAGAGGAAAGACTAACTAACTAACTAAGAGATCCTATTTCAGGATGTGGATGATCAATGGGAAATGTTGAAGAATTCAATCAGTTTGGCTGCAGAAACAACTATTCCAAAATTAAAGAAGGTGGGTCGTAAGAAATGGATGACTGAAGAAATTTTATAACTAATGGAAACAAGAAGACTCAACAAAAATAATTCTGCCAAATATTAAGAAATTCACAGACAAGTCAGAATATTATGTAAGGAGGCAAAAGAGCATGGCTTGAGAAAAATTGCTTAGAAATTGAAAAACAACACAGTCAAAGTACCAAATTAGTGCACACAAGAATTCATGAACTTACTAATAAAAGAACAAGTACATCAGCAGACTGTCTAAAAACTAAAGATGGCAAAATCATAATAGAAAAAGATCAGATTCTACTTGTATGGTCAGACTATGTGAAAACCTTTATGATAACAGAGCTGAACAGCATGATATTCAATTTAATAATGAAGGACCGCCAATTTTGAAGATGGAGATTCGAAGACAAATGAAAGCTGGCAAGACCCCCGGTTCAGATAACATCAAAACAGAAATGATTAAAGCTTTAGAAGAATATGGAATAGATCAAGTCACCAGACTGCTGAACTCATTATATGATACCGGACATATACCTTCTGAATTATGTAATTCTGAATTTATTGCAATCCCAAAGAAATCAGGAGCCTTGGAATGTGATCAACATAGAACAATTAGTATAATGAGTCACATAACAAAGATTTTGCTAAGAATTAACATGCAAAGAGTGAGGAAAAAAATACAACCTGAAATAGGGGAAGAACAATGTGGGTTTGTAGAAGGCAAGGGTACAGTAAATGCTGTGTATATGATGCGTTCAGTTATTGAACGTTCTATAGAAGTAACCACAGATATTAATCTTTGCTTTATTGACTACACAAAAGCTTTCGATAGAGTAAGACATGTCAATATGGTAGATATACTAGCAGATCTACAAATTGATGGGAAAGACATTAGAATGATTAAAAACATATATTAGAAACAACAAGCTGCCATAAGGATTGATAATGACATGGGACAATATCAGCCTATGAAGAGAGGTGTTAGGCAGGGATGTGTGATGTCTCCAGATCTTTTTTTCCTTATACAGTGAACATGTTTTCAGAAATGTAGAAGATATAAATGGAATCAGCATTGAAGGACGAAACATCAATCACATTAGATATGCAGATGCCCAAACTACAACATATCCAGGCGAACCTTCTGGCCTAGAGAGACAACAGTGGAAGATAAACTCTATGGACTGCTGAGTGAACTAAAAAAGACTTTTAGATTCATACAAGAGACAACATTGCAGATATAAACATATTTCAGGCGAACGAAAGAAGAAGATATGCAGATGATACAGTATTGATTGCAACAATGAGCAGGATCTGCAACAATTAGTAGATGCTGTTGTTGCACACAGTGAACAACTGGGATTAGAATTAAATTGTAAGAAGACACAGATTATATTCGTCACTAGGAAAAACGAAATACCACAATGTAATATACAATTAAATGGGAATATTCTTCAACAAGTGAATCGATACAATTATCTCGGAACAGTAATAACATCTGATGGGAGATGCCTTGAAGAGATTAGAACAAGAATCGCCATGGCGAAAGTAGCCTTTAGCAAGATGAAAAACATTCTGACCAATAAAATGATGTCAGTTGAAACAAGAAAAAGAGTGTTGAGGGGATACATATAGCTTGTTCTTTTGTATGGATGTGAGGCTTGGACAATGAACAGTCAGGCTGAAAGACATCTGCTGGCTGTAGAAATGTGGTTTCTGGGGAGAATGCAAAGAATTCCATGGACAGACAGAAAACCCATGACAAAGTACTACAGGAGACAAATGAAAATCATAAATTGATTAGAGAAATTAGACGCAGACAGTCAAAATGGATTGGAGAACATATTGACAACTGGTAAGATCGAAGGGAAGAGACCAAGAGGAAGACCTAGAAGCAAATACCTGGATGGCTTGGCCTCTTTGCATGGTCGAGACAGGAACACTGAGCTGATCCGCGACTCTGGTGATCGAGTGACATGGCGAATCATGACCGCCCACGCTTTCCAGGGTGGCACATGAATGATTGATTGACTTCTAGCTTTTAGTCTGCTTGCACATCCACACTCCTGGTCTAATTGCACATCCACACTTCTAGCTTCTAGTCTACCTGCAGAGCCACACTTCTAGCTTCTAGTCTACCTGCAGAGCCACACTTCTAGTCTACCTGCACAGCCACACTTCTAGTCTACCTGCAGAGCAACACTTCTAGTCTACCTGCAGAGCCACACTTCTAGTCTACCTGCACAGCCACACTTCTAGTCTACCTGCACAGCCACACTTCTAGCTTCTAGTCTACCTGCACAGCCACACTTCTAGTCTACCTGCAGAGCCACACTTCTAGCTTCTAGTCTACCTGCACAGCCACACTTCTAGCTTCTAGTCTACCTGCAGAGCCACACTTCTAGTCTACCTGCACAGCCACACTTCTAGCTTCTAGTCTACCTGCACAGCCACACTTCTAGCTTCTAGTCTACCTGCAGAGCCACACTTCTAGTCTACCTGCACAGCCATACTTCTAGTCTACCTGCAGAGCCACACTTCTAGTCTACCTGCACAGCCACACTTCTAGCTTCTAGTCTCCCTGCACAGCCACACTTCTAGCTTCTAGTCTACCTGCACAGCCACACTTCTAGTCTACCCGCACAGCCACACTTCTAGCTTCTAGTCGAAGCTAGAAGGAAACGTCTGGAAATAGCTAAAAACTTAATTGTTAACATATTGTTGACTTCTTAGTTAATTAGAATTTTCAGCAATGACGAATACATTATCAATGAATACAGTAACAAGTAATATAGTATGGTAACAATGTATGCATACTTTATTGTTATTATGTGACGAAGTATAGGGAGATATTGTTATTGTGTGTCGAAGTATAGGGAGATATTGTTATTGTTAGAATAATCAGACAATGGTAATCCATTTGCTCCTCCGAGGTGTGCACGTGCTCCCACAAGGCCGCAACCACGTCTGCCTTGTCATGTATCAATACTTCCACCAAGTTCTGCAGAGCCAGCCAATCTGTCCGCCTGTTCATTTCCCAGCACACCGGCATGCCCCGGAGAAAAGATCCAGGCGATGCTTGTCACCCGTGACCTCCGAAGCGAAGCAAGCCACTCCGCACGAAGCCTGCCCGTCCTCACCCTCGTCATATGCCAGGCTTTCCTGCACCAAACGTTGACCATTAGCTTTGGCTATGAACCCCCAGCCACTTCTCTCACCTCTTGACACCGAACCATCTGTGTAGATAATCACAACACCCACTCCTCTCCATGCCTAATTTTCTCCAAGGGGCACACTTGTCTGATCGTATCCTCCGCCTGAGCCATCCATGATTTCCCTCGTATCAGTCGCTGACCTTTAACTGCGCCCAGCGCCTCATGCAGGCGCTGACAGTAGACATGTAGTCTTGCCTTCCCTCCTCATATAGATATAATGTTGTTTCATGCATCTAACCACAGTCCACTATGCATGCCCCGGACAACGAACCATGCCTCATAGAGATCAGCGAAGCACTAGACACTCTCAAATCCGGCACGGCACCAGTAAAATATAATATTTCACCTGCAATTTTAAAATGTGGCAAAGAAAAAATCATCCCAGAACTGTATGCAATACTTCAGCTGGGAAGAAAAATCAGTACCACAAGATACGAAGGCTGCAAACATTGCTACCATTTACAAAAACAAAGATGATAGAAGCGGTATCTCCCTCCTCAGCATTAGAGACAAGATTTTCGCTCGGGTAATCCTAAACAGATGACACATTCTTGCTGAAAGAATCTACCCCGAATCACTGTGCGGATTTAGACCAAAGAGGTCCACAATGGATATGATTTTCTCACTCAGACAGCTCCAAGAGAAGTGCAGAGAACAGAGGAAGCCATTATATATTGCCTTCATCGACCTCACAAAGGCATTTGACCTTGTTCCAATTCCAAAATTCAAATTTTCGAAAAACAAATTCCAAATTCGGTCTTGTCTAACCTGCTAAATGACCTTCTGGGCAGAAATGGCCTTTTTAGTGTCCTTGAGAAGATAGGATGTCCACCTACCCCAGTAAGTCTAGTAAAATTATTTCACGAAAACATGCAAGGGACCGTTTTATGCTATGGCTCAACATCCCAGTCATTCAGCATCAGCAGCGGAGTGAAGCAGGGCTGCGTGCTTGCTCCTACACTTTTGGGTATTTCTTCGCCGTTCTCTTAAGGCAGGCATTTGGGACTGCTACTGAAGGCATATACCTCCATACAAGATCTGATGACAAACTTTTTAACAGATCAAGACTCGAGGCAAAGACCAAAATAAAATCAAGATGCATAAGAGAACTACCTTTTGCAGACGACGCCGCACTGACTACTCATGCAGCAGAAGATCTGCAACGGCTCATAGATCGTTTTGCAGCCGCCTGCAGAGACTTTTGGCTCACCGTCAACCTAAATAAAACACAGGTCATGGAACAAGATGCTGGTGCGCCTCCATCAATCAATATTTCTAATTACGAATTGAAGGTTGTCCATGAGTTTGGATATTTGCGGTCGATTATAATCTTTCCCTAAAATAAATGTTTGCATATCCTTAACAGGACATCGCTGTCAACAACAGGATCTTTCAGCTGATTATTGATGTCTTCGGCTCAGTAGTTTGCCATTGCTTTCTGAGCGGCCGGCTCACATACCCCGTAAGTTACCGACGCGATTCGAACCACTGCTGATTCTCACCGTCATCACGTTACCGACGAGAGTATACGAGATTACGGAGAAAAGTTGCTAACCTCTAGGCCAGGAAGCCGGCAATCTTTCCCTAGAGACAGAAATTAACAAACGCATTGGAAAGGCAGCCACAGCGCTTTCCATGCTAACAAAGAGAGCTTGAGAGAACAATAGACTAACAGAGCGGAGACAAGCTCAAGTATCTAAAGCTTGTGTTGTTAGCACAATACTCTATGGTAAAAAATTCAGGGATATCGAATTATAACCATGCAGAATACAATAGGCAAGCTGCTGGAGAAGGTAATTGCCAGGAAAATATCAAGCCAACTAGAGAGGCAAGGTGTTTTCCCACCTACCCTGGGTGGGTACCGTCCAAAAAGAGAAACCTGGACCAATGCAGCAGTCTTTGCCCAGGATGTCTATGAAGGTTTCCACTCAGGCACTGAAACCGTTGCTGCAGTGATTGATCTTGAGGACGCATACAACAGAGTACCACTGGATTTTTTAATGTTTCAGCTTCTCGAACTAAACGTAAGTCCATTCCTCCTTAGTTGGATCGCTGCAGCCCTCTTCCAACGGAAAGTAGTTTTTAGATGTGGCAGTTGGACTTCGGAACCAACAACAATATATCCTGGCCTACCACAGGGATCACCATTATCTCCGGTACTGTTCAACGCCTACACAGTGAGAATCACCAGTGAGCAGATCACTGGACCTGGCAGGATATTGTCATATGCCGATGATGTTTTAGTGTATCGTCAGGGTAAGGATAGAGAGGAGGTTGCTGTGGAACTACAAACCGAACTCAATCGCATAAGTACGTGGTGTGATGAAGCTGGGGCAATGGTCAACCCAACAAAGGCAACAGTGACTTGGTTCTCGTTGAATAATCATATTGTCAACACTCCAACACCAACTGTAATGCTGTGTTCAGAGACGGTGGAAAGAACGCAGGCAATGAATTACCTGGGGATACGGTTTGATCAAAGCCTTGCTTATAATGTGCACATAGACCAGGTGATAACAAAGGCCAAGCGGGGTTTGGCAGCGATGCGGGTGATGGCGGCAGCAAACTGTGAGCAGCGCCATCTATGTCTTCTGTACGAGGGGCTGGTCATGTCTGTTTTGGAGTATGCAATGGCAATCCTGACTCTCAGCCATAAGCAGATAGAAAGGATGGAAAGGATACAGAATGAAGCTATGCGCATTATTCTTGGATGTACAAGAGATACAGCATGCAGGGCGATGCGCTACCTTCTTGATTTTCCAACCATTGAAGAGAGAATACAAGGTTGCAGGGCACGCGCCTACCTCAGAATTAACGCAAACACACAACATCCACTGCATAGTGAAATTAGGAAGGTGAAGGGCAGCAGGTTAAAAAGAGGACGGTCATGGATGGGTCAAGCCGAAGACATTCTTCAACAGGTGTGTTCACTTGAGGACTTAGAACCTGGCGAGGAGTGGGTGCAAGTGCCAACAGACTTCTGCACATCCTTTTCAGTTTGCATCCAACTAGATAGAAAATGCAGACAAGAAAATCCGGCTGCTGTTGAGGCTGAAGTACAAGCGTTGATTTTCGAGAATTCGCTAGACGGTGACGCGGTCATCTACACAGATGGGTCGGTCGTCCGACATGTGAGAAGCTCATGGGCCTTTACAGCTCGGGCCGGAGGGAGAATTGTGAAGGAGGACTCTGGTGCTTTCACTGAAACCACAAGTAGCCTGACCATGGAAGTCATGGCAGTAAGTAAAGCAATAACATGGCTCGAGACACAGACTTTCACTAGGGCCAAGCCGAAGACATTCTTCAACAGGTGTGTTCACTTGAGGACTTAGAACCTGGCGAGGAGTGGGTGCAAGTGCCAACAGACTTCTGCACATCCTTTTCAGTTTGCATCCAACTAGATAGAAAATGCAGACAAGAAAATCCGGCTGCTGTTGAGGCTGAAGTACAAGCGTTGATTTTCGAGAATTCGCTAGACGGTGACGCGGTCATCTACACAGATGGGTCGGTCGTCCGACATGTGAGAAGCTCATGGGCCTTTACAGCTCGGGCCGGAGGGAGAATTGTGAAGGAGGACTCTGGTGCTTTCACTGAAACCACAAGTAGCCTGACCATGGAAGTCATGGCAGTAAGTAAAGCAATAACATGGCTCGAGACACAGACTTTCACTAGGGCTTGTTTCCTTAGCGACTCAATGAACATGATCAAGAGGATAGAGGAGGGGTCGATCCGAAGAGAATGGTTGCTGCCTCTGGAGCGGTCTCGACTGGCAAAGATTAGTTTCATCTTCGTGCCAGGGCATGCGGGAGTACAAGGAAATGAGCGGGCTGACAAGCTCGCAGGTAAGGCTACTGTGGAGGGCGGACGCGCCATGGACCAGGCCGACATTCTGAATGCTCTACGAGAAGTAAGACTTTTGCGAGAACCAAGTGATGACTGTGAATCTACAACCATGGCCAGACTGCGAGAACAGCAAATTAAAAGAGGGGTGGCCAAACAAGAACACTACGCAGGAAGCCAAAGAAGATTGATAAACCAACACAGAACTGGCGTCGTTAGCCGCTACACGTTGCGGGATTTGCTGAGGAGGGGATCCGAGCACTTATGGACTGAATGGGACGATGTGCAATGAGGATGATCTGTCGACTAACTAACTAACTAACTATCTATGGGTCTGAATCCTGGATCTTGTATTCACGACAGGAAAGAAAGTTGAATTCCTTCCACATGAGATGTCTGAATCGTATCCTGGGCATATCGTGGGAAGACCATATAACAAACAAACATGTGCTTGAAAGAGTGGATATTACCACAGTGCACTTTCTCCTTAAGCAGAGACGCCTCCGGTGGCTGGCCACTTATCTAGATGGAGGATGAACGTATTCCCAAAGATCTCCTATACGGAGAACTAGCCACAGGAACGAGGCCATTCGGAAGACCCCAAATGCGATATAGGGATGTGTGTAAACAAGATATGAAAACCCTTGGCGTTGATACAGATAGGTGGGAAATAGTTGCAACAGACAGATGCTCCTGGAGAAGAGATGTACGAAACGGACTGGTGCTTTTTGAGCGCAATATGATCTATCAAACTGAAGATAGGAGGCACACGCAAAAAAGACAGTCAATTGCTACGGGACATGCTCAATTTACAGATGCGGAAACTGTGACTGAGACTGTCACTCTTGCATTGGACTATACAGTCACCAACGGTGCTCTCAGGCGCCTCCCCAGCGGCTCAACTCTATAGTCCTACAGGACTGAAAGAGTTAGTTAGTTAGTTTCTTTTCTCCTGGGCATGCCGGTGTGCTGGGGAATGAACAGGCTGACAGATTGGCTGGCTCGGCAAAACTTGGTGGAGTATTGATGTATGACAAAACAGATGTGGTTGCGGCCTTGTGGGAGCACGTGTACACCTCGGAGGAGCAAATGGATCACCATGGTCTGGTAAGAATGAGACAGCGAGGAGTGACGAGGGGATTTGGCCGATGTTCGACGCTGAGAGGAAAGGCGAGACGGACATATAATCAGATTGCTGCTGGAACTATTAGTGTTGGAACTCTTCGCTGGCTGCTGAGGATGGGGACGGAGCGCTTATGGGAATGTCCCGAATGCTGTGATGTCGGTTCCTAAATCAATCAATCAATCAATCAATCATAGTTAGTTAGTTAGTTAGTTAGTTTTAGTTAGTTAGTTAGTTAGTTAGTTTTAGTTAGTTAGTTAGTTAGTTAGTTTTAGTTAGTTAGTTAGTTAGTTAGTTTTAGTTAGTTAGTTAGTTAGTTTTAGTTAGTTAGTTAGTTAATTAGTTAGTTGGTTAGTTAATTAGTTAGTTAGTTAGTTAGTTAGTTAGTTAATTAATTAGTTAGTTAGTTAGTTAGTTAGTTTTAGTTAGTTAGTTAGTTAATTAGTTAGATTTAGTTAGTTAGTTAGTTAGTTAGTTTTAGTTAGTTAGTTAGTTAGTTAGTTAGTTAGTTAGTTATTTAGTTAGTTAGTTAGTTTTAGTTAGTTAGTTAGTTAGTTTTAGTTAGTTAGTTAGTTAGTTAGTTTTAGTTAGTTAGTTAGTTAATTAGTTAGTTAATTAGTTAGTTAGTTAGTTAATTAGTTAATTAGTTAGTTAGTTAGTTAATTAGTTAGTTAATTAGTTAGTTAGTTAGTTAGTTAGTTAGTTAGTTAGTTAGTTAGTTAGTTAGTTAATTAGTTTTAGTTAGTTAGTTAGTCGCGGTTCTAACCTCACGGCAACGGGTTGTTCCCATTATGCTCCGTTCCTGTGCCAGTGAAATCACACAAAATGCTCAACACAACAGTCCTTCATAAAAAAGACAGTTCATCGTCGATGGAAGCGGCAGTCTCCAGACAGACTTCTTTGACCCGGGTTTCTCCCACATGGCTCGGTCTCTTTCCGCAGGGCGACCCGCCGAAAGTGCCACACAAAGCACAAACTTCGCAGCTCCAGCGACGACTCCCAGGAGTCTCCTGAAAAATGCACTCGTGACCCCAAAAGGCAAACTAGTCAATTCAGCGACAGCCGGCCAATGTTCCGAAAATGCAGTTAATATGCAAACAACAGCGGACAGATGTAGAAGCATTCCAAGCGAATCTCACAGCTCACAGTGTCGCCCACGCACTCACACAGTAGCAGGGCGACGGAACCATGTACTATCAGTCCAACATGAGGAAAATGCGATTGCAAACCGTAGCCACAAGCAGAAACGCGCCACAGGCCTTAAACGGATCAATGCCTAACCGCCATGTTGGGGACCGTAAGTCCAGGACTGAATGAGGCCTACTAATACTACATGTATCTAAACTATTAAAGACATGTGCTGACATAACTCTGGTGGCATCAGTGTTTGACTGCTGGAGCCGTCTCTCTAACAGACATGCTGCCTGATGTAACCTAGCTCTCAGACATGCTGCAGTTTCATATATCGTTTCCAGGAAACAGAATCCAGAATTGTCAAGTTACTAGTGGGAATCGTGGTGTGGTATCTTGGCTGATGTTAATATAAATGTGTTGTATATTTGACGTGCAGCCAAACCCCATATGTTAATATAAATGTTTTGTATATTTGACGTGCAGCCAAACCAAATATGTTAATATAAATGTTTTGTATATTTGACGTGCAGCCAAACCAAATATGTTAATATAAATGTTTTGTATATTTGACGTGCAGCCAAACCAAATATGTTAATATAAATGTTTTGTATATTTGACGTGCAGCCAAACCCCGTATGTGCACACATTCTACTTTAGGTTTCATGTCTTAAATATTTCCTTTAATTTCAGAATTAGGTGAGTCCTCAGTACGTCTTTGCTATGGGTTGAGTTAAGTGTATGCTCGGAAAACCATGTTCTGTGAAAGTAACTGTAAGTACACACCAAGTAGACATGTAGTCTTGCTTCCCCTCCTCTCTCAGCCACTCTGTGTGACACAACCGCTGACAGTAGACATGTATTCATGCTTCCCCTCCTCTCTCAGCCACTCTCAGCCATTCTGTGTGACACAACCACTGACAGTAGACATGTACTCACGCTTCCCCTCCTCTCAGCCACTCTATGTGACACAACCTCTGACAGTAGACATATAATCACCCTTCCCCTCCTCTCTCAGTCACTCTGTGTGACACAACCGCTGACAGCAGACATATAGTCTTGCTTCCCCAGTAGGTGTGGAATGGGGCTTTGAGGCCAAAGGGAGTTTGAGAGCCACGGGAAGCCAAAACAACTCTCCCAGGGGTCACACCAAATTCCCCCAGAGGTCACACAGAATGCGTAGGGTATCCCCCTGGGCCCCACACAAAGGGCCCCGGGGCTCGCAGCCCGAGAAGGTCTCCTCCTAGAGACTGAGCCTCTGTATGATTATTCTGACCCCGGATATCCTACCCACATATACTACTAGTATACTACTCACATATACTACTCACCCCAAGAACCGAACCCCCGCGAGAGGTGCGAGCCTCTATAGTATCATTTCGAGAAAAGACTGAGCACTTAAGGCTTCACACGGGACTCAAGCTTGCGTGATATACTTCCATATTCGGCAGTGGTAAAGTTGCAACAATGTAGAATGAAGTACAACAATGTAGAATGAAGTACAACAATGTAGAATGAAGTACAACAATGTAGAATGAAGTACAACAATGTAGAATGAAGTACTTCAACTGTTTACTGCAGTAAATAGCTGCGGCGTGCAATGTTAACATAGTGCGCCGTTTACAGAGGCGAATCAGCAGAAAAAGGGGTGATACTGGCTCGATACATTATTAGCATTGTGCCCTCCCAATAAGTAAACAAAAATGGAGACCCATGGGTGTGAGTGGTTGAAGCTCGGCTCAATAATCAGGTGTGGTCGCCCATGTATCGGTCTCTATTGTTCCGTCACAATGCGAAAGCAAAGCGGGCTGAGGTTGTAGAAGAATGCATATTCTGTGAGGTCGGCATCAGAAAGCCGTACGAGGTCTTGAACGCTGCACAACAGAAACACTGCAGAAAATGGTCCGGAAGTTTGAAAAGGACACCGACATCAAGTTAGTGCCGTACAAAAAGCCCTCGGTAACCCCTATAGTCCCTGATGAGGATGAAGAGGAGCCACATCATGCGCCAGTCAACACCACCTCCGCCAATATTGATCACGCCGGAAGCAGCGGAACAGAAAATGTCAAACATGAACAAATATTTCCGGCGGGACCGGTTTTGATGAATGAGACAGTTTGCTTGCGCGCTGAACCAACGAGATAGTTTTTCTCGCTGGGTAAAAAAAAAATCGCTTGCAACAAACTCGCGAAACTGGCGCGCTGTTAATTGCCCGGTTACTCTTTGCTCGCAATAGCAGCACATGAGATGTCAAGTTTATTACTTTCGTAAAGCGCTTTACTGAAATCCAATGGCGGATACTCCTTTGGAATATGAATAATCGACCCTGTAGTGAAAAAGCACTAGCGGTATTAAAGATGATTTCATCCACCCCAACCTCAGCGAGCTCTACCATAATATCCATCTCTGTCGTCCGGGCCGACCACGTCCCGTTAGCCGAGGAAGTGATTACGCGAGCAATATGCCTGGCGACCGGCGAGGCATTCCATTTAATAGAGACCCCAGGAAGGACTGGGACAGCCTTAGTCTGCGCCGGAGCCCCAATAGCCAGCTCGAGATAGATGGTTGATTCCTTAGGAGGCTTGCCAAGCAAATCAAGATCGGTTTTAAACTCTGTTGTGGCCTTCAAGCAGTATCTAGTCCCCTCAGTCACCTGTACGGCGTGGAATAGAGGCTTAAGGCACAGCATTTTCAGAAAAGACTGGTAGGGCACAACAGGGGGCTTGTTGGTGCGTATGACCGTCTTGCAGGCCTGATAACTCACAAACGCCTTACCCATGGTGGTTAGCCTGATAAGTATCCAATTGGGCTCGAGGTGAGTATATCCCGTGCGAAGTTCATGCTGTAGATCCCAGTCATCGTCGTCGTGATGGTCTATGGCGGCACGAGCATAGACCCCCTGGGGAGTGAGCTGGAGGCCATAGATCTTGTAATTGTGGCCCGCCTCCCGCCACCCAATAGTATCGGCTAAATCAGCAAAAGTGAGGGTAGAGCATGCTCTAGGGCGATGTCGATCTGGATCTTCTTAATCAGCCATTGCATTGTTTGATGTGGAATACACATCTTAGATACAGTGCTACCTTTTTCATCTCGGACCGAAATATCACTGAGAGTTCCAGTTTCCTGCTTTTTATAATAAGGCATGGAGATGTATGTGTGTGTGTGTGTCTCAAGATGTGTGTTACAATCACACATCGTGATTGTAACTGACTCAGAAAGCATGCTGAGGAAGGTGAGGACAGGCAAGCTTCGGGCAGAGTGGCTTACTTCGCTTCGGAGGTCACGGGTGGCAAGCATCGCCTGGATCTTTTCTTCAGGGCATGCCGGTGTGCTGGGAAATGAACAGGAGGACAGATTGGCTGGCTCGGCAAAACTTGGTGGAGTATTGATGCATGACAAGGCAGACGTGGTTGCGACTTTGTGGGAGCACGTGTACACCTCGGAGGAGCAAATGGATCACCATGGTCTGGCAAGAATGAGACAGAGTGACGAGGGGATCTGGCCGACGCTCGACGCTCAGAGGAAAGGCAAGACGGACATATACTCAGATTGCTACTGGTACTATTGTTGTTGGAACTCTTCGCTGGCTGCTGAAGATGGGGACGGAGCGCCCCGAATGCTGTGATGTCGGTTCCTAATCAATCAGTCAATCAGGCACGGAGAAAATCTCGTGTCTCCCTTGATTACATTCTTCTTTTTTTTAACGGGCACCGCCCTAAGCAGTGTGGAAGGAAGTGTGTGACAGAAACCAAGAGGTAAAACTAGGGTATGCCTACCCAGCATGTGAAGACAGGATTCGGCAGACTGCGCGGAAGAAATCATTCCTGATTCAACGGACATGACGGCGTTTACCTGCAAAGCGTTGTGGAACGTAATGAGCATGGCAAGGCACGTAGAGCGCCCTGGTCATCCACTGCACCTGTATTCGTCTCCTGTCGTCTCGACTTGTCTTGCCACTGGACTCAGATGGACTCAGGCGAGAGAGTGAGGTCGATGAATTGCGCAACTCTTCCTCACTTTAATCCAAGTCATCGCGCAAGTCATTCTTCATCCAACATCATATATCACCTTCAAGCTCTGTGGCGATGGGCGAGCGGCGAAGCGGCAGGCGTGGGTACGCTGGCAGCCGTAGTCGCAGACCTGCACACAGGCGGCTCAGGCCATATGGTCGTCTTCTACTGACCGGAGCAGCAGTGGGATTCGGCAGCCCCCTGAGCGACTGAGCAGCCCTCTATAGGAACACACTGCTCACCTCCATAGCATGAGGAAGATGCTAGAAAAGGTGCCCTAAAGTATTACGAACTCTTTATTTTTAAAACAAAAGAGCAGCATAAGGTCACATGGAAACATCCAAGATCCAAGATGCGAACATTGGCATCAGCTGGACATCATCATCACACGAGACAACATCTGAACCAAACATGATTAACTCGAAGTTACCACAGTGCTGACTGTGATACGGATCATTCTTTAGTTGTTGCAAGGGTTAGACTGAGACCAAAGAGAATCTACACAGCTAAACACAAATCTAGCCCCAGGATTAAAAGTATTATCACCTACGATCCTGATAAAGGCTTTGAGTTCCAACAGCAACTTGAAGACGCTTTCATCAGAAAATTGTAAATCAAGTGAAAAGTGAAGTAAACTTAAGGAAACTCTTTATAAAACAGCAGTAGGGGTTTACGGCACTGTGGATTATAAGAGGCAGGACTGGTTTGCAGCAAACAGCCAGACACTGTAGCCCTTGATTGATGAAAAGAAGATAGCTCTCTTAAGAAATAAGGAAAGACCAACGCGTAACACTCTCAGTGAGCTGAAGCAAGCTAGGAAGGATTTTATAAAGGCTGCCAGGCAGTGTGCAAATGACTATTGGATCAAGTTATGTGAGTCCATTCAAATCGCAAGTGATAAGAGAAACATCAGAAGCATGTCTGAAGGGGTAAAGAAAGCATGTGGTCCAATGATCAAAAGAAGTGCATCAATGAAAACCTTGACTGGAAAAATCATCACTGATAAGAAACAGGAGATGGATAGAATGGTAGAGCACTATTTAGAGCTTTACTCAAGTGAGACCAAGCTAGCGGATCATGCTCTCAACGCCATAGAGGCCCTGCCAACTCTTGATCACCTGGACACACTTCCCACTATAGCAGAAGTTAAGTGTGCTATAAATGACATTGCATCTGGCAAGGCTTCAGGTAAGAATGGGATTCTAATAGAGGTTATCACTCTACAAATCCACCAGCTAATAAAACTATGCTGGCGAGCAGAACAAGTCCCACAGGATTTCAAAGACTCAAGTATCATAACATTGTAAAGGAATAAGGGCGATCGGAGCGACTGTAACTACTATAGGGGTATCTCACTTCTGTGTTAGTTAGTTAGTTAGTTAGTTAGTCGCGGTTCCAACCTCACAACAACGGGTCGTCCCCATTTTGCTCCGCTCCTGTGCCAGTTAATATCACACAAAACGCCCCCCACTGCCCAATGTGAAAAGTGGAAAAGACAGGAGTCTCGACAAACAACAGCCCGCACAGATACACTGTGCATAATGCCGCCGCCAGAATGTCAACACAATAGTCCCCCACGAAACATCCAGTTCATCTCTGATGGAATCGGCAGTTTGGATGTTTCCTAGATGTTCACTCACACAGTACCCCCCCCCCCCCCCAAAAAAAAAAATACAGTTCATCGTCGATGGCAGTGGCAGTCAACCAGAAGCCCAGCAGGCACGCATTTCTGCATAAGGCAAAAAACCGGTCAACTCTGGGACATAGCCAGCTGCCATCGCTCCGAACATGCAGTCACGTTCCAAAAAACCTCGGGCAGATTCAGAAGTATTTCACACGAAACTCACAGCTCACAGTGTCGTGCCATTTAACAGTGCGACAAGACTCAAAAGCAACTGCATGCAACTGAATGTAGGAAGTCAAGCCAACGATGACTGGAAATGACTCAGTTTATTGGGAGAATCTTCAGTGATATCAAAATGAATACAGCGACTATAAAAGTAGATACATCTTGCTGGCTTGGCGGCTGAGTCGTAACTAATTCCCTGTTTACTTCTACGTCAACACGTGAGCGTCCTTAACTACCTAGCTACGGTGCTCACGCGTGCATCAGCTATTTATCTCTTTCCCCTTGCACGCCGTGCCACCTAACTAAACCCCGTATAACAGCCTACTCTGTTATATTACCTTCCTACCCTAACAAGACTTTTCCCCGAAAAGTCTTAATTCCACAACTCATTTACCCCAAATCTATGACCCAAGATACTTAACCCAATAATCCCACACAATTAAAGTTACTTCTTCTTCGTTTCTGTAAAATCATAAGCAATCCGCTTTACATATCTTGCACCAAACAAACTGAACCTATCTCAACTCCCAACTACAAAATTCATATACCTCTAACTCTAACCTGGAACTCTTATTCATTACACCTTCTCTCTATCCCAACAATTTATCTTATAGCCAGCCGCCACGACCCATACCCTATACTGCTTCTTCATTATAATATCCACATATATTATTTACATATCGTAAGTATATATCACAAAATCTCATCTTATAATACTCTTCGCAAAGCAACCCGCTTCATTTCATTGATAAAATGTCGATCGAAATTATGGTTACCAAAAATTGAAGATTATTATGTATTTCTACAACTTATCATACTCTCACTAACATCAACAACACAGGATAGACAGGAAAGTGGTTGGTGCGAACCGAAGAATATAAAGTAGTAAGAAGTAGTCACATTTATCACATTCATCCTCCCATGCACTCTCAAAACTTTATAAGATAAAGTTTTCAAAAACCCAAATCATATAATCTTCAATTATCTTCATAATAAATGCTCTTGTCAAAAGTTACGTCGATCTAAAACTTCACCCTTCTACTTTCAGGATTAAAAAATATATTTCTACTCTCCAACCTGTATTATTTGCGCTGCTAACAACAGCCAGCAATATATGACTGCATATTCCCCCTTGTATATGCTATGTTAGTATCTATCCTTTATCTATAACACACCTTCCCAACCTCCATGGCTTTACTGTTATGATTTCCACTTCTTCTTTCATGCTGTAACCACAGCGTCCCCCAATTATTATTGCCCATGTTCGTTTACTCTGAATATACTTATTCCCAATATGTTTATTTTATGCTGATAAGCACAGCCGCCCCCTTTTTTAGTTAAACCACTCTCCTCCCATAATCCAACATGGCATTCAATCCATGTATTTATATTAACGCTGTCTAATACAGCTCCTATTTCAACCCCCACATCCATATATTTCTATTAACGCTGTCTAATGCAGCTCTTTACTATGTCTAATTATTATCTGGACAAGTACCCTATTATTGATTTATACTAAGTCTGTCTTTACTCAGAGCGACCAACTGGTAACTATTTTTCCAACAAGTTCTAACAACTTAAAAACTTCTATACTTAATATTTAACAATGCAAAACGATTGAACATGATAAACAATCGTAAATTATAACAAAACACTTTCCCCTCCCTTTTTAAATTAACATCCTTTTATCCCCACATCATATGCATACTAACAAAATAATAATCATGTTCAAACAAAATTACTTATTGTAATCAAACATCATTAGTCGCTTGTACGGAGTAATGAATAATATATATCTATTCACTACAAGGAATACAAGTCAAGCCTATTCCACTACTCCACAACAAGTTTAACATTTATCTGCACTGTGAACTACAGGTATTATTTTATACCAATTAGGATACTATAAAAATCTTAATACAATTAGCTATATGCCAAACCATCATTAAGTCAATAACAATTTTATCTCCTGCTATCTGCAGAGTATTTCTTACCAATCTATTTGCCATATCTCCACTTCTTCAATAATGCTAGATTTTTCTCTATAAGTGCCATCTCTACATCAATGTCCTCATTTTCCCGAAGAGAACTTAAAATATCTTCCTTCTTACTACTATTTCCATCAGTCTCTGATTTTTCATCCATTTCTTGTTCTTCTGTATTTACATTGCTGGCGGCCTCTAATTTTTTCCTTTCTATATCCAACCTAATCTGTCTATCTTGGTTTCTTAATGACCTTTCTAACAGTGGCATATCCTCGTCACTTGATGAACTTTCTCTAATTCTCTTTTGTCTTTTAACTTCTCTTTCTTTTTGTCTATCTATCCTCCTTTTCACTGCTTGTCTGGTATTCTTAAATGGAGCGGTTACTTCCTCCTCCATAGATTCAACACTATTATAACCATCGTACGTATTATTTTCTTCTCTCATAAGAGTTTTCGGTATTGTTTCCGCTTGTTCACAAGTTTCGTCGTAAAATGGTGTTGTTATTATTTGTTTTTGTACCAGTTCTTATCCAAAATCCGAGGGTATCGCATATTTAACTCGTCTGACGAGTTGTCCACCTGAGTATAACCCTTCCGAATAATTATTATTATTATCATCTCCCTTATCCTCATTATCTCGTCTTAAATGCTCCACATGTGAACGTGCCACATGTCCTGTAATTTGGTTCTTGATACTATATGATACTGCAACTAGCTTTTCTAAAATGTAATATCCTGGAATCCAATGAGCATCAAATTTGGAGTTTCTTTTATGTTTCTTATAGTAAACCCTATCACCTACTTTAAATTCTTGTAGTTGTGTATTTTTATCTGCGTACTTTTTCTGTCTTTCCCTGGCTTTAATTATATTGCTTCTCAACCTTACATGTGCTTTGTGCATTTCTTGTAAAATCTTTTCCTGAAAATCCTCCCCCATATATTTTCGTCTAGGTTTTAATAGATTGTCAATTGGGAGTACTGGTTCTCTTCCGTGTAGCAAGTAAAATGGTGAAAAATCTGTCCCTTCATTTTGGTGTGTTCATATCGCCCCTTGTGCAGGTCCCAAGTAAAGATCCCAGTCCCTATCATGTTCTTCTGCATTTTTTGCTAGTATATTGTATAAGCCGGTCTCTCTGGCTGTGGGGTTACAACACTTTCTCTCTGTAATCCCGTTTGTCACGCAGAGTCTCGTAGCGGAGCGAGAGCTGAGGTGGTTCGACCCCCGCTCGTGACTTGCGGGATACTGAGCCGGCCGCTCAGAAAGCAATGGCAAACTACTGAGCGTAATGTCGCCAAGAGATCAACATACAGCTGAAAGATGCTGGTGTTGACAGCTAAGTCCTGTAAAAGGATATGCTAAAAAAAAATATTGTATAATGTCCGATGTTGTCTCTCATTTTTCGCATTTGAGGAAGGTCTATAGTAAGATGTTTTTATGTGGCCGATATTGAAACGGTCTCTGTGGTTGGTGGCTGAAGGGCTTGCAAACGAGGTTTGTGAGCCCGTATACCATGGTTCGAAACACGGCGGTGCTGATTTTTTTCGAAAAAGGTATAGTGGCCGGTCGTTCAGAAAGCAATGGCAAACTACTGAACGTAACACTTGCCTAGTACATCAACAGCAGCTGAAAATGCTGGTGTTGACTACAACGTCCCGTAAGGGATACGCAACAAAAATTTTAAATTCAAATCTTGTAATAATTTCTCAAACTTCTTGTTTACGAATTCCTTTCCATTATCTGTGAGTACTGTCTGTGGGCAACTAAATCTTGGTATATATTTTTGTAGAAAAATATTAATAATAGAATCAGCGCTCTTATCTGGAATTGGATATACCTCTGGCCATAAACTATAGCAATCCACGATATGTAGTAGATATACATTTCCCGATAATGTTTTAGAATGAGGCCCTGAAATATCCAAACTCACTTTCTGCATTGCAAACTGAGGAATATCAGTTTCTTGTAAGGGACATTTAATTGTTTTCATATTTCTTAACCTACATTTCTCACATGCGTCAACATATTTGTAAATGCTCTTAAATAAGTTCGGCCAGTAATATTTATTCTTGAGAGCTTTAAATAGCTTGTCACGACCAAGATGGCCATTCTCATCATGATATGCCTTCAAAATCTCAATTTCTAAATGTTTCGGAATGTATTTTCTCAATTCCTCACCTTTTTCACTCACATAATATAACTGATCGTCTTCCTGCAACTCTAAATTTTTTTCTTAAAACTGTTTTCACCTGTTTCTTTCAACTTCCGTTTTATTTCTATTACTTTCGGATCCAATTCCTGTTCTTCCTTCATATTAAAATGCAGTAATTGTGGATCTTCCTCTATTGATTCAGATTCTTGTTCTGTCTGTGAGCTTCCAAAATTTTCTCTATTCAACATGGCCGAATCTAGTATATTTACTTGCCAGTTTCGGTCGTCTATCTCTGGTTCTCCCTCATCTTCAGTATCCTCAGATATCTCAAGATATGGAATTCTGAACAATAAATCGGCACAGGTGTTCTGTTTGCCTGAAATGTACTCTACTTTTGCTTTATAACCTTGCAAATTCAACGCCCATGTTTTTATTTTCCTGTTTTGTACTGGAGCCTCTAGTAAAGACTTTAATGGCATGTGATCAGTTTTAATAATGAAATTGGCGTTATGTAAGTAATAATTTAGTTTCTGCAGGGCATAGTGTATAGCGTATGCCTCTTCTTCTACTCACGCCCACTTATTTTGAGACTTACTAAGTTTGTGTGACGGAAAGTAGATTGGTCTTTCGTTCTTAACTCCTGGTATTCCTGAATTTTCTCCTTCATATGGTTGCGTTAAACATGCTCCTATGGCATTATCTGAAGCATCTGTATGTAAAATCAATTGTTTGTTTAGATCTGGATGTGCCAATAATGGAACTATTGTTAAACTATTTTTCAAAAAATCAAATGCTTTCTGACAACCTTCATTCCATTTAAATCTTGCGTATTTGCAAGTCAGGTTTGTGATGGGTTCTGCTATTTGTGCGAAATTTGGAACGAACCGACGATAGTACCCACATATACCTACAAAAGCCCTAACTTCCCTCACGTTGGTCGGAGCAGGTAATTCTCGAATGACTTTCACTTTGTCCTGATCTGGTTTAATTCCTGCTCTATCGATGATGTACCCCAAATACTTAGTTTCTGTTTTTAGAAATTCACATTTACTGAGTTTCAATTTAACATCGTGTAATATTAGCCTATCAAATACCAATTTTACATGTTTCAGGTGGTCCTGTACGTCTCCTGCTGTGTATATCAAAATGTCATCTATATATGCTAATGTGAACTTTTGCATGCCTTCTAATACTTGATGTATTAATAACATATAATGAGAAGGCGCAGTCCGTACCCCAAAAGGCATTCGTAAAAATTCGTAAGAACCTACGTGAGTACATAAGGCACTTTTCTTCTGAGCATCTGGTGACATAGGGATGCACCAAAATCCTGACCTTGCGTCTAGCGTAGTAAAGGAGGTAGACCCATTAAGTAGCCCCAAAATATCATCAATCATCGGCAATGGATAAGCTACATTCTTGGTGATTTTGTTCAGGGCCCTGTAGTCACAACATAACCTGTGACTACCGTCCTTCTTGGTCACAATTACGATCGGAGATGACCATTCTGACTTGGATCTTGTTATTATTCCTGCTTTTAGCATATCTTCTATTGCTTTTTCTACAATCTCTCTATTCCTTAGAGGAGTTCTATTTGGTTTCAAACTGATTGGTGGATGATTTCCTGTGTCTATTTCCATAGTAACTGTCTAGGTCTTACCCAACTCCAAGTCATTAATAGCAAAAACTTCCTGGTTTTCTCTCACTAACTCTTCCAATACTTCCTTATACTCTTGCGGAGCTTTCAATTGTGATAATAACTCTTGTTCCCTCCTCAAGAATGACGTTCTTTTGTCTACTGAATGTACCTGAGATGGATGTTTTCTGAATGCATGGATCAATTCATCATTCCGTCTTTTCCAACTTCCTCTACTTCTATTTCTGGTATTATTTCTTTTAATGGGGATTTCTGGATACTCATTTATTGTCAATTCCTCTTTATCTGGTGTTAATATGCTGTTAGGATCATGTGCTATTTTAGCAATCACACACCCTCTATACAATTTAATCTCCTTCCCTGTGTTGTTAAAAATCATTACTGGAAAACTGAAGTGTCTGTCTAACGTCATTATTCCATCTGTGACCTCTAACCCTGGTTCATCTATTATCTCTCTCTCTCTCTAACTCTGTTACTGTAACTGTTTGTCCTATCGAAAAATAAGGATTTTTTTTATTTTTGCTTGTATCAGATTGACCGTCTGTGGTTTTAAGGTCATGGATGTTTCTACTCTGACCAGCGCCGATACGTGCATGTCTTCCTCTAAATCAACATAGACATCTTGAAATCTCAACTTATGTAAGTCAAAATAAAGTCTTACCCCATTTTTCAGTAAGAAATCTCTACCTAGGATCATGTTCCTACTTAAATCTTTGACTGCATGGAAAAGGTGTCTCACATTTATCCCTCCTAATTTAAAGTTTATCATCGTTTGACCGATCACCTCTAAATTTTGTCCGGTAACAGAGTGAAGGTTGTCCTGATTCCTAAATATTCTGAAATTCTTTAATATGCGATATAAGAATTTTTCCTTGATCACGCTGACTTGAGCTCCCGAATCAATCAATGTTCTAATTCTAAATTTTCCTATTTCTATAATGCATGAACTGGGATCAGTCATATTCACTGAGAACTGTTTTATCTCTCCAAGTTGAGACCACTTTCTATATTCTCTATTTCTACTTGTCCTCCTATACTTGTTATTCGGGTAATCGACATATTCCTTAATTCTTAGGACCTTTTTATTTTCCCTCCTACCGCAGGTCCTACTCAGTAAGTGGGATGCCAGTTTCCCTGACTTCCTGTCCTTGCAAAATTTCTCTGCATTTCTACAAAATTCCTATTTGGTCTACTATTTACACTTCCATTCTGTGCACTAACCTGAGCACGTCTGTTGCCACAGAATTTAAAAGTGTGTCCCCTCTGTCCACAATTCCAACAGACCATATTTGTACTAGCTACTGTTTCTCTTATAGGATTTCTCATTTGTCTTCCTCTATCTTGATTACTTTCGTTAATATTTCCCTGCAGTGTCTGTATTTCTCCCCGTCTTCTCCATCCGTACCTTGCTTGTCCTATCTCCATAGGTTCCTCAATTCTATCTTCTCTATTGCTTCCTATTTCTCTTCCTACCCTTAGTCTGAATCTCCTTCTCAAACTTTCTTCTTGTATGGCTATATCCACAGCCTGTGATAATCTAGCAGGATTTTCCCTCATAAGCTTGAATTTAAGTCCATCCGACTTTATTCCATCAACGAATATTCCAACTAGCATCCTTTCTACCTCTTCACCCTGTACGTTCTGTCCTAGAAACGCCTCCTCAGCTAGATTAATTAACCTATCACTATATAGTTGCACACTTTCTCCATTGTTCTGCCTAGACTGTCTCAGCACTGAAAATGCATGTTGAGGATCTGTGATCTCCGCGTATTTATGAGCTAGATCATCTTTAAAATGTTCCCAAGTCTCTTCCATTCCTGTTTCTAATTTCCTCCTAATATGGTCCGATACTGGTGTTACGGTGGCCTGGTAAGCAATTTTTTTCTTTTCTTCATCCGTGGCTCCTACCAAGAAGGCATGTTTTTCTATCGCTGTCATCCATTTCTTAAAATCTCTTGCTTGACCACTAAATTTTTCAATGTCTGTACCTACCCCTTGCTGTTTTATTGCTGTATTAAGTCTGCATATTGCTCTACCTACTCCACCTAAAACTTGTGTCAACGAAGCCTCATCCTGTGCCATTTTAATATCTTTGTTAAATACCCTAATTACTTCAATCAATAACAATATTGAGCAATTACAATGTTATAATTACATACAATCAATATAATTTTTACTCTCAATAATACTTTAAGGATACAACGTGGCGTATAAAGTCTATACTTTCCAACCGACGAGTGTTCTCCAAAAATCTCCTAAACGACGAGCGTGATATTTGCTTCCGTTCTGTCTCAGTTTCGCTCCCGGAAAACCTCTGGGTTCAGGTTTCTGACTTCACATGTGTGATGGGCAACTTCTGTATCGTTTTGGCTTCTGATTTCACCCGTGGATTGGCACAAACTGTATCGTTTTGGCTTCTAATTTCACCCGTGGATGGGCACAAACTGTATCGTTTTGGCTTGAAAACGTTTCTAGCTCAACTTTGGTCAGGTAAACAAGACGATTGAAATAGGCTATCCTCTTTAGCAGAATCGGCAACCTTTATGCCCAACCGCCTCAGAGGAGCCCAATGCGGCTGGATCGCATACTATGAGAAAAAACTTCATGACCTGAGCGTTATTAGAACAAGTTGACGTTTTCTTCAGCCTTGAACAGTTGATAAAAACTGAGTTTACATTTCTTCAGCCTTGAACAGTTGCTAAAAATTGGGTTTACATTTCTTAAAGCTTGAACAGTTGATAAAAAATGAGTTTACATTTCTTCAGACTTGAACAGTTGATAAAAAACGGCCTGACTTTGAAGTTGAACTTGAGCGGACCTCCAAAGTGTCTTGAAATTTAAATTTCTACTCCATCTCTTCAGCTTGAGCGTGCATTTGACAACAACTTTGATGGCGTCTGTTCTGTAGTAGTTCTCAGATGTGCATCAATAAAATACTTCGTTTGGCCGCGATAACTCAAGCAAGAATCCTACGTCGACGGCACCAATTTGAGTCTTTTAACAGTGCGACAAGACTCAAAAGCAACTGCATGCAACTTAATGTAGGAAGTCAAGCCAACGATGACAGGAAATGACTCAGTTTATTGGGAGAATCTTCATTGATATCAAAATGAATTGAGCGACTATAAAAGTAGATACATCTTGCTGGCTTGGCGGCTGAGTCGTAACTAATCCCCTGTTTACTTCTACGTCAGCACGTGAGCGTCCTTAACTACCTAGCTACGGTGCTCACGCGTGCATCAGCTATTTATCTCTTTCCCCTTGCACGCCGTGCCACCTAACCAAACCCCGTATAACAGCCTACTCTGTTATAGCCACGCACTCACTCAGTAGCAGGGCGATGGAACCATCAAGCCTTCTTAGTCGCCTCTTACGACATGCGTGGTAGGCTGCAGTGCTGCTATTCTTTGCTTCCCTTATGGGCCCCGGCAACACACGGGAGTCATGTCTGTGTATTGTTGGGAAAGTATTTGCCAGAATTGTCCTGCGCAGACTTCAAGTCCTGGGAGATCAAGTCTACCCCGAATCACAGTGTGGCTTCCGACAGAACCGGATTGATAAGATATTCTCATTGAGACAAATGGAAGAAAAATGCCGTGAACAGAATCAGCCACTAATTATTGCCTTCATCGATCTCACAAAGGCATTTGATTTGGTCAGTCGTGAGGGTCTGTTCAAGGCACTAAAGAAGATGATTGGCTGCCCACCAACTCTTCTGTCCATTGTGGAATCGTTCCACACAGGCATGAAGGGTATAATCAAGTTTGATGGTGCAACTTCTGAAGAGTTTGAAATCAAGAGTGGTGTTAAGCAAGGTTGTGTACAAGCTCCCACCTTCTCTGAATATACTTTTCACTTCTACTGAAATATGCCTTTCGTGATCAGGATGGCGGTATATAATTCTTTCACGCTCAGATGGCGGCCTCTACAATGCTAAGAGATTGAAGGCCAAGACCAAATTTAGGAGGGTACTGATCAGAGAGTTGCTTTTTGCAGAGATACTGCAATTACGACCCACTCTGAGGAAGAATTACAACTTCTACTATCTGCATTCTCCAGTGCTTGTTCTGAATTTGGTTTAACAATTAGCAAAAAGAAGACACAGATTATGTCACAAGGTGCACATAGGGTACCATCAATCTTTACTGACGACGCCGAACTATAGATGGTAGACCATTTTACATATCTAGGATCAGAGGCAAATAGCAAATTATCCCTATATCAGGAAATCAACATCCTTATTGGTAAGGCAGCAACAACACTGAACAGGTTAACAAAAATAGTCTGGGAAAACAGGAAGCTTACTGCCAAAATAACAGTCCTCGTCTATCAAGCCTGTGTCCTTAGTACGCTTATTTATGGCAGTGAAGCCTGGTCAACTTACTCACACCAAGAGAAACGTTTAAACAGCTTTCATATGTGGTGCCTGCGAAGAATTCTTGGTATTAAGTGGCAAGATAAAATCACAAATACTGAAGTATTGGAAAGATCAGGTTGTGTGACGGTTTATTTCATGCTCAGTTTTCGCAGACTTAGATGGATAGGACACGTTAGGAGGATGGATGATTGTAGAATAGCAAAGGACATCCAACTGGTGAATTACAGATGGATAAGACATCTCAGGGTCGGCCTCTACTACGATATAAAGATGTGTAAGCGGGACAGATTGATAAAGGCATTGATAATGCACAGTGGGAGCAAGTCGCCGCTGAACGTGTTGCATCGGGGGAAAATATAAGAAATGGAATAAAGACAAAATAGAAAATGATTGCAGATAAAGCACGCATAGAGCCTGAGAGACTTAAGATGGTGCATCATGATGGAAATGACCATGTGTTCACATGCACCCACTGTGGACGAACATTTACAGCGCGATTTGGCCTTATCAGCCACATTCGCTATCGCCATGGGTTGTAGTTATTAAGCCTTTTTGAAGAACAATGTAACAAACTATCGTCTGTCAAGATGGCAAGGTGTCAATGCAATATATCTCTCAATTATATATCTCCCTTATGTTTTCTATCACTTACATGTATGTTATCTTTCACCTATATGTTATTTCTTATTTATGTTATATGTCACTCAGTTATATGTTAACTTTCACCTATATGTTATTTCTCACTTATGTTTTCTGTCACTCACTTATATGCTATCTTTTACCTAAATGTAATTTCTCATGTATGTTATCTGTCACTCACTTATATGTTATCTTTCACCTATACGTTATTTCTCGCGTATGTTATCTGTCACCCACGTATATATTATCTTTTCACCTATATGTTATTTCTCACTTATGTTATCCGTCACTTACTTATTTACTATCTTTCACCTTTATGTTTTTTCTCATTTAGGTTTCTATCACTCAATTATATGTTATCTTTCACCTATACGTTGTTTCTCAAGTATGTTATCTGTCACTCACTTAAATGTTATCTTTCACCTATGTGTTATGTATTATTTATGTCATCTGTCACTCACTTGTATGCTATCTTTCACCTATGTGTTATTTCTCATGAATGTTATCTGATACTCACTTATATGTTATCTTTCACCCATATGTTATATCCCACTTACGTTATATGTCACTCACTTATATGTTATCTTTCACCCATATGCTATATCTCACTGTGTTATCTGTCACACAATTATATGTGATCTTTCACCCATATGTTATATCTCACTTATGTTATCTGTGACTCACTTATATGTTATCTTTCACCCATATGTTATATCTCACTTTTGTTATCTGTCACTCATTTATATGTTATCTTTCACCCATATGTTATATTTCACATGTTTTGTCGGTCACTCTCTTATATATTATCTTTCACCTCTATGTTATGTCTCACTTATGTTATCTGTGATGTGTGGATTAGAGATATGTGTGTTTTGGGAGGGGGAGGATTGAGTGTGTTTGGGGAATGTGCTGGTGGGTGAGGGGATGTGTGTGTGTGTGTGTGTGTGTGTGTGTGTGGGGAAGAGGAGATGTGTGAGTGGGGGTATGTGTTTGGGTAAATAGGGTGTGTAGGTGTTGGTAGGTAGTGGGATGTATGTGTTTGGGTTGGCGGGGATGTGTGTGTGTGGATGTGTGGGTGGTTGTCTGGGTGTGTGTGTGTAGGTGTTGTGGGGCAGGGGTGTGGGGGATGTTTGTATGGATGGGGGATGTGTGTGTGGGAGTGGGGAATGTGTGTGTGTCGATGGGGGATGTATGTGTAGATGATGGGGTGTGTTTCGGTGGGAGATGTGGGTGGGTGGGGATGTGTGGGTAGGGGGTATGTGTGTGGAGAATGTGTTTGTGTGGGTGGGGAGATGTGTGTGGGGATGTGTGTATGGGTGGTGTAGCAACACTCCCTGGGGTGAGGGGAACTGATACTACACCATAACAACGGGATGTCTTCAGACTGGGTAATACGTGACTTCAATCTCACTGACCCCACCAGCCCTTGGATACCTATATCTCTCGCACTCAATCAAGGGACGTTATCCTATCACACTGTGATTTGCTGGGTGGTTGGGTGTGTGTGTGGGTGGATGGATGGTGGAGGTTATGTGGGTGGGTCCTGTGTGTGTTTGTTAAGGGGTGGGTGGGAATGTGTGTGTGTGGGTGGGGAGATGTGTGTAGGTGAGGAATAGGTGGGTGGGGATGGATAGGTGGGTGGGTGGGGAATGTATATGTGCTTGGGGATGTGTGTGGGTAAGAGGTATGTTCGTGTGGGTGATGGATGTGTATGTGGGGGATGTGTGGTTGGTGGGAGATGTGCGAATGGGTGGGGGATGTGTGGGTTGGTGGGGTTGTGTCTCATAACACGATAACGACATTCACTTTTATATTTTTTGTGCATTCTTATCTTTCATATTATCATTTTGAATGCCACTTGATTTTATGTACTTTACTATAGAGTGAGTGCATGTGTTAGTGGGGATGTGTGTGTGTGGATATGTGGGTGTTTGTGTGGGTGTGTGTAGATGGTATAGGGCTGGGTGTGGGGGCTGGTGTGGGGCTGGGTGTGAGAGATATGTGTATGGATGGGGGATGTGTGTGTGTGGGCGGGGATATGTGTGTGGGGTGAGGGGTATGTGTAGGTGGGGTGTAAGTGTGGCTGGTTGGGTGTGTGGGTGGTGATGTGTGGGTGGGGTATTTGTTTGTGGGGGATGTGTGTGTGGGTACGGTATGTGTGTGTAGATTGGGGGATGGGTGGATGGGGGAGATTGTGTGGGTGGATAGGTGTGGGATGCGTTGGTTGCGACGGGGGATGTGTGTGTGGGATGGGGACGTGTTTTGCTGGGTCGTTGGGGTGTGTGTGGGTGGATGGTAGTGGATATGTGGGTGGGTAGTGTGTTTGGGTTATGGGATGGATGGGGATGTGTGTGTGCGTGGGGAGATGTGTGTAGGTGGGGATGGGTAAGTGGGGATGGGTAGGTGTGTAGGGTGGGTAAGTGGGGAATGTATATGTGCCTGGGCATGTGTGTGGGTGAGAGGTATGTGCGTGTGGGTGGTGGTTGTTTTGTGGGGGAATTTGTAGTGGGGGAGAGATGTGTGGATGGGTGGGGGATGTGTGTGTGGGTGGGGGATGTGTCTTATAACACGATAACGACATTCATTTATATATGTTTTGGTGTATTCTTATCGTCAATATTTTCATTTTGAATGCCACTTGATTTTATGTACTTTACTATAGAGTGAGAGCGTGTGTTGAGGATGTTTGTGTAGATATGTGGGTGTTTGTGTGGGTGTGTGTAGATGGTGTGGGGGATAGTTGTGAGAGCTGGGTGTGGGGGATATGTGTTTGGATGGGGGATGTATGTGTAGGCGGAGATTTGTGTGTGTGGGTGGGGGATGTGTGTGTGAGTGGGAAATGTATGTGTGAGTGGTGGGGTGTGTGGGTGGGAGATGTGTGTTGGAGGGGATGTGTGGGTAGGGTATATGTGTGGGGATGTGTTACGAACGAACGAACGAACAGACTTTATTTTCAAAGGGTAACAAATTGGGCACGCAGGCCCGTCTTACATTCGGCCCTTCCAATCACTCATCTTTCTTTCATCAACAGTGCATAGGAAAAAAACATTGTCACATGAATTTTGTAAACATAAACAATGCATATTACTATGTTATGAGACACATCCACCACCCACCCACACATCCCCCATTCACTCCAACTCCCCCACCCAACCACACACACATACAATACATTCCCCACCCATCCACAACATCCCTACACCTACACATCTCCCCACCCACACACACCTCTAACCCACCACACATCCCATCCACCCACACCCCAAGCACACATACATTCAATAACCCACACATCCCCCACCTACACACATCTCCCCACCCACTCACATATCCTCTACCCGTCCCATTTCCCACCAACAATCACTCACCCAATATCCTCCTCCACCCACACACCTCCAACCACCCAGCCAAACACACATTCCTCAGCCACACACACATCTCCCCGTCAACTCACATATTCCGCACCTACCCACACACAAATTCCGCACTCACCCACATAATCTCTCATCTCCCCCAGCCCACTCACAGATCCCGAGCCCACACCTACAAACATCCCCCACCATCTCCTAACCTGCACACACTCACCCACCCACATATCCTCTACCCACCCACACATCCTCTATCCACCCATCCCCCAACCAAACATCCCTTAACCACACACCCTTACTCATATACAATCACCCACCCACACATCCTCTACCCAACCACACATCCTCCATCCACCCATTCCCCAAGCCACACATCCCTTAACCACACACCCCTACCCATACACACACACATCCCCACCCACGCACAATCTCCCCACCCATACAAACATCCCTCACACACATCCCCACCCACCAACACATTCCCCATTCACAATGTTTGGGTAGGGAGTTGTGTGTGGTTGTGTTGCATGAGTGGGTGGGGGATGTGTGAGTGGGTGCGGGATGTGTATGGGTGGGTGGAGGATGTGAGTGTGTTTGTGGAGGGATGTGTGGTTGAGTGATGTGTGGTTGACGGATGGGTGATTAGTATTTGTGGTTGGGTGGGTGGAGAATGTGTAGGTGTATGAGTGTTTGGAGATTCACGGATGAGTGGTGAAAGTATTGTGGGGGAGGGGGTGCAGGATGTTTGTGAAGGTGGGACAGATTGTGCGGTTGGGTCATGCGTGGAGTTGGGGATGTGTGGGTGGGTGCGGGATATGTGGGTTTGCAGGGGGATATGTGTGTTTTGGTGGGTGAATGTATTTGACTAGGTGGTTCAGGGTGTTGGGTGGGTGGCGGAGGATATGTGGGTGGGTGAGTGTGTGTGGGTTATGAGATGGATGGTGGGATGTGTGGGTTGGTGGGTGATGTGTCTCATAACATGCAAATATGCACTGTTTATATTTACGACTGTAACAAGACTCCCGGGGCTTGGACAGGTATGCAATCCACACAATCCGGGACAGCTGACCTTCCCCTCCCCACTTATGGATTCCTACTCACAGGGGGATCGAACAAGATAACAGTCATACTAATACGCAAAACCAAGGCTAACAAATCAAAATTTAATTTCATAATACGTCAACTGTAACTCAGAGAAGGATGGCTGAAAGCCTGGATAGAAGACACTATGTACACGAGAAGATCTCCTGATGATCAGTCTTCATCACAGAGCATGTGACTTCAGTTCGTGAGGTGGTCCCGTCGTAGTTAACGACTCACCCGAGGAACCTCCAGTGTAAAGGAACTCCAAGGCATAGACCCTTCCAAAGTTCTCTCCTCCCACTGTGAGCAAGATCTCGGACTGGTCAGGCGTAGAACTAATGCCTGACAGACACTTCACCAAACATTGAGGGTCATCCTTCTATGACGTAATAAATCACAAGTTCCGCTGATGTCTTCTGGGCCGACTCTAGAATCCTAGATGTCCCCCACTGAAGAAAAGTATGTAGCACAATACACTAGTATATAAGAGCCTGGTTGCGCTTCGGTCTCTCAAGTTAATGAGAAACACTTAACCGCAACCAATCACTAGAGCGCTGGCTCCCTATAACCACAATGTCACCATTGCATGATTCAATAGGTCAATGTTAGAACTGAACATATTCACATGTCTCTATACTACACAGTTCCATAGGTATCCATTACCTTCACAGTTCACCAAGTCTGTTCATCAAAACCTAGGAATTTGGTAGATCCCTACCCAAACAAGAATCACTCCGGTGTTCACTGGAATATCACATCTTTGCTGTCGGTCACATGACCAAGTTTAAGGCTTCAATAAGGATCACAACTGTAGATTCACACCGTCGTTCAAATGAAGTTATTCAATGTGTCCCATGACGACCCAGCCGGACCGGAAACATAATAAACTAGCCATTGTCATGACTGGTAAACAGAGTTCACTTTTTTCAACACAACTGAAATTCATTGCCTTGGAAGTACCAAGGTCCTCACTGAGTTAGGACTGTAACAGTACCTTACTGGCGGGAATCAATAGACGCTTCAGTCTTGGACCCTACCTGGATCGTGTGACTGTATCTTCATCGAACCCGTTGCGGCGGTCTTAACATAGACCTACCGTGCTATTCTTAACTCAGTTCTTTCAAGTGTTGACTTTGGCAGATTCAGATGACCGCTCCCAGTAATGCCTCAAACATCATCTTGATTGGCACTGGAACGAGCAGGTCCCGTTGAGTTCATGGTCCAACTCACGAATCTCCATCGTACATATATCTATAACAGATCCTGAAACATGGAGGGTGGTGTGAGTACTCAACTACAACAAGGACTACACTGCATCTCAACAATGACTCATGCCTCAGAGGAATATACATATCACATATATGTTATACCTTTGATCATCAACATCATAGATCAACTCTTCACTACAATGTACAGGCATGAGAGTGCAAGAGGAAGCAATAGTACACAAGTGTATATTCAAGTAACTCGTCTGGGCCACAGATAGCCCGATAGCACCAGAGTAGACTGTTTGACTCTGTCAAAATATCCGCTACCTGGGGTTAGTCCACTCCTGTTTCATCACCAACCACAACCCTACAATACACCTACTTATCTTTCAGTGTAGCTGTTATATTATCTAGGAGGTGCTCAGCCGGACATATCCTCCTCACATACATAACTCAACAATTAATCAATCACTTAACCCATTGATCAATTAATTAAACATAACTCATTAATAACTATATAACATTAATAAATTATATACCTCATAATTCATTAACATAGTATCAACAAATTATAAATCATGAATTGTTAAACTTAACTAAAAACCTCATAACACAGCCATAGCTTCTGTTCTGGGATCTACGTCCCAGAACCTGGTTTGACTTTTATTAAGTGACCTTCATCCATGTTGGTCATGTCTGTGCCGGTCTAGCACAGCTATGGTGGCCATCCACCGAGAACACTTTCCCACCGCTGCTGTGGGCTATGAGCACCTTGGTCCCGTGGCGAATTAGGCCACGTCATCCCTTTTAGAGTGGCATCCAACCCCTCAACCCCTCAATCTCCAGTCCCACAAATCCTGCCCACTTAGCACCTAGGTCACTACTACTTCCTCACTTCATTGCATAAGTGACTCCACTAACAGAATGAGGTTTATCGAAGAGAAGAGCAGTAGAGATAGACAAGGTTCTGTTCGAAGCTCGGCTCTACATTAGCGCAACGGCCTTGTGTACAGAGCGACGCATCGCTCTCGGTCGGGTATGTAACTTCAACCATCGATTACCCCTCATCACTTGGGTCGGATAGGCCAATCCCTCGTCGGACGTACCGGCCGCATCTTATAACCACGATCGGGCACGCAGATTCACTCATTCGTACAGCCGAATAACCAGTCGGTCGGACAGACCTAATAAGCACGATCAGGCATGCCTATTCACTTATGCGGGCAGCATATATACTAGTAATGATATAAGAAATCCACCGGTAATTCCTATCTACCTCTATCAAATAAATATAAGACATATCTATATAAAGGTGGAATAGCACTGGTTGCCTAACTTAGCAAATACTTACCTTCATATCCCAATGGAAATAAACACCTTGAGTCCAGGAATTACACACCACTGATAAGGCATAAGTTACAATCCTATTATCGCTAAGCAAATGACACATCACTGGCTAGCTCATGCTAATAACTCATCACTATTAAATGATTCTAACATCACAGTTTAACTAATGTCAAAATTCCTTACAGCCCTGAGTATGTAATCACTAAACCAGATAATTAACACATTTGCTTCAAGGCTAGTAAATTACCCAAATCTACTTACACATAGCAGTGATAACATCATCATACATTTCCCTAACAATGCCGATAATGGTAATCTAACACATTTGATTATATCAGCTAAAATAACATCAATTTTACACCGCTAAGCAGAAGTGACATTAACACGCCTGATGTTTACAAGCTCACAACATTTGTTGTTACCGGACACGTCTGACCTACACATTAGCTAGCCGATCGGTAGCAGCTAATTATAAATGCAGACAAGCGACGGACAATTTATGTGCTCCGCGGAGACAATTATTTTATTTCGACTGCCGGCGTTTTATTTACACACCTCAGTTAACTAATAGGGTAGGAAGACAATACCTTAGATACTTGATCACCACATTCCTTGACTGCAGATGTCCCGCTTGGCTGACGGATGTAATGACATCAATTTCTAGCAGCCAGTGAATCGCGACTGTCTTTGACAATGTCTGAACGGCGACTGATGTCCGATAGTCAAGTGCGCGCTCACAATTACCTCGTCGGGCCTCGAAAATCCCATGGGTCACGGCGAGATTCAAACCCCCGTGAGCCCCGAGCAATTGTGGGTCCAACGTGATAGCAAACCACGTACGCACTTTGCCGAGGATATTCTAGCATCTTCCAGAAGTCACCAGAAATGTGACGCCACGGACTACTTTAACTGGGGATTTCTCTAGTTATATTCACAATTGCAAGGGAGACCAACCCGTCGTATTCCGACCAAAGGGAAATAATGCAGAGGACAGACTAAATCTAGTCGTTTCGTCACAGCGACATTCATTTGACATTGTTCTTCCTATGTGAATTGTCAACGTCTTACATGCACACAGGTATTCAAAATCCTTCATACGCACTCACCACGTGTTTCTCGTGACAACCCGGGCTGTCTCAACAGTCACGTAGTGCGTTAGTCCGCCCGTGTTGTGTTGGGTCGTTCGGTGTAATCCCGTCTGGTCAGTTCAGGACCGTGTCCCGTGAACTTATGTCCCCTTGTATTACTACGTCTTGTCCTGTCGGTGTCCTGTCTATGACATCTCTGTGTCCCCACTGATGTCCTGTCTTTAATCTCTCTATCGTCCTGTAGATGTCCTGTCTTATGACATCTCTGTTCCCTTACCCATGTCCTGTCAATCGTTCTCTCTGTAGTCCTTGACTCTATTCTGTCCCTTGTCCTCTCTATGTCCTGTCCCTATTCCCCCAACACTCTGACATGAATGTATCATGCACTATTAATGAACGAAAGATGAGTGACTGGAACGGCCGAATGTAAGACGGGACTGCGTACCCAATTTGAGACTCTTTGAAAATAAAGTTAAATCAAATCAAATCAAATCATATATGTCACTTACTTTTATGCTATCTTTCAAATATATGTTATATCTCACTTATGTTATTTTGCAAGCACTTTTATGTTATATTTCACCTATATGTTCAATCTCAATTATTTCGTATGTCACGCACTTGTATATTACTGTGCTACATTAATAGACTGATTCATGCACTCGTATGTCAACACACGTGTGTAGTGCTACAGGCACATCCTGACTCAGGTGCTCATGTCAACATACGTGTATAGTGCTTCAGTGACAGACTGACTCAGGTGCTCATGTCAACGTACGTGTATAGTGCTTCAGTGACAGACTGACTCAGGTGATCATGTCAACACACGTAAGTAGTGCTACAGTCACAGACAGACTCAGGTTCCGATGTCAACATACGTGAGTAGTGTTACAGTCACAGACAAACTCAGGTTCCGATGTCAACATAGTGTGTAGTGCTACAGTGACTGACTCAGGTGCTCATGTCAACATACGGGTATAGTGCTACAGTCACATCCAGACTCAGGTTCCCATGTCAACATAGTGTGTAGTGCTACAGGCACATCCAGACTCAGGTGCTCATGTCAACACAGTGTGTAGTACCACAGTCATAGAATGACTCATGTTCTCCAACAGATTGTAGGCAAACTTGTTGCTGATGTTCTGCTTGCATACTCTGATGTCAGGACATAATTTTGGCAGTCAACATGACAACAAGAGTAAAGAGTGCTCCGCTCCAGACAGCATGGGTGGCAACTTTATCATGTGGTCCAGATCTGTCAGTGGCAAGAATGCAAATAACATGGTGAGTACAACATTCCAATGGGTGGCAACTTTATCATGTGGTCCAGATCTGTCAGTGGCAAGAATGCAAATAACATGGTGAGTACAACATTCCAATGGGTGACAACTTTATCATGTGGTCCAAATCTGTCAGTGGCAAGCATGTAACTAACATGGTAAGAACAACATTCACATAGGTGGCAACTTTATGGTGTCGTGCAGATCTGTCAGTGGCAAGAATGCTAATAACCTGGTGAATGCAACATTTATATGGGTGGCAACATTATCACATGGTACAAATCTGTCAGTGGCAAGCATGCAAATACATGGTGAGTACAACATCCTAATGGGTGGCAACTTTATCATGTGGGCCAAATCTGTCAGTGGCAAGAATGAAAATAACATTGTGAGTATATCATCACATGGGTTTAAACTTTATCATGTGGTCCAGATCTTTCAGTGGCAAGCATGCGAATAACATTGTGAGTACAACATTTTAATGTGTTGCAACTCTATTATGTGGTCCAAATCTGTCAGTCGCAAGAATGCACATAATATGGTGAGTACAACATTAACTTTGCACAAAAATGGTGACCAAAATGTACATAGGCATAGAATTCCAGAACCATAGAATGGGCAGTTTTTTTTTTAAAGCATCACCAACAATAACAGGATTTTGGTCAGACAGTCGTCCGGTGCACATACAATAATATCACAGATAAAGTTGTCTATATCGGGTAAAATGGCATGATACAAAAGACACCACCAGTAATGACACACACAGCCAGTCTTGTCTCCGAACAGGTCAGATGCACAATTCAGTGTAGTAGTGTGACCAAGTATGGTGGCACGGGGGTCTGCACAGTTCAGTGTGGTAGTATGATTGAATATGTTGGCACGGGGTCTGCACAGTTCAGTGTGGTAGCATGATTGAATATGTTGGCACGGAGTCTGCACAGTTCAGTGTGGTAGTGTGATTGAATATGTTGGCACGTGGGTCTGTACAGTTCAAGTGTGGTAGTGTGATTGAATATGTTGGCACGTGGGTCTGTACAGTTCAATGTGGTAGTGTGATCGAAGTATGTTGGCACGGGAGTCTGCACAGTTCAGTGTGGTAGTGTGATTGAATATGTTGGCACGGCTTCTGCACAGTTCAGTGTGGTAATGTGACCAAGTATGGTGGCACGGGGGTCTGCACAGTTCAGTGTGGTAGTATGACTGAATATGTTGGCACGGGGTCTGCACAGTTCAGTGTGGTAGTGTGACCAAGTATGTTGGCACGGGAGTCTGCACAGTTCAGTGTGGTAGTATGACCAAGTATGGTGGCACGGGAATCTGCACAGTTCAGTGTGGTAGTGTGACCAAGTATGTTGGCACATAGGTCTGCACAGTTCAATGTGGTAATGTGACCAACCATGTTTATAGTTTTAAATTTACAACAGATAACTCTGTTATATCATTAATTACTGTTATAATATTGATCTAGTGAGAAAGGGCAAAAGTTTGTTCTAAATAATTGTCTTCCTATTTCCGTGTTGGGAGAAAATGTATGACAGGGGTCTCTTCTATTTCCCAGGCCTTCTGTAGCAAGATAATTGGGCATGCGGCCTACATTATATTTTATGTTGTTTACTTTACTTTCTTTCGCCTGGTCACTTTAGAAGACTAGATCATCTCTGGGGCCTGTCCATTCATACAGCCTAGATTTACGAGCCATTTTGGTTTTTTCTTCTGCAGCGAATAATCTTTTATTCAGAAAGTCTACTTTTTGCTACTTTTGTGTTGGAACTCTACCAATAGTTTGTGACCATGCTACAGATTGCAAGCTGCGTCCGGTCTAGAACAACCACAATTCTAATTGTAGTTTCTACTGTACAACTTTCAGTTCAACTATTACTAGATTTACCTTATTAATAAGGGAGTTGCCTCACAATAGGTCTCTCTAACATATAATATCAGATACTTGTATAACTTCTTTTGTAATAAGTAAACTATTCAATAACATAATCATAATACAATTGAACAACTATAGTAGTCATGCGTGGTAATTGATATTTACAATAAAATAGTATATAAAAACCAACAATAATATAATAAATAAACTTAAGACAAGTAAATAAATTATAAGTAGTAATATAAAATATAATATAAAGATAATAACAATATAGCACCTAAAAGTTAGGATTAAAACGTAATAAGGTAATGTGTCACCAGACGGGTAAGTCTGTAGTATTTGTAGTGTCACTTAAGTAATTGTGGTTGTGTGTGATAACTACGATTGATTATAAATAATAAATGTATAAGAACGATGATAGTGTGTGATTTTATATAGGGTTTTCAGGTGTATCAGCATGTGTCTTCTTGATGCCCAAGTACCATGTCTTTGGACAAATAACTCATTCCACAGGAGTTAAGGGTGAACGGGACTTTGCTAGGATATGAGGGTGCTGAATTGAGCAAGTATATTAGAGAATCAGAAAAAGAATGGAAAATTAAGCAACGAGACATACTTAAGGAGAGAGAGAGAGAGAGAGAGAGAGAGAGAGAGAGAGAGAGAGAGAGAGAGAGAGAGAGAGAGAGAGAGAGAGAAACAGACAGAAAGACAGACAGAGAGAGACAGAGAGAGACAGAGAGAGAGATAGCGAGAGAGAGAGAGAGAGAGAGAGAGAGAGAGAGAGAGAGAGAGAGAGAGAGAGAGAGAGAGAGAGAGAGAGAAGAAAGGGAAGAAAAATTCGACTAAACATCCTGATGGTTGAAATAGAATCCAGAGAAAAAGAAGCCAGAGTGGAAAGGGAATTCAGAGAGAGGATGCGCAGAGCTGAACTGAACTGAACCACCAAATGAAGCAGGCTGTATTGGACCAAAAAACGAAACAAGCTGAAATAGATAAAGACAAGGAGATAAATAAGCTGAACAGTTGAGGCAGCACGAGTTGGAGTTGACAAGACTGGAGTTACAGAATCCAGAAGCTTCAAAATTTAGCAGTGCCAGCTCTCCAGTTCACAGTAGTGGAACTTTTACAGGAGCTAATACATCTCATGCTTCTATGAGCTTTCCACTGCTCCCGTTCTGTGACAAGACGGAGCAAATGGATTCATATATTGATAAATTTGTATTGATGTGCGAAGCTTATAATCTACCTCTGGATAAATTGAACATTCACATGTATGAACATACCTTGAAACATTCTCATCTCAAACTGTATGAGTTTACGTCAGCAGCCAACCGATTGAAGTTCCGAACCGCCAAACGGTGACTGGAAGAATCGTTTGCTTGGTTCGCCTCACGCTTACACACGTATTTCAATAAGTGGATCGCTTTGAGTGAATTTGATGTACCTATGATGGGCTGGAGGAAATTATATTGAAGGAGCAGTTGAAAGAGGCTACCAAAATCTTTGCAAACTTGCGTGACAGAAAACGATGGTGGTCGGTTAGAAGAAATTAAATCCCTTTCTGAACGTTATCTGACAGCTCGCGGGTAAGTAGGCTCCACTCATAATACGTTTCAAGCAACTCCAGCGCAACAATCCAAGGGTTATCAACCAAATAACTCTTTAGGTAAGGAAAGCAAGGGAATACTGTTAGTCCTCACCACAATAATGGTAAAAATAATAATACTAGACAGTCGACTTAAAATTAACAACCGCCAGCTACCAGATGGGAAAACCAATACTGTAAATTCTGCAGGACTCATGTCCACCAAACTACACTAGTTCCTGCAAAAACAAGACCCCAGTAAAACTACTCAGCCTGTTTAACTGTAGGGACTAGTACCCACCAATGGAGGACACTTGAAAGTAAGACAAGACCACCAATAGTCGAAACGGTTGCTATCAATGGGAGTTAAGTGCAATGTTTATATGGCACTGGACTCCAGTATGGCGATATCATACCTAGTCATCTTGTTAAACAAGGACAACTGACCGACCAGACCGTTGGTGTGAAGGTGCTACCATAAGCTCCCAAACGATGGAATTAAAGATTACCAAGGTCAATGTGACATTTAAATATGTCATGGCTAATATTTCTGCGGCAGTGACAGAGGATTCAACTTATCCATTTATGTTAGGATGTAGGTATGTTTATTTGGGGGCTCCGAAATCACCAATGTGTGTATCCGCCAGGCAGACTCTAAGTCCGGCCACCGCGTCGAATGAGCCTGATTTTTCTATCCGTGAACAAACATTGCATATGGGTCATTTCATATCCTTTTAGGGATCATATGGTAGTGGCAGCCACCACCCAGCGTATTATTTGCCACTAGTTCTGACCAAGGATGGCAGTAGATATCAAAAGATACGTCAAATCCTGCCCAGAGTGCCAATCGGCTCCACATAAACACCAGAATGCTCCAGTCACCATGGGCAAGATGCCTGTGTTCAGCACACCATTTCAGCGAGTGACCGTAGATATTATCGGTCCACTGCCAATTGATAAGAAGAAGAATGTTTCTATTTTAACTTTAGTGAACGCGTTCACGATTTGGGCAGAGTCAATATTTTACCCGCCATAGATACAGCAAGAGTAGCTGATGCACTCATAGTAATGTTTACAAGATGAGAATGTCCTAATCTTATCATCAATGATACGGGTTCAACATTTAATGGTAAGTTAAATGAAGAAGCTTACATCTCTTCAAGTTGCGCCATATCAGCACAAGGTTTAGTTCAGTTCAGACTAAGGGATTTACGGACGAAGTTACAGGACTCTTGAAGTAGACCATAAACAAGTTAGCCCAGGAGAAGCCAGATAGTTGGGACGCGTACTTACATACAGCACTATTCGCTGATCGAGAAGTACCACATGTTGCCACAGGACTTCCGCCAGCTACAATACTATTCGGACGACCGATTAAAGGTTCCATTGGAAGCTTTAATGAGTATCTGCTGTTGTTTCAAGATGTATATATGTGTAACATTGCTGTTGTTTCTTGATTTATTTGTGTGTGAAATTGCTGTTGTTTCATAATTTATGTGTGTGTGTGATTGCTGTTATATCATGATTTATCTGTTTGTGAGATTGTTGTTGTATCTTGATTTATCTCTGTCTGAAATTGCTGTTGTTTCAAGAATTATCTGTATGTGATATTGCTGTTGTTTTATGATTTATCTATGTTTGTGATTTATGTTGTTTCATGATGGATCTGTGTCAGCGTCTAGCGGTATTTGAAAGTAAAAGGGTTCAAGACAGGTAGATAGTACGAGCAGAGATGAAACATAAATGCATGCGTCACTAACATATGATTTATTATTCTGAAATACAATTACATAATACGGTTTCATCACCCGCTAACAGCGTTTATTCTCGCACTATTCAATATACAGCAACAATGTGGCAATGCAATACTACGATACTAATTACTCCACTCTCGTATCGCAGCCCCACACACAAACACAATTTACATGGCTCAGCTATTCAATAGCTCTGAAATACTAAGTAGAGTCTATCCTGTCACACTCAGTCATGCATCCTCTCTCAGTCGTGTCCAAAGCCAGTCTGCCTTTCCTTCCACTGCCCAGTGGTCACGAGGTGTTTGCCCCTCGTGCAACCCGTGGGAAGTCAGCTGTCTCGCATATGCCGGGTTGAGACTAGGCCTATTGCGTAGTTCAATTTCTGGTGACCTGTCCTTCACGGGTACAGTCCGGTCTTTCAGTATCTAGACTCTTCTAATTCCCCCTTACTCACCCCATGTTCCTATCTCTAACATCTGTCCTCTCTTATGTCCCCTATAGGACCTTGACAATCTGTATGTGTGATTGTTGTTGTTTCATGATTTATCTGTGTGTGAGATTGCTATTATTATTTATTGCTGATAAATCATAAAGCAACAGCAATATCACAAAGATAAATTATGAAACAACAGCAGTCTCAAACACAGAACTCTTGAAACAAAAGCAATCTCACACACAGATAAATAATAATACAACAAAACTTTCAAAGATTAATTATAAAACAACAACAATCGGAAACATATAAATCATAAAATAACAGCAAGCTCACACAAACTTCATGAAAAAACAGCAATTTCAGACAAAAAACTCATGAGACAACAGCAATCACAAACAGAATTCATAAGATAATCTGACACACAGATAAATCATGAAACAGCAGCAATCTCATACACAGAGAAAACATTAAACAACATCAATTGTACACAGATAAATATATATGTGTGATTGTTGTTGTTTCATGATTTATATGTGTGTGTGTGATTGTTGTTATTTCATGATTTATATGTGTATGTGTGATTGTTGTTGTTTCATGATTTATCTATATGTGAGATTGCTGTTGTTTCATGATATATCTGTGTGTGAGATTGCTGTTGTTTCATGATATATCTGTGTGTGAGATTGTTGTTGTTTCATAGTTATATTTGTGATATGACTGTTGTTTCGTGAGTTCTGCGTTAGATTGCTCTTGCTTTGTAAATGTAACCTATAGATTTTCTTTAGTTATTGATGTATATATTTATTTGTTGTAGTTGATCTTGTATAGTTTTATTGTTGTATTTACAGAAGTTTTCGCCATGTTCCCGGAGACAAATGAGCGAATGTCTTGCATCTGTCACATGCTTGACTAGTAAGTATTGTCAAAGTTACACACCTGTAGTGGTAGAATAGTTCAGTTATCTGTTAGTAGTACCATATGTTTTATTGGAGAAGATTTTATGGGCGGTTTATATGGATTATGTGATGTTATTTTGTGCTCTTTTATTGGAAGTTTTCAAAAGAAGCCACGGAAGGCAGGTGGTGAATGAAATTTTGAGGGCAGCCGACAGATATTTGTTGGTCATGGTCTCGAGTTCACGACGGCAGGCAGAGGAGCTCTTCTTGAGTCAATGGCTGCGGTCTCCGACCAGTACGGTCACTGCCATAGAGGAAAGCAACGGCAAACTACCTCTTTAAAAGTGCCTAGTATATCATGATTCGCTTAAAGACTGATCACCGCAAGACAAGGACAGAGACGTTAAAATTAGCAACATGGAACGTTGGGACGTTAAACGACGACGAAAAATTAGAGAACATAAAACAAGAAATTGAAAGGGAAAAAATTAATATTTTAGGTATGTGCGAAACGAGATGGACAGGATCAGGCATCAAGATAGATGAAGATTTCAAGATTATTTATTCTGGAGGTGAAGATCGTCATAGGGGAGTGGCAATTATTCTGGACCGGAAAACATCAACATCTGTTCAAGGATATTGGGCCGTGTCGGACAGAGTTCTACTAGTTAAATTAAGTGGCAGACCTTTTAGCATAAATAATAATCAAGTATATGCCCCAACAGGAGAATCCAGTGAAGATAGTGTAGGAGAATTTTATAATGACATAGAGTCTGCCTTAAAGAAATGTAAAAATTCAGAAATAAACATCATAATAGGGGACTTCAATGCAAAAGTAGGAAATCAAGGGGATAGATACACAGTAGGAAACTATGGTTTAGGAGAGAGAAATGAAAGAGGATACAGACTCGTGGAGTGGGCAAAAGAACAGGAAATGATTGTAGGAAACACCTGGTTTAAGCAACACCCTAGAAGATTATGGACATGGAGGAGTCCTGATAGCAGGATTAGAAACCAGATTGACTACATTCTGATTAGCAGAAGATTTAGAAACGCGCTAACAGTAGCAAAAACAGTTCCCAGTGCTGATTGTTATAGTGACCACAGATTACTCACAGGAACATTGAGGATACAGTTGAAGAAAGTCAAGTATATAACAGGAAACACTAAATATGATTTGTGTACATTGAGTAATGACAAGGAAATACAAAACAAATTCAACATAGAAGTACAGAACAGATTTGAAATATTGTCTGATCTAGAGATATTATTCCAGGATGTGGATGATCAATGGGAAACGTTGAAGAATTCAATCAATGTGGCTGCAGAAACAACTATTCCAAAATTAAAGAAGGTGGGTCGTAAGAAATGGATGACTGAAGAAATTTTACACCTCATGGAAACAAGAAGACTCAACAAAAATAATTCTGTCAAATATGAAGAAATTCACAGACAAGTCAGAATATTATGTAAGGAGGCAAAAGAATCATGGCTTGAGGAAAAGTGCTTAGAAATTGAAAACCAACACAACAGTCAAAATACCAAATTAGTGCACAAAAGAATTCAGGAACTTACTAATAAAAGAACAAGTACATCAACAGGGTGTATAAAAACTAAAGATGGCAAAATCATAATAGAGAAAGACCAGATTCTACATGTATGGACAGATTATGTGAAATACCTTTATGATGATAACAGAGACGAACAGTATGATATTAGATTTAATAATGAAGGACCGCCAATTTTGGAGATGGAGGTTCGAAATGTTCTTAAGCATATGAAAGCTGGCAAGGCCCCCGGTGCAGATAACATCACAACAGAAATGATTAAAGCTTTAGAAGAATTTGGACTAGAGCAAGTCACCAGACTGCTGAACACATTATATGATACTGGAGATATACCTCCTGAATTATGTAACTCTGTATTTATTGCAATCCCAAAGAAATCAGGAACCTTGGAATGTGATCAACATAGAACAATTAGTATAATGAGTCACATCACAAAGATTTTGCTAAGAATTATCATGCAAAGAGTGAGGAAGAAGATACAACCTGAAATAGGGGAAGAACAATGTGGGTTTGTAGAAGGAAAGGGTACAGTAAATGCTGTGTATATGCTGCGAACAGTTATTGAACGTGCTATAGAAGTAAACAAGGATATACATCTTTGCTTTATTGACTATACAAAGGCTTTTGATAGAGTTAGACATGTCAACATGGTGGATATGCTTGCAGATCTACAAATTGATGGGAAAGACATTAGACCTATAAAAACATATATTGGAAACAACAAGCTGCAATAAGGATTGATAATGAAGTGGGACAGTATCAGCCAATTAAGAGAGGTGTTAGGCAGGGATGTGTGATGTCTCCAGATCTTTTTTCCCTATACAGTGAAAATATTTTCAGAAATGTAGAGGATATAAATGGAATCAGCATTGAAGGACGAAACATCAATAACATTAGATATGCAGATGATACAGTATTAATTGCAGACAATGCGCAGGACCTGCAACAATTAGTAGATGCGGTTGTTGTACACAGTGAGCAACTGGGGTTAGAATTAAATTGTAAAAAGACTCCGGTTATGGTCGTCACTAGGAAGGAAGAAGTGCCACAATGTAATATACAAGTAAATGGAAATATTCTTCAACAAGTGAATCGGTACAATTATCTTGGAACAGTCATAACATCTGATGGGAGATGCCTTGAAGAGATTAGAACAAGAATCGCCATGGCGAAAGTAGCCTTTAGCAAGATGAAAAACATTCTGACCAATAAAAAGATGTCAACTGAAACGAGAAAAAGAGTGTTGAAGGGATACATAAAGCCTGTTCTTTTGTATGGATGTGAAACTTGGACAATGAGCAGTCAAGCTGAAAAACATCTGATGGCTGTAGAAATGTGGTTTCTGAGGAAAATGCAAAGAATACCATGGACAGACAGAGAAACCAATGACCAAGTACTACAGGAGACAAATGAACATCGTAAACTAATTAGAGAAATTAGACGTCGACAGTCAAAATGTTTTGGACATGTTATGAGAAGAAATGGATTGGAGAACTTGGTGACAACAGGCAAGATCGAAGGGAACAGACCAAGAGGAAGACCGAGAGGAAAATACCTGGATGGCTTGGCCACATGGCATGGACGAGACAGGAACACTGAGCTGATCCACGACACTGGTGATCGAGTGAAATGGTGAGTCATGACCGCCCACGCTTTCCGGCATGGCACATGATTGATTGATTGATTATATGGGCGGCAGCTGGTACACCCTTCTATATTAAATGGTCAACATAGACCGCCCACATAGAATTCGGCCCTCAGTTTTCAAATCTTGCGCGATTTGGTACTTAATTACTTCAGGTTTTGGGTGTTTAAAAAATTAAACTTTATGTATTAAAAGTTAAAGTATATAGGAGATAATTTTTTTTAAAAATGTTCTTTTTTTCAATTGGAAAATAAAAGATAGCGGTTATTAGTGGTCTTTAGTGAACAGAGTTTAAACACTAGCATCATACAGGTTTCAGTTCTTCAAATGACACCCGTAATAAAGTAAAAATTAAATATGATGGTTATATGATCTGTAGAGGGTCGTAGTGACTTCAAATCACTTCAGATCTTCAAATGAAAACCATCATAAAGTAAACATGGGGGTTAGTAATGGGTGTAGTGGTCCGGGTGTGTGACTTTGGGGCGGTCAAAGGGTATAATATCAACCGTGTGTGTGTAATCGTGATGACGTAGGTACGGTGGGTGCCTGTATTATTGGTCAGCCCTCGAAGTACACGTGGTCCAGAAGTAAGGCGCCGTAGGTTTATGGACGTTATAGGTTCGAATCCCGGGGTTGGGTTGGAGAACTGAATAAAACATGCTGAGATCTGCGTGGTCAAGGAGTAAAGTATCAATAGTGTGTGTGTGTGTGTGTGTGTGTGTGTGTGTGTGTGTGTGTGTGTGTGTGTGTGTGTGAGCTCGTGTGGGCTGAGTGGGATGTACTAGCAAACCCGGCGATAAAGCGAGACATATTGGATGGGCTAGCAAACCCTCTGGACGGATTCGAACCCACGGTCATCATCCAGATGGGTAAGGACTGTGAAGTAACATGTGTCTACAAATGTAATATTTCTAGCACCACAACACAGGTTTGTAATAGCCGCTAATTAACAATCAGATCATATTTTACACCGATGCCCGCCTCGCTCTTGAGATAAGACTTAACAACTTATCAACATTTCCTCTGGCGTATAATTATCTAATTAGGGGGCGGGAAAAAATGAGTGTGTCATAGTAAGTAGTATGTCATATGGGTAGGCATCCTTATTTCGGGATCACCACTGAACCTGAAATACTTTCTAATATATTCGGTTATGTGACTTCTCAGCAGTCCTTAAGAAAATTAATCGTGGATGGTCAAATCGCGCGAGTGATGATACTTAATGACTTCTAATCTTGTATATTTAAAAGTAATAGTATATACGAACTAATATTAAAAGTAGTATTTGTCATGTCTAAAGTTAAAAGCAAAGATGGCGGTATAGTATAGGCGATAGGACATCTACTATCAACACCATCGACCCATATTTGCAAATCCTATCTTTAAACGATCGTGGGTTTTCCCGTTATATATCTAATGAAAAGTTACCGATTATTTATTATAATAGCGGTTATTACTGTCTGTAGTAAATGGGACGTAAAGACTATCAGCAAACCATTGGTTGTGTTAGAGATACAAGACTCGACCTCGGGGCGTGTGACGGTGTACACCCGGTCACATAAACATATGTTTAAGCGATACATCTCAGGCACGAAGTTATTGGTTACAATCGGTAAAAGGGGCAATGCTTCCGCTCACATGCATAAGGATACACCCGATTATATAGTTAATGGTTACATCTGGTCAAAGCGGGCGTTGCTTCCGTTCACAAGTATAAGGACACATTCAGGACACGTGATTAAGAGAGGTACTATAAAAAAGGGGTGTCCTGTCGGATTTCCAACACAGAACCTAACTCGTGATGACCACTATGTATGGGAATGATTCCACTACCTCGTTAACAGAGCATCGGAAGTTTAAAATGATCTCCCTTCTGTCTCCTTTCTATGTTACTTAGCTAGCGACATAGAAACGAGACAGAAGGGAGATCTCTGACAGGTGAGCATCTAGACACTAAGTTAGCGTGACATCCCGGATGACAGGCCAGCATCTAGCCAATAAGTTAGCATAACATCCAGGCTGTCAGGTCAGAATCTAGCCATTAAGTTAGCATAGCATCAAGACTGATTGGTCGGCATCTAGTCACTAAGTTAGCATAACATCCAGGCTGATTGGTCAGCATCTAGTCACTAAGTTAGCATAACATCCAGGCTGATTGGTCAGCATCTAGCCACTAAGTTACCATAACATCCAGGCTGATTGGTCAGCATCTAGCCACTAAGTTACCATAACATCCAGGCTGATTGGTCAGCATCTAGCCACTAAGTTACCATAACATCCAGGCTGATTAGTCAGCATCTAGCCACTAAGTTACCATAACATCCAGGCTGATTGGTCAGCATCTAGCCACTAAGTTACCATAACATCCAGGCTGATAGGTCAGCATCTAGCCACTAAGTTACCATAACATCCAGGCGGAGAGGTCAGCATATAGCCACAAAGTTAGCGTGTCATCCAGGCGGACAGGTCAGAATCTAACAACTAAGCTAGCGTGACATTCAGGCTGATAGGTGAGCATCTAGCCACTACGCGAGCGTGACATCTAGGCTGATTGGTCATCATCTAGCGATTAAGTTAGCATAACATCTAGGCTGACAGGTCAGCATCTAGCCACTAAGTTAACATAACACCCAGACAGACAGGTCAGCATCTAGCCACTAAGCAAGTGTAACATCCAGGCTGACAGTTCAACATCTAGCCACTTAGTTAGCATAACATCCAGCCTGATAGGTCAGCATCTAGCAACTAAGTTAGAATAACATCCAGGCCGATAGGTTAGCATCTAGTCACTACGTTAGCGTGATATTCAGGCTGACAGGTGAGCTTATAGCCACTAAGCTAGCGTGACATCCTGGCTGACAGGTCAGCATCTAACCACTAAGCTAGCGTGACATTCAGGCTGACAGGTGAGCTTATAGCCATTAAGCTAGCATGACATCCAGGCTGAGAGGTCAGCATCTAACCACTAAGCTAGCGTGACATCCACTCTGATAGGTCAGCATCTAGCCACTAAGTTAGCGTGACATCCACTCTGATAGGTCAGCATCTAGCCACTAAGTTAGCGTGACATCCACTCTGATAGGTCAGCATCTAGCCACTAAGCTAGCATGACATCCACTCTGATAGGTCAGCATCTAGCCACTAAGTTAGCATAACATCTAGGCTGACAGGTCAGCATCTAGCCATTAAGCAAGCGTAAGATCCAGGCTGACAGCAGATCGCCGTTGCAGCATAGCGAAAGATTCGATTACTTATTCTATCTAGTCCTGATGAGTTATTGTTTTTTAGTTTACTGAGACGGTTAGCGGGGTAGGAGTATCCCCTATCAAAGGAGATGTAAGACGCCTTCTTTCCTCCGTTAATCTACGGGACGCCCTTGGGCAAGGTGGAGTACCCGTTTAGCCCCCCGATCAGGGTTACGTGGAGCCATGGAAGCAGGTGGTGGATGGAGTGTGAGAGCAGCCGACAGATTATTGTTGGATATGGTCTTGCACTCTGCGGCGATAGGCAGATGATCTCATCAGTAGAGACAATAGCTATGGCCACCGACTAGTACAGTCACTGCCCAGAAGGAAAGCAATGGCAAACTACCTTCTGCAAAACTTGCCAAGAAACTATAACAACCATGAAAGAAAACATAATAAGAAAGAGATCTGGTGGCGAGACGGCGAGACAGTGCAGGATTTACGTATAAGCTAAACAAGCTATAGCTTGGGGCCCCCAAGAAAGTGGGAGCCCAAAAAATATTGTCCGAGTGAGCAATTGTCATATATGTATATATGACATAGAATATCTGGACTTATAAAGGGCCCCATATTTCAAATAGTTTAGGGCCTTATCAAGTCTAAATCCGGCCCTTGCGGGACCCCCAGGCCAGGCAGATCAGTTAACACTGGGGAAGAGTGTGACACAGGGACCAGTACTAGTAATCGTGATGACGGAGTTAATCCTGACTGTGTTACCAAGGAAATCTCCTGTGTCAGACTAAGAAACAGAGTGAGAATAGCAACGTGGAATGTGAGAAGTCTGTACGAGGGAAAGCTTAAAGTAGTGTTTGATGAGATTGAGAGGTTAAACATTCAAATTTTAGGAATTAGCGAACATCGCTGGAGCTGCAAGGGACATTTTACAACTGAAAATGGAAGTATTTTCATTTATTCTGGTAGAGACATCGGAGGCCAGAGTGGAGTGGCATTTTGTTTAGATAAGACAACCGCAAAAGCTTTAATGGGATATAATCCAGTTGGTGATAGAATCCTCATTATTAGACTTAAAGGCCGTCCAAAAACCACAACTCTCATACAGATATATGCACCTACTTCAACAGCAGAGGAGGACGAAATTGAAGATTTTTACAACACACTACAAGACACATTAAATAAGATTGGTCATAATGATATTGCAATAATAATGGGAGATTTTAATGCTAAAGTAGGTGCAGGAAGAGCTGAAAATGAGAAACACGTTTTAGGAAAATTTGGATTAGGAAATAGAAATGATGCAGGTGACAAATTAATTGAATTTTGCACAGAAAATGAGTTAACGATAACCAACACGCTTTTTAAACAACATCCAAGAAGACTCTTCACATGGAAGTCTCCAGACAGTATTACCAAAAATCAGATAGATTATATTTTACTACAAAGAAGATGGAGATCAAGCATAACATCTGCAAAAACCCTTCGAAGTGCAGACTGTGATTCAAATCATCAGTTATTAAAAGCAGATCTGAAATTAAAACTCAAAAAGCTTACCCGAGGACCAAGGCCACTTCGTTTTGATCTCACAAAAATACCGGATGCATACACTGTAGAAGTTAGGAATCGCTTTGAGGTCTTGATGTCTGTACAAGAAGAAATGACACCTGATGAACTGGCAGTACAAGCTAGAGATATCTTGATAACTGCAGCCACAGATCTAATTCCGACCAAGAAAAAGCAACTTAAGCCATGGATTACATCAGACACGTTAGAATTAATAAAACAAAGAAGGGAGCTGAAACAGAAAGGAGATGAATCCGATAACAGCAGGATGAAGTATAAATCTTTAACTCGAGAAATAAGAAAGAACACAAATCAATATATACAAGATTGCTATACCACAATAGAGCAATATCATAAGACTGGAAGAGATTATGAAATGTTCAAAGAAATGAAGTTATTGACAAGAAATGTTCAACCTCAATTGAATGTTATCTGTGACAAGATGGGAAATACCTTAACAGAATCTAGACAAATTCTGGAAAGATGGCAGGAGTAATGCAGTAGAATGTATGATATGAGTGACAGTGAGGATATGAATGAGATACATGAGCCAACGACAGCAGAGACAGAACCTGAACCCTCATTAGATGAAATTGCTTGGGCTATAAAGAACCTGAAGAATGGTAAATCACCTGGATGTGATGAGATACCAGCTGAACTAATTAAAGCGAGAGGAGAAGAAAGCATACACATATATCATGCATTATGTACAAAGATTTAGGAAATATGGTATATGGCCAAAAGATTGGAAGAGCACTATCTTCATTCCAATACCAAAATAGGGCAACCTGAAATTATGCACCAACTATAGAACTGTTGCCCTGATCAGTCATGCAAGTAAAATTCTACTAAAAGTCATAATGGGAAGACTTCGTAAGAAAATGGAAGAAGAGATTAACGTGGTTCAAGCTGGATTTAGACAAGGAAGAGGAACAAGAGATCACATATTCAACATGCGTTTAATAAAAGAGAAGTGCAGAGAATTTAATGTAAACCTATTCTCATGTTTTATGGATTATTCAAAGGCATTTGACTGTGTACAACATCAGAAACTTTGGGAAATCATGAGGAATATGAGCTTTCCATCACATGTAGTACAACTCATAAAAATGCTCTATCTAGACTAACAAGCAACAGTTAGAATAGATGGCGGGACATCAGATTGGTTTGACATCAAGCAATGAGTCCGTCAGGGCTGTGTGCTGTCACCCTATTTGTTTAACCTGTACACCGAAAATATATTGAGAAATGTAAGAGATGATATAAACAGGGAGCTATATGATGCCATAAATATCGGCGGTCATGACATACCAGAGATTCGATATGATGATACAGTATTACTCTCCACAACACAGAATGGAATAGAAAATCTAATAGCCTCAACCCAATTGAATAGTGAAAATCACAACTTATATCTTAACATAGCAAAAACAACGATAATGCATACAGATAAAACTTCTATGGATAAAGAAATATACATTAATGGGGGAAAATTGGAGGTGGTGGAAAATTTTGAATATCTTGGGTCATTGATTACCAACAACGGCGACACAATGAAAGAAATTAAACGGCGACTATCAATTGCTCTTCAAAGACTAAAACAGCTGAATAAATTATGGAGTGGGACAGACAGAACTACAACAATTAGATTTTTAAGAGCATGCATCTTTCCCATTGCAACATACGCCTGTGAGACATGGACATTTACTAAACAAGCTGAACAGCGCATAAACGCCTTTGAATATAAATGTTATAGACGAGTTCTAAGAATATCTTGGGTAAAGAAAAGAACAAATGCATCCATACTTCAAGAGTTGAATATTGAAGAAGGTTGGCTATTAAAGACGATAAAACAAAGAAAATTGAAATATTTCCGTCATTTGAAACGTCACGAAAGTTTGGAGAGAACAATAATGGAAGGGTATATGCCTGGGAAGAGAGGAAGAAGAAGGCCAAAGAGAAGATGGGTGCAGGATGTGGCGGATGATCTCCAAATGGGTGTATCAGACGCGGGACATCTTGCTTATGATCGAGAGGTTTTCCGGAAGGTTGTTATGGGAGCGAGGTTCTGCAAAGGACATGCTACTGAATGAATGAATGAGTTTACTGAGATGAGTAAATACTTCAGTGGTAGTCATTAGCAGTATGTTGGAGGGAGTGTCTCCATAGCATTTGTTCTCACAGAATGATGATAATGAAGATAAGTCATGAGGCGCATCTGGTATTGCAGCCTTCAGTTGGTTTATGTCGGACTGAAAGAATCTACTGAATTGATCACGTGTAACCTGATTTGATGGTAATGATTGTGATGATTTGTGTTTGTTTGTCAGGGTATTAATTGCTTTCCAAATATCTTTAGTGTTGGTTTTATCTATTATTAAGCTCTTAAAATAGTTCTTCTTTTCCTTTCGTATATGTCGCATGATTGCGCACTCCGTCTTGTTCACTGCTGCACATCACAATTTCAAAACACACTTCTCACTAAGGGTTTGCACTAGAGAGAATTGGGATGCTAGGAATGTGGCGTCATCAGTATTAATAGCTGTGACACCCAATGATGGACAGATCATGTGGTCTAAGCCCGTTCTGTCCATTGGTTAACCTAGAATAATCGCGTCGCCCGCGAAATATTTTGGGTCCAGCGACGCTAAATTTCGGCACTTGCAGAGCGACCGGCAAAGCATCCAGATGTGGTTTAGGTCTCTGTATGTCCCTCATCCTGATTCAGAAGGAAAGCTTCAGACGAAATTATGCCTGAGTTTGTTTATTTCTGAGTCAGGTAAAGCTTTAAGTATGAGAGTGTGTGTGTGTAAGTTCCGGCACGAATATATATATTTATTCTTCTATTAGAAGATAGAAACCAACTTTCAACCAGTCCCAAGATGGCTACTCTCTGCCAGCGCTGATGTAGATATCTGACGCCCTCTATCTTTCGTTTCCAGAAGAGTTGCTGTACAATCACTATGTCTGAAGCTGTGAAAAGAGGCTCAATTATGCCCAGACTGTTTCCTATTCTTGAGTCTAAATCCCACTGGCTGTCTGACTGCGTTCAGAGCAGGTTTAGTACAAGATAAACTATGATCTGTGTGCTGGGTGTCGCCTTAGTTGCAATCCACAGCGAACCGCCAACACACGCGAATGTGAGAAGGAGGATCAAAGACTCTACCTCTTATCTTATATGTTCGTGGCGTGAAGACAGAATGTGTGTGTAACTGTTTAGCATCCATGACTGGTCCAGCATTTATACTGCTGTGATTTATTCGAACAAGCATTTAGCACTCTGACGAACAACAGTCCAGCTAACAGACCAACACCGGCACTCAAGTGAACGAATAAAAGAAGAATGGTGTTAGTTTGAGAGAATGAGTACAATGTGGTGTCTCATCTTTCTTTCACTCTGTATATATATATGTGTTATTGAATGAGAGGCAGTGTAAATCCTCATAAGGAACATTTCACATAGACCTCCACATTCATACCAATTATATGTTAACTTATATTAACTTTAGAGTGAAATATTTAATGTATGTTTCTTTACATTATTACTTTGATGCAACATGTGGAATGTAGTTTATTAAACCATCACCCTGTTTGACCGAGTAAGTAAAGGACATAATATGCTTTCATGCATAAGCACTTCTAAACTGTCAAGGGGAAATATCACCCCAGTGTCAGAAGAAGTAAGTAAAGGAAATGACAGAAGAGGTGAGAGGGTATAAACAGGAAAGTATCCAGGCAGACTAAAACAATGGTGGCAGCACTGATTGGTAACATGAGTTAATATGTATGAGATGAACAATCATCCTATTCTGTTCCATTACTATGTAGGGATCAGATATGCTGGGTACATCTCATCATTTACTCTCCATCATTCTTTTCTAGCCTTGTCAGTCACTGTGTCTGTGTCCTCTGTGAGAACATCAGCCAACAGGCCACTATGTACAAGTGCAGTAAAAGAAGGCTTGCCCAATATAATTGCTGATGTCTAATGCCAGTACAAGGAGACACACTGTAGCTCTTAACTTGTAGGTACTTCCTGAATCTGCTACCTTCTGTACCTCATGTCTGTAAACCCTTTTCATTCTTGTCCACTGGAGAATCATCATCCTTTGGCTAGATATAAATGTGTTCACCATGTTTATCCACCTCAGGTGAGGATGGCGGTGTTCGCAGATTGTCATGATCCAGAGGTGCAGAACATTGCCCAATAATGTACAATGGCTGTCAACCTAGAGCAGATCTGTAATATAAAGGTGCAACAGGAATCTGTGGCCAGGACCAAGAATATTCAATGAGTCCCCACTGAACTGTGCCCAAACCGGATCTGTGTTTCATGATTGATCTGGTGATTGATATATTTACAGTGTAGAAACAGTTCTAAGATCATTAGGATCAAGTTTATACCTCAATGCAAATTATTTACAAATATGGCAGAAGTTTGGCAACATTTCATCACTGCTATACTTTGATTTTACTCAGTGAAACTTTATACTTGTGAGAACAATCAATAACTTTCAGGAACAGAGAGTAGTCATGGACTCCTCTGATTCATACAGTGTGTAGAGACTGTTTAGACTATTTGTTTTACAAATCCTTGAGAAATGTTCCAGTACCATCTGGGGTATTTATTACAGAAACAATAGCAGGCTAACTGATGGGAAGGCTTAGTGGCCAAATGACTGAAGTCATCTCTGAACATGAGAGTTCTTATTTCTAATGTTGAATATGAACATTATCTCAATGTCTTGATGTATTTCATATATGTCATAATGCATCACTGGTTACTTCCACAGGTTTTTTTTTATTTTGATTAATAAACCAAATTAACTGTTCCTGCATTCTTCTGTCAAGTCCATTGTGGTGTAGCAAAACATTTTATTATCTATGTGTTTAGTTAGGAAACTACTTCACATAAAGGTAGTATCTGGAACTACCGGTGACTGGGTAAACTCTAATAGACAGCTAAAGTCTGTCCTATTGTAATCTCCCAGGTTCCAGGTTACTCAGAAAAGGGAACTTTACATTTTATTAATTCCTGTGACCATTTCACCTAAAAGGGAAAATGATCATAGGTGGGGGACTCTCGAGCTAAGTTTCTCTTTTCGGGAAGGAAGATTTTGGAGGGAAGAAAGTAACATTCCTGGGGAAACCCCTAGATTTCAAGAGCTATTATGGGTCACTTTGGCTTCCAAGAACCCATCCCCTCCAAATGAAATCAGTCCCATCCTCATAGCTTTACTTCATTGTGGGGTAAGTCAGAGTGGGTACTGCTTCCAACTCCCAATATGTCACATTTACTGTTAGGCTCGTCTCGGGTAGAACTCGTGCTTTCTCGTAACCATACAACATTTATTGTTGGTACCACATAGTGGGTTAATTTTGTTCACACCACAATTGCTTGAAATATGTGAATATTTTCTTTCAGGTTTTTGAAGTGAAACAGAACTCTACATTTTTTGCGGAACTTTATTTACAATTTTAAGGACCGCATTTGCAAGGCCACTAGGTGGACTTTGTGTAATTCAAGATTCAGAACCACTGATTAGAAATCACTTTAGGTCTTATGTTACCAGGTGTAGATCAGAGGGGTAAATCAGAATCTTTATTGTCTAGTGAGGTTGACTTCGGGTGTTTGGTGTTTTTCTCTCAATAGTCGAAAACTCCAGATTTCGTGCAAGATTTTCCTGCGACATTACATTGTTGATTTGTTGTTTGTATTTCGCCATTGCATGCTTTGTACCGTTTCAGATACAGGGGTTTTCCTATCTGAATCAGACAGAGGCGACACTTAGTATTTTTTTCAAATATTTGGGAAAGATCTAAAATTTAGCATGGCGGAAACAGCTTTACTACGGAAACAATATGTCGATGTAGGCAAATCATGTGGGTTAAAGGGTCCTGAGCTCGCGAAGTACGTCTCTGACGAATTCGATAGACATGAGCGTTTACAGGCTGAGATAACCCAGAAGGAAAAAGACAGAGAGGCTGAAATAATTCAGAAGGAAAAAGACAGAGAGGCTGAAATGATTCAGAAAGAGAGAGAAAGCCGGATAGCTTTAGAGTTGGAGGATAGAAAGCTGCAGGCTGAGATGGAAAATAGAGAAAAGGAAAGACAACATCAGTTGGAGATTAGGCGCATGGATAATGAGTTGGAGAGGAGGAGACTGGAGAGTGGTGTTCCTACCACCCCCTCCATTTCCACACGCAGGCCAACTACAGATATACAGACAGAGGAAAACTACCATCACACTGGAGCGATGGCATTTCCTTTAGAACCATATAATGAGAACGCTGAAGGGATTGATCACTATCTTTCCAGGTTCGAACTTATGTGTTCTACATGTGGGCTTGATGAATCTAAATGGTCGGTGAAACTATCCCAGGGTTTGAGAACTACTGCTTTTGAAATTTTCTCTAGACTTAGTCATGAGGAACGACAGGATTACGGTGTTCTCAAAAGAGCTTTACTAACTCGCTTCGAAGTCGATTCTGATAACTATAAAAGGAAATTCAGATCAGCTAAGAAGGAGCCTGGGGAAAGTTACGGCCAATGGGTTGAAAGATTAAAATCCTACCTGCACAAATGGGCAGAGATGGGAAAGGTTTGAAGAAACATTTGAAGGACTCCGAGAGATGATATTGATTGACCAATTAAGGGATAAAATGTCATCAGAACTTCGGGCGTTCTTAACACAGAATGGAGCTGATAGACTTGAGGAAATTATTCTTTTGGCAGAGAGATGGGAGAAATCTCAGAAGGAGGTGGGAAGTAAGAGTCGGATGACCAAAGCTTCTCCCCCAGACCAATCACTCAAGACCAAAGAAAAAGAACACACCAACCCCAATAAGAAGTTGAAGAAATCTGCGAGCACCAGTCAAACTTATATTCAGGCTGCCAAGAAGAGTGGGAAGGACTACTGTACCAATTGCCGGAAGGTAGGACATCACACAAAAGATTGTCGGAAGAAACCTCCTACCCCTCACACAGTTGCATGTCTGACTCGCCGGAAGGAACGTAAGGTGAGCACTAGTGAAACGTCCAGTGTGACAACTCATGAAGACACCCACTCCAAAATTCCGGTAGTGGAATCCATCTTGCTAAATGGATACCCCGCCATTTGCTTATATGATACAGGTCTAAATTATGACTGCGTCGTAGCAACATCCTTAGTTCAGCCAGAACAGTTGACTGAGGAAATGGTGATTATACAGGGACCCTTGAAAAGTTCAGCCAAGATGTCACTACCTGTGGCTCGAGTACATATAGCTTCGCGTTATGTTACTGGAACAATCAAGGCAGCGGTGATGGAAAATCCCGTGTACCCAGTCCTGCTCGGTTGTCGTTACGTCTTTCTAGGAGAACCTATACAGCCTGTGATAGTCGCTGCTTTGACGACTAATTCGCAGACAGAAAAGACTCCAGCATCGTCGACTCCGACCAACCCTCGATCAGAGGATCTGAAGAAAGCACAGAGTGCTGACAGCACCTTGTTGCCATGCTTCAACAAACTGCCTAAAGCACATTCACCTCCAAGAAGAGGCGACATGTATATGAAGGGTGGACTTCTATATCGCAAGGCAGGTAAAAGTGGACAAGAATATTCTCAATTAATTGTCCCGTCTACGTATCGTGCTCAACTATTGGATATGGGCCACAACTTATCTTTCAGTGGGCATATGGGAATAAATGCTACTATGCAAAGAATTTCCATGCACTATTTTTGGCCCGGAATGAATTCTGACATCACCAGATATGTCAAGTCATGCCCTGAATGCCAAAGAGTGACCCCAAGACATAGGACACCCCCTGTCCCGCTTGGTGAGATGCCCCTAACTGGATCTCCTTTCGAGAGAGTTGCCGTAGACATTATCGGACCACTCCCCAGGACGAGGAGGAAGAATCGATACATATTAACATTGGTGGACGTCTGTTCAATGTGGGCAGAAAGTATTCCAATGCCATCAAGTGACTCCAAGCACATTGCTGAAGCCTTACTTGAGATATTTACTCGGATTGGATTTCCCCTCAAAATCCTAACCGACAATGCATCACAGTTTCGCAGTAAACTCATGGAAGAAGTCTTTCGGCTATTTCATGCTCGCCATATCTATTCATCTCCCCATTTGCCTCAAACGAACGGGAGTGTAGAACGGTGGAACGGTACCCTCATCAGTATTCTGAGAAAGTTAGCTCATGAAAAACCAGAGGATTGGGACACATATATTCCTGCTGCATTATTTGCATACCGGGAAGTGCCGCATCACTCTACTGGGATTGCGCCCGCAACACTGTTGTTTGGGAGGCCAATCAAGGGACCCTTGGAAGTATTACTGAGAACATGGACTGATGATCATGCAGATGATACAGTTGTTACTGCATCTGTTTATGTTGCTGAGTTGAAGAAACGTCTACAACATGGTTGGAGACAAGCGAATGTGAATCTGCGTCAAGCTCGACGAAGAATGACTCGCAATTTCAACAAGAAGGCAAAAGATAGAGAGCTGACAGTGGGTGAAAAGTGCTGCTACTACTTCCAACCAGTCAGAACAAGTTGCAAATTGGATGGAAAGGACCATTTGAGGTGACAGAGAAAATATCTCGTACTCACTACAAAATTTCTGTCAAAGGCAAGTTGAAAGTGTTTCACATAAACCTTTTGAAGAAATGGAATGAAAGGTCCGCAACCTCCGAAACTGCACACCTGATGGCTATGGCTGTTGCTACTGAAGTAGAACAAGGAATTACCATGGGAACAGAATGTACACTGCAAGCCAAAGAGACATTTCAGGATGTGGATATCAATCCCAACCTATCTCCAGATCAACAGAAGCAAATTCGAGATCTTATGGCAATGTATGCAGAAATACTTACCGACAAACCAGGTCTTACTAATTTAGTGGAATTTGATATGAAGCTAACAGATGATACACCTGTGCGAGTCAAGACGTACCCAGTTCCTTATGCCAAGCAAAATACTTTGCAGGAAGAGATACAGCAGATGCTCTCATCAGGAATTATATCACAATCTGAATCTCCATACAGTGCTAGTGTGGTGTTGTTGAGAAAACCTAATGGTGAACACAGAATGTGCATCGATTATCGACAGCTCAACGCGATTACTGAATTTCAGGCAGAACCTCTACCCGACCAGAATCAGCTGTTCACTAGTCTCAACACAGCCCAATACTTCACCAGGATTGATCTCAGTAAGGGATATTACCAAATTCCTGTGAAACCGGAAGTCAGACCGTGGTTAGCTTTCAGTACTCCTGGAGGACACTACGAGTTCAATGTTCTTCCATTTGGATTAAGTAACGCTCCAAGTGTATTTACACGCATGATGAGAAGATTACTTGACCCATTACATCATCCGGCCATCAGCCACTTCATGGATGATATTTTAGTTGCTACTGAAACATTTGAGGAGCATGTCGAAACATTGCATCTATTGTTCAAGCGACTTAAGGAAACAGGTTTGACAGCAAGACCCAAGAAGTGTCAAATAGGATTTCAACAATTGGACTTCCTAGGCCATAAGGTATCTCAAGGCTTCATAACACCTCAAGAAGGAAATGTGGAGAAACTTCAGAGAGCACCTCGCCCAAGGACCAAAAAGGATGTTCGATCATTCGTCTCCTTATGTGGATTCTATCAAAGATACATTAAGGACTTCAACACACTGGCTGCACCCTTAACGGATCTTACCAAAAAGGGGAATCCAGAGAAAGTCATATGGTCAGCTGATTGTGAGAAGGCTTTTACAGCTCTCAAACAAGCTTTAACAGCCAAACCGATCCTACATCTACCCAACCTCGACCGCTCATTCGTGCTCCGCACAGATGCGAGTAATATTGGAATAGGGGCCACCTTACTCCAGAGGAAAGGAGATGATCACTCAGAGCTATTCCCTGTAGCTTATGCAAGCAGGAAACTGAATGCTTCTGAACGGAACTACTCGGTGATTGAGCGTGAGTGCCTTGGTCTAATCTGGGCTGTGGAAAAGTTTCAGGCATACCTGTATGGTAAACATTTTACAGTGCAATGTGATCACCAACCCTTGATGTTTCTGGCATCGTCACGGAATCTGAACGCAAGACTCATGCGATGGTCGCTGCTGTTGCAACCATACTCATTCCAAATCGAATACGTTCCTGGGAAAATGAACGTAGGCGCCGACTTCTTGAGTCGTTGTCCAGTTCCTGATGAACCATCAACTTCGGATGAAGTGGAAAACCAACAAGAGGGATCACAAAAGGAACCGTGTCAGCTGTGAACGACTGAGACGATAGTTCTCCACAGAGATCAATCTGGAGGGGGGCTCTGTCGCATGATTGCGCACTCCGTCTTGTTCACTGCTGCACATCACAATTTCAAAACACACTTCTCACTAAGGGTTTGCACTAGAGAGAATTGGGATGCTAGGAATGTGGCGTCAACAGTATTAATAGCTGTGACACCCAATGATGGACAGATCATGTGGTCTAAGCCCGTTCTGTCCATTGGTTAACCTAGAATAATCGCGTCGCCCGCGAAATATTTTGGGTCCAGCGACGCTAAATTTCGGCACTTGCAGAGCGACCGGCAAAGCATCTAGATGTGGTTTAGGTCTCTGTATGTCCCTCATCCTGATTCAGAAGGAAAGCTTCAGACGAAATTATGCCTGAGTTTGTTTATTTCTGAGTCAGGTAAAGCTTTAAGTATGAGAGTGTGTGTGTGTAAGTTCCGGCACGAATATATATATTTATTCTTCTATTAGAAGATAGAAACCAACTTTCAACCAGTCCCAAAATGGCTACTCTCTGCCAGCACTGATGTAGATATCTGACTCCATCTCTCATTCGTTTCCAGAAGAGTGCTGTACAATCACTATGTCTGAAGCTGTGAAAAGAGGCTCAATTATGCCCAGACTGTTTCCTATTCTTGAGTCTAAATCCCACTGGCTGTCTGACTGCGTTCAGAGCAGGTTTAGTACAAGATAAACTATGATCTGTGTGCTGGGTGTTGCCTTAGTTGCAATCCACAGCGAACCACCAACACACGCGAATGTGAGAAGGAGGAATGAAAGACTCTACCTCTTATCTTATATGTTCGTGGCGTGAAGACAGAATGTGTGTGTAACTGTTTAGCATCCATGACTGGTCCAGCATTTATACTGCTGTGATTTATTCGAACAAGCATTTAGCACTCTGACGAACAACAGTCCAGCTAACAGCCCAACACCGGCACTCAAGTGAACGAAGAAAAGAAGAATGGTGTTAGTTTGAGAGAATGAGTACAATGTGGTGTCTCATCTTTCTTTCACTCTGTATATATATGTGTTATTGAATGAGAGGCAGTGTAAATCCTCATAAGGAACATTTCACATAGACCTCCACATTCATACCAATTATATGTTACTTATATTAACTTTAGAGTGAAATATTTAATGTATGTTTCTTTACATTATTACTTTGATGCAACATGTGGAATGTAGTTTATTAAACCATCACCCTGTTTGACCGATTAAGTAAAGGACATAATATGCTTTCATGCATAAGCACTTCTAAACTGTCAAGGGGAAATATCACCCCAGTGTCAGAAGAAGTAAGTAAAGGAAATGACAGAAGAGGTGAGAGGGTATAAACAGGAAAGTATCCAGGCAGACTAAAACAATGGTGGCAGCACTGATTGGTAACATGAGTTAATATGTATGAGATGAACAATCATCCTATTCTGTTCCATTACTATGTAGGGATCAGATATGCTGGGTACATCTCATCATTTACTCTCCATCATTCTTTTCTAGCCTTGTCAGTCACTGTGTCTGTGTCCTCTGTGAGAACATCAGCCAACAGGCCACTATGTACAAGTGCAGTAAAAGAAGGCTTGCCCAAGATAATTGCTGATGTCTAATGCCAGTACAAGGAGACACACTGTAGCTCTTAACTTGTAGGTACTTCCTGAATCTGCTACCTTCTGTACCTCATGTCTGTAAACCCTTTTCATTCTTGTCCACTGGAGAATCATCATCCTTTGGCTAGATATAAATGTGTTCACCATGTTTATCCACCTCAGGTGAGGATGGCGGTGTTCGCAGATTGTCATGATCCAGAGGTGCAGAACATTGCCCAATAATGTACAATGGCTGTCAACCTAGAGCAGATCTGTAATATAAAGGTGCAACAGGAATCTGTGGCCAGGACCAAGAATATTCAATGAGTCCCCACTGAACTGTGCCCAAACCGGATCTGTGTTTCATGATTGATCTGGTGATTGATATATTTACAGTGTAGAAACAGTTCTAAGATCATTAGGATCAAGTTTATACCTCAATGCAAATTATTTACAAATATGGCAGAAGTTTGGCAACATTTCATCACTGCTATACTTTGATTTTACTCAGTGAAACTTTATACTTGTGAGAACAATCAATAACTTTCAGGAACAGAGAGTAGTCATGAACTCCTCTGATTCATACAGTGTGTAGAGACTGTTTAGACTATTTGTTTTACAAATCCTTGAGAAATGTTCCAGTACCATCTGGGGTATTTATTACAGAAACAATAGCAGGCTAACTGATGGGAAGGCTTAGTGGCCACATGACTGAAGTCATCTCTGAACATGAGAGTTCTTATTTCTAATGTTGAATATGAACATTATCTCAATGTCTTGATGTATTTCATATATGTCATAATGCATCACTGGTTACTTCCACAGGTTTTTATTTTGATTAATAAACCAAATTAACTGTTCCTGCATTCTTCTGTCAAGTCCATTGTGGTGTAGCAAAACATTTTATTACCTATGTGTTTAGTTAGGAAACTACTTCACATAAAGGTAGTATCTGGAACTACAGGTGACTGGGTAAACTCTAATAGACAGCTGAAGTCTGTCCTATTGTAATCTCCCAGGTTCCAGGTTACTCAGAAAAGGGAACTTTACATTTTATTAATTCCTGTGACCATTTCACCTAAAAGCGAAAATGATCATAGGTGGGGGACTCTCGAGCTAAGTTTCTCTTTTCGGGAAGGAAGATTTTGGAGGGAAGAAAGTAACATTCCTGGGGAAACCCCTAGATTTCAAGAGCTATTATGGGTCACTTTGGCTTCCAAGAACCCATCCCCTCCAAATGAAATCAGTCCCATCCTCATAGCTTTACTTCATTGTGGGGTAAGTCAGAGTGGGTACTGCTTCCAACACCCAATATGTCACAGTATAACACATTGAACTTTGTTTTTCAGGCTACGGTGCATAGTTAGATCTCTATATTTATGTGCTCTGTCCCGGTCTCTCATAAGTTCAACTACCTCCTGTGTGATCCATGGGGGCTTAGTGTGATATTTAACACAAACTTCCTTAAATGGAACATGCTCATCAAATACACCTAGAAAGGTCTTCAGCCAGCGGTCCAGGGCATCGTCTGGGTCAGGAAGCTGGTAAACATAGTCCAGAGATGAGTTGAGCAAGTCTTGTAAAAAGGCAGTAATTGCTACAAATTTTTATAATTTCTGTATTTTATACTTGTACGTTTGTGTTTCGGTGTTTTGGTACCTCTTTTCGACCAGGTGCAACATACTTGGTAGTGATGGCTCATTGCATTAATAGGTACAGTACATTCTGTGATCTTGTCAGCACACGTAGTATAAATATGATCTATAAGTGTTGCAGATGATTTTGTTATTCTAGTGGCTTGTTTGACTAGCTGTTGGAAGTTATATGACCCAATTATGTTTTCCCATGTTTTGTTTGATTTGTTAGTGTCTATGTTTAAGTCACCTAGCAGTATTATTTCTCTCACATTACTAAAGACTACATCCATCATAATGGTGAATTTTTCATACCAGATATTTCCTGCACTGGGGTTTTGATAAAGATAACCAACTACTAGGGGTGTGCGATTTTCAAGTTTAACCTCAAGCCATACACATTCAATCTCCCAGGTTTCAAAATCTAGCCTGCGGAGGGCGTTAAGCGAGTTAGAAATATATACTGCAATACCCATCTCTTGTTTCTAATATGGATCTCCTCTAATGGTGTTAAAACCTCTGATAGTGATGTCATCATCTGAGATGTTACTATTTAATCAACTTTCGCTAACGCCGAACATGTGAAAATTTTGATTAAGTATAACTGATAATTCGGGCAGCTTCCATAATAGATGGCAGATGTTTAAATGCCCGATTCTGACCCCATTATTACTGAGCCAGTGTTCGTACTTATTAGACATTTTAACAATGCGTAATAATATGTTTTTTTAAAACACAAAATGAATACAACTTACGTCCCTTATAACTATACACACTCTAAAGTACAGAGAAACAGTAATATCTCTGTCAATATATACACACACAAAATACGTATACAGATCAGTAAGGATAAGCAGTGAAGACCCCCTCACTCAAATTTAAACACAATAAAACGTATTATAAAAGATATACAACTAAGTATCAATTTCTGTGACGTGAATACGAGTCAATGTTTTTAGTCACATACAATCTAAAACGTTACTATATAAAGCAATAACCAAGTATGCACATAAACATTCTAGGAGAGGCTCTTTCTTGTACCGAGATCCGGTGTTTATTTGTGCTGAATTGCTAGTAAATACCAGGCTGTGTTGGTCCTTGGTACAGCGACATCATAAGTGCCTGCCGAAGTGAAGCTGGGCTAAACCGTGTGAAGTATAACAACTCTGGGTTACAATGAAATTGATACTGTTGATTTCTCACGGGTGTGTAACGACTACCAACTACAGTCTCTCTAACATCCAGGCTGACAGGTTAGCATCTAGTCACTAAGTTAGCATAACATCCAGGCTGACAGGTCAGCATCTAGTCACTAAGTTAGCATAACATCCAGGCTGACAGGTTAGCATCTAGCCACTAAGCATAACATCCAAGCTGACATGTCAGCATCTAGCCAATATGTTAGCATAATGTCCAGACTGATAGGTCAGCATCTAGCCACTAAGATAGCATAGCGTCCAAGCTGACATGTCAGCATCTAGCCACTAAGTTAACTTGACATCCAGAATCATTGTACTCAGTGGAAGTGTGAGCATGTGATGTTGTCTGGGTCTGCAGGCAGGTCGGCAGTGGTGAACTTCTGTGGTAACGGCATCGTTGCTGGGACAGAGCAGTGTGATGCTGGGGCTGCTGGGTTCATCGATACAGACCGCTGCTGTACGAATGACTGCAGGTTCAGAGGTCAAGCCATGTGCAGGTCAGTGTATGACAGATGCGCGCACACACACACACATACACGCACATACACGCACACGCACACGCACACACACACACACACATACATACATACATACATACATACATATCTTGCTGTCATTGTTGGATGTGTGGGCACCTGCTGGACACCCAAAGCTTGTTGTCATTGTTGAAGGTGTAGGCAACAGTTGTTGTAGGATTATGGACATCAGTTGGAAACACACACACACACACACACACACACACACACACACACACACACACACACACACACACACGCACACATACATATCTTGCTGTCATTGTTGGATGTGTGGGCACCTGCTGGACACCCAAAGCTTGCTGTCATTGTTGGAGGTGTGGGCAACAGCTGGACACACACTCACACACACACACTCACACATATTGCTGTCATTGTTTTAGGTGTTGGCAACAGTTGATGTAGGGTTATAGACATCAACTTGACACACACACACATACACACACATACACACACATCTTGCTGTCACTGTTAGAGGTGTGCGCAACAGACACAAACACACACATACACAGTCACACACCTCACAAACATCTTGCTGTCATTGTTGGAGGTGTGGGCAACAGTTGATTTAGGGTTATAGACATCAGCTGGACACACAAACACACACACACACACACACATACACACACGTACACACACACACACACGCACGCACACACATTTTTTTCCCCGCGTTTCCATCCTGTTTCAGGATATTGCGGTCAACACCAGCATCTTTCAGCTGTATGTTGATTCCTAGGCTAGATTACGCTCATCAGCACGCCACGACTTTCTGAGCAACCGGCTGCATACTCTCATAAGTCACTGGCGCGACTCGAACTGCTTCCAATTCTCGTGCGCTCACGTCAACCACGAGAGTATTCGGGGTTAACGGAGAAAGCTGCTAACCTCTCGTCCAGTGAGCCGGCATATATGTATATATATATATATATATATATATATATATATATATATATATATATATATATATATATATATATATATATATATATATATATATCATTGGCACCTTGCCGTTTTGACAGACGATAGTTTGTGCATTAAAAAGGCATAATAACTTTTACCTATAGCGGTGAATAGGTACAATTATCTCGGAACAGTAATAACATCTGATGGGAGATGCCTTGAAGAGATTAGAACAAGAATCGCCATGGCAAAAGTAGCCATTAGCAAGATGAAAAACATACTGACCAATAAAAAGATGTCAATTGAAACGAGAAAAAGTGTGTTGAGGTGCTACCTAGAACCTGTACTTTTATATGGATGTGAAGCTTGGACAATGAGCAGTCAAGCTGAAAAACATCTGATGGCTGTAGAAATGTGGTTTCTGAGGAAGATGCAAAGAATATCATGGACAGCCAGAAAGACCAATGAACAAGTCCTTCAAGAAACAAACGAAGATCGTAGACTGATTAGAGATATTAGACGCAGACAGTCAAAATTTTTTGGGCATGTTATGAGAAGAAATGAATTGGAGAACTTGGTGACAACTGGTAAGATCGAAGGGAACAGACCAAGAGGAAGACCTAGAAGCAAATACCCGGATGGCTTGGCCTCGTGGCATGGTCGAGACAGAAACACGGAGCTGATACACGACTCTGGTGATCGAGTGAGATGGCAGAACATGACCGCCCACGCTTACCGGCATGGCACATGATGATGATGATGATAGCGGTAGCGAATGTGACTGATAAGGCCAATTTGCGCTGTAAATGTCCGTTCACAGTGGGTGCATGTGAACACGTGGTCATTTCCACCACCATGCAGCATCTTACGTCTCACACGCTCGGTGTGTGACTTATCTGCAATAATTTTCTCCTTTGTCTTTATTCCATTTCTGATGTTTGACCTCCATGCAACACGTTCAGCGGCGACTTGCTCCCAATGTGTATTATCAATGCCTATATCAATCATGTCCCGCTTACACACATCTTTGTATCGTAGTAGAGGCCGACCCTGAGATCTCTTACCCATCTGTAATTCACCAAAAATGATGTCCTTTGGTATTCTACCATCATCCATCCTCCTAAGATGTCCTATCCATCTAAGTCTACGAAGACTGAGCATGGAATAAACCGTCACACAACCTGATCTTTCCAATACTTTAGTATTTGTGATTTTGTCTTGCCACTTAATACCAAGAATTCTTCGCAGACACCGCATATGAAAGCTGTTTAAACGTTTCTCTTGGTGTGAGTAAGTTGTCCAGCTTTCACTGCCATAAAGAAGAGTACTAAGGACACAGGCTTGATAGACAAGGATTTTTGTTTTGGCAGTAAGCTTCCTGTTCTCCAAGACTCTTTTTCTTAACCTGTTCATTGTTGTTGCTGCCTAACCAATCCGGATGTTGATTTACTGATCTAGGGATAATTTGCTATTTACCACTGATCCTAGGTATGTAAAATGGTCTACCATCTCTAGTTCGGCGTCGTCAATAAAGATTGATGGTACCCCATGTGCACCTTGTGACATAATCTGTGTCTTCTTTTTGCTCATTGTTAAACCAAATTCAGAACAAGTATTGGAGAATGCAGATAGTAGACATTGCAATTCTTCCTCAGAGTGGGTCGTAACTGCAGCATCATCTGCAAAAAGCAACTCTCTGATCAGTACCCTTCTAATTTTGGTCTTGGCCTTCAATCTCTGAGCATTGTAGAGGCCATCATCTGAGCGTGAGTGAATGTATATACCACCATCCTGATCACGAAAGGCATATTTCAGTAGAAGTGAAAAGTATATTCCAAAGAGGGTGGGAGCTAGTACACAACCTTGCTTAACTCCACTCTTGATTTCAAACTCTTCAGAAATTGCACCATCAGAGCAGCCCTTGATCACGTTTACCAACTTCCTGACCCGGACGATGCATTAGCTTTCTGGACGAAGACAGTCTACAATGTGTTCGATAAACACGTGCCAATCAAAGAAGTTCGAGTCAAAAATCAACATAAATCCCCATGGGTCACTAGAGAAGTGCTGGAAATCATGACAGAGCGAGATACAGCACACAAAAATAAAGACTTCATCAATTACCGCAGACTAAGGAATAAAGTTAAATATGAAATTCGTAGGATAAAAAAAGATCATTTTAAAAATTTGATTGTAGATAATTCAAACAGTACAAATATATGGAAGGCTATTAACTTGCTAACCAATAAGAAACGCCCTACAGAATCAGCAATACCAAATTCTATAACATGCGATGAATTTAGTTGGTTCTTTCAATCAGAAATAGAGAATCTAAAGTCTTCAATACCAGACTCATCGTGTAATTTAAGTTCACTGGCATCATTCTGTGAGGAGAAGTGCGCCAGAAATATTCCCGCTGAGATTCCTTTAATGTCTGTTGCAGACATTTATAATTATCTCTTGAACCTCAAATCAACAAACTCACACGGCCTAGATGGTATCAGTAATAGGATTCTTCGTTGTGCTGCACCAGTCATTAGCGAGTCCTTAACGTTCATATATAACCAGTGCCTGGCCAAAAACTACTTTCCATCTGCATTTAAAATTGCTAAAGTGTTTCCGCTTATTAAAAATGGCTCAATCGATAATAGCATTTTGGGTAATTATAGACCTATTTCCTTACTATCATCGCTATCAAAACCACTAGAAAAACACATTCATAAAATAACGTTACACCATTTAATTAACAATGATCTAATAATTAACAGTCAATCTGGGTTTCGACCTAAATATTCTTGCCATAGTGCTCTAACAAAAATGACCGATAACTGGCACTTAAACATCAACAACGGTAGAATTTGTGGAGCGGTGTTTGTAGACTTTAAAAAAGCTTTTGATATGGTTGATCACGATATTTTAATTAGAAAACTAAAGCAAATGAAGACAAGCACCAACATGGTGAACATAATTACGTCATTTCTATCCGACAGGCAACAAGTCGTGTCCTTCAACAACTGTCTATCAAGACCCACACAGCTTAATATTGGTGTGCCTCAGGGCTCAATACTAGGTCCGCTGCTTTTTGCAGTTTATATTAATGATCTTCCTTTATATATCAATACAACTTGTGATCTATTCGCAGACGACTGTACTATATATACTAGTCAAGAAAACCGTAGTGAATTAGAGAATTCTTTACAAAAGGAACTTGATAATCTTACTAGATGGAGCAATGAAAACCGCATGCAATTTAACATCGACAAAACCAAATCCATGCTAATAACGACCAGACAAAAACTACAGACACTCGCCATAACTGGATCACCGCTCGAACTCCGCATGGGCACGTTACCTATAGTTAATGTGACTGAACATAAAACACTAGGGCTTTTAATAGACAGCCATTTGAACTGGAGCTCTCATGTTCACGCTCTTACCAAGAAAATAGCACAAAAAGTTTACCAACTTGCTAAAATTCAGCACTTCCTGGACGAAAGCACACGAAAAATATTCTATACATGCTATATCCAATCACATCTCGATTACTGTTCCACAGTTTGGGATGGTTGCCCTAAATCTAATTTAAAACGACTATGTTCTCTACAAAACCGCGCTATTCGTCTGGTTTCTGACATAAAGCACGTTGAAAGTAATAATTTGTACAGTCATCTAAGACTTCTACCACTACAAAAGCGCTTCCTTTTCAACAAAGCCAAATTAGTGAATAAAATTATATCTCAAAATACCCCAGAGTATCTTCTGCCGCTGATTCAATCTAATGCAATGAACAGCAAGCGCCTAAATTTGTTACATGTCTCAAAGCCTAGATTGGACCTATACAAAACATGTTTCGCCTATTCTGGTGCTCACTTATGGAATGATCTGCCTCCAGATCTGAAAACTCCAATGAGTCCCTACACATTTAACCGAACACTCTTTCAATACTTAATCCATACCGACTATATGCCACCATAATTCATTTACTGGTATAATTGTTCAGTATAATTGTTCATTATAATTGTTTAACTATAATTGTTCACTATATATGTGTGTGCGTGTGGGAGCGAGAGAGAGAGAGAGAGAGAGAGAGAGAGAGAGAGAGAGAGAGAGAGAGAGAGAGAGAGAGAGAGAGAGAGAGAGAGAGAGAGAAAGTGGGTGTCAGTGAGAGGGAGAGAGTGAATGCGTGTGTGCGCACGTGCATGCGTGTGTGTGGAGAGAGTGATTGAGCGAGAAATGGTGGGGGAATGTGTCAGTGCATGCATTCGTACGTGTATGTGTGAGAGTGAGTGAGGGAGTGTATGCGTGCGTGCATGCGTTCATGTGTATGTGTATGTGTGAGAGAGTGTGATTGAGAGAGTGAGTGTGTGTGTGAAGGATTGTGTGTTAGAGAGTGAGACAGTGGGAGAGTTGATGTGTTAGTGTGTGTGTGTGTGTGAGCGCGCGCATGCGTGTGAGTGTGTGTATATGAAAGAATACAGAGAGAGAGAGAGAGAGAGAGAGAGAGAGAGAGAGAGAGAGAGAGAGAGAGAGAGAGAGAGAGAGAGAGAGAGCTGAGCAGATGCATGTCATGTAACACGCATGTTATGTAACACGCGAATCCATATGTTTGTGTATTCTCATCTGTCATATTATCAGTTAAATACCATTTGATTTTATCATGCATAATATAAACTCATGTTCATTACTGTAGTTTGAGTGAGTGAGTCAGTGAGTGTGAATGAGAGACAGAACGAGTGAGCGTGAGAGTGAATGAGTGAGCGGGAGAGTGAATGAGTGAGCGGGAGAGTGAATGAGTGAACGGGAAAGTGAATGAGTGAGCGGGAGAGTGAATGAGTGAGCGTGAGAGTGAATGAGCGGGAGAGTGAATGCGTGAGAGTGAATGAATGAGCGGAAGAGTGAATGTGTGAGCGTGAGAGTGAATGTGTGTGTGTGTGTGTGTGTGTGTGTGTGTGAGAGAGAGAGAGAGAGAGAGAGAGAGAGAGAGAGAGAGAGAGAGAGAGAGAGAGAGAGAGAGAGAGAGAGAGAGAGAGAGAGAGCATCACTATTTTTACGTCACATACATTTTATGTACACATTTTTCTCCATGTTTAACATTTTTATGAGACTGCTCATGACAAGTGTCAGTGTATGTGTGTGAGTAAAGTGTGGGAGTTTGTTCATACTAGTTTCAATACTAACGTGAGACATTTTGTATGTGTCTAGATGTGAGGAAGTGTGAGTGTATGTGGAGGATGTGTGTGAGTGTGGGGATATGTGTGGGTGGGGGTGTGTGGGTGGGGGTATGCATTTCGATGGGTTGGGGTGTGTGGGTTTTGGTGGGTAGTGGTATTTGTGGGTGTTGGTGGGATGTGTGGATGGATGTGTGGGGGTGAAAGTACGGGTGTTGGAATGGGTGTGGGGGATGTGTGTATGGGTGGAGGATATGTGTATGGGACGGATGCAGGGGATGTGTGTTTATGTGGGGGGAGATGTGTGGATGGTTTGAGGAAGTATGTGTGGGAGGCGGGGTTGTGTGGGTAGGGGATTGTGTTGGGTGGATTTGGGATGGAAGGGCGGGTGGGGAGAAGTGTATGGTGTGTGGGTTTGAGATATGTGTGCGGTGTGTTGGTGGGGGATGTGTGAATGATGTGTGGGTGGAGGGTATGTTTGTGGTGGTATGGGTGGAGGATAGTGTGTGGTGTGGGGGATGTGTGTGATGGGTGTGGGGAATGTGCGTATGGGTGGGGTATATGTGTGGGTGAGCAGGGGATTGTGGTGGTTGGGGGAAGTATGTGGGGGAGTGTGGGTGGGAGATGTGTGTATGTGGATGGGGAATGTGTGGGTGGGGGTGTGTGAGTGGCTTAGGGATGTGTAGGTGGGTGAGGGAGTTGTATGTGTCGGGGTGGGATGTGTGAGTGGGTGGAGGATGTGTGTGGGGGTAGGGGTATTGTGATCGAGAGATGTTTGGTTGGGAGTGGGTTTGTGGGGGTGTGTGGGTGCGTAGTGGAGGATGTGTGAGTGAGTGTGTGTTGGTGGACGGGTAGGGAATGCGTGTGTGGGTGGGGAGAGGTGTGTGGTGTGTTGGTTGGTGATATTGTGTGGGTGAGGTATGTGTGTGTGGGTGGGGGATTTTTGTGGTTTTTGAGTGGTGGTATGTGGGGTGGATGGGTAAGGGTATCTGTGTGGGTGTGGGTGGGAATATTTTGTGGTATCTGGGTGGGGGATATGTGTGTGGTGTGTAAGTTGGGATGTGTTGGTGAGGGATATGTGTGTGTGTGGTGCGTGGGTTGGGAATAGTGCGTGGTAGGGGGTGTATGTGATGTGCGGGTGGGGGATTGTGTGGTGGGGGATTAGGTTAAGGCATGTGTGGGTGGGTGGAAGTTGTATGTGTGGGTGGTGGTGTGTGTGTGAGTGGATTGGGGATGTATGGGTGGTTAGGGAGATGTGTGTGTGTGGGGGGGGGGGGTAGGGACATGTCAGTTGGTGGGGATGTGTGTGTATGGTTTGGGGATGTGTGAGTGGATGTGCGATGTGTGGGTTGGTGGGGGATTGTGTGTGTGGGTGGGGAATATGTTGTCGATGGAGATGTGGCTGGGGGAAGGGTGGTTTGAGGTGTGGGTGGGGAGAGGATGTGTGGGGTAGAATGTGGATGGGCGTGGGATGTGTGGGTTGGTGGGGGAATGTTTGTGGGTGGCGAGTGTGTTTTGGTTGGGGGATCAGGTGAGGGCAGTGTGTGCGGGTGGGGGATGTGCGGGAGGGGGATGGGTCGGTTGGTGGGGTATGTATGTGTCCCTTGGTGTGCGTGTGTGTCGGTAGGTGAGGGTGTGTATGTGTCCCTTGGTGCGCATGTGTGTGGGTAGGTGGGGGTGTTGTGTGGGTGGGGTGATGTATGGATAGGTGGGAGATGGGCTTCATACCATGGTAATTAGCCTTGTTTATGTTTACAACATTCATTTCACAATGTTTATTTTTCTTCCTATGCAAATGTATAATGCTCTTGATGAACGAAAGACGAGTGATTGGAAGGGCCGAATGTAAGACGGGCCTGCGCGCCCAATTTGTGACCCTAATAAAGTTGATTTGATTTGATTTGATTTGATTATACCCTTCATGCCTGTGTGGAACGATTCCACAGTGGACAGAAGGGTTGGTGGGCAGCCAATCTTCTTTAGTGCCTTGAACAGACCCTCACGACTGACCAAATCAAATGCCTTTGTGAGGTCGATGAAGGCAATAAACAGTGGTTGATTATGTTCACGGAATTTTTCTTTCATTTGTCGCAATGAGAATATCATATCAATGGTAGACCGGTTCTGTCGAAATCCACACTGTGATTCGGGGTAGACTTGATCTCCTAGGACTTGAAGTCTGCGCAGAACAATTCTGGCAAATACGTTTCCAACAATACACAGAAGTGTGATACCCCTATAGTTGTTGCAGTTGCTTCGTTCGCCCTTGTTCTTGTACAGTGTTATGATGCTTGAATCTTTGAAATCCTGTGGGACTTGTCCTTCTCGCCAGCATATCTCTATTAGCTGGTGGATCTGTAGAGTGAGTGTGTCTTGCCCACTCCTGGTAACCTCTATTGGAATCTCATCCTTACCTGGAGCCTTGCCAGATGCAAGTTCATTTACAGCACACTTAACTTCTGTTATGGTGGGAAGTGTGTCCAGGTGGTCAAGAGTTGGTAGAGCCTCTATGGCGTTGAGGGCATCATCCGCTAGTTTGATCTCACTTGAGTAAAGCTCCAAATAGTGCTCTACCCGTCTGTCTATCTGCTGTTTCTTATCAGTGATGACTTCTCCAGTGAAGTTTTTCAATGGTGCACTTCTTTTGATCACTGGACCACAGGCTTTCTTTATTCCTTCATACATGCTTCTTATGTTTCCCTTATCACTTGCATTTTGAATGGACTCACATAACTTGATCCAATAAGCACTTGCACACTGCCTGGCAGCCTTTTGCACATCCTTCCTAGCTTGCCTTAGCTCACTCAGAGTGTTACGCGTTGGTCTTTCCTTGTTTCTTAAGAGAGCTATCTTCTTCTTATCAATCAAGGGCTGCAGAGTCTCGCTGTTTGCCGCAAACCAGTCCTGCCTCTTATGATCCACAGTGCCGTAAACCCCTACCACAGTTTTATAAAGAGTTTCCTTAAGTTGACCCCACTTTTCATTTACTGTAAAATTTTCTGGTGTATCAGTGAAAGCGTCTTCAAGTTGCTGTTGAATATGAAAGCACTTTTCAGAATCGTGAGTGTTAATAATATTAATCCTGGGGCTAGATTTGTATTTAGCTGTGTAGATTCTCTTTGGTCTCAGTCTAACCCTTGCAACAACCAAAGAATGATCCGTATCACAGTCAGCACTGTGGTAACTTCGAGTCAATGATATATGGTTCAGATGTTGTCTCCGTGTGATGATGAAGTCCAGCTGGTGCCAATGGTCGGATCTTGGATGTTTCCATGTGACCTTATGCATCGCTTTTGTTTTGAAAAAGGAGTTTGTAATACATAGGTCATTATTGGTGCAATGCTCCAGCAGCCTTTGCCCATTTTCATTCATGCGACCAATGTTGTATTTTCCAAGGTACACTGGCCATGAACTTGAGTCCTTGCCCACACGAGCATTGAAATCACCGAGCATATAAATGTAGTCAGATTTTGGAACTGTCTTGATCACCTTGATCACGGAGTCTAACTCCTCATAGAACGAATCCTTCACATCATCAGTGGAATCGAGTGTCGGTGCATATGAAGTAATAATTGAGGCAAAACCACAAGAGGTTGCCAAGCGTAGGGATAATAGTCTTTCATTTCCTCCTGCTGGAATTTCAATCATTCCCAGTAGCGAATTCTTCACTGCAAAGCCCACACCGTGTTGCCTTTTTTCTGCCTGCCCTCTACTCTTCCAAAAAAAAGGTGTAATTGTTTTCCCTGAGTGACCCTTCCTCAGCGAGGCGAGTCTCCTGCAGGCCAGCAATATCAATGTTAAGACGATTGAGTTCGGCATCAATCACAGCCGTTTTTCTCACATCGTCAATATTGGTCAAGTCAGTGGAAAATCCTGGACACATGGTTCTCACGTTCCAGGTTGCCATCCGTAGCTTGAGGTTTCTATTTTTATTTTTATTTGTTCCTGGTACATTGGTTTTACAGCCTGCGATTCAGATTTTGTCCTAGCCCCAAGCACCCATTGAAGCAGGCAGGCTGTGGCGGATCAGCACCCAATTGGCCGGGGGCTGCCCAGCTTGAGGCGGGCGGTAGCTGATCAGTGACACCTGTAGGTGTCTCCCACCGTCAGAGGCAACGCGTGGCGCCCCATGTCTACGCCAATTGACAAGGGACTTATAACCCGTAACAGTTGCCTCTCGCTTTGATTCCGAGACCAGTTTATACCAGGGGTGGAGTTTTTGCCTCTCCATAGCACAAAGCCTGGGCTAAAATATAGAGATCATGTGTTGCCCATGCAGCATGATCCCTCTCTCGGCCTGCCTAGTTCACTCCAGAGGAAAGGTAACACCCCTACATCTGGAACAAGACAAGCTGCAGAAGCTGCCGGATCAGCAAAGCAATGCTCTAACTGTCCGCCTGTCGGAACTTCGATCCTAGACCAGCCGCCCACAAGGCTTAGGGTCTGTTCTGTCCTACCATGACATTTTGTCTTTAGCTTGCATTTCCTCGCACCAGTGTAAGGATATATATATATATATATATATATATATATATATATATATATATATATATATATATATATATATATATATATATATATATATATATATATATATATATATATGTAAACGTTTAAACAGCTTTCATATGCGGTGTCTGCGAAGAATAGAATTCTTGGTATTAAGTGGCAAGACAAAATCACAAATACTGAAGTATTGGAAAGATCAGATTGTGTGACGGTTTATTCCATGCTCAGTCTTCGTAGACTTAGATGGATAGGACATCTTAGGAGGATGGATGATGGTAGAATACCAAAGGACATCTTTTTTGGTGAATTACAGATGGGTAAGAGATCTCAGGGTCGGCCTCTACAACGATACAAAGATGTGTGTAAGCGGGACATGATTGATACAGGCATTGATAATGCACTTTGTGAGCAAGTCGCCGCTGAACGTTTGCATGGAGGGTAAACATCAGAAATGGAATAAAGACAAAGGAGAAAATTATTTCAGATAAGTCACACACCAAGCGTGTGAGACGTAAGATGGTGCATGATGGTGGAAATGACCACGTGTTCACATGCACCCACTGTGAACGGACATTTACATGCGCAAATTGGCCTTATCAGTCACATTCGCTACCGCCATAGGTAAAAGTTATTATGCCTTTTCAAAGCACAAACTATCATCTGTCAAGACGGCAAGGTGCCAATGTTAATGTTATATATATATATATATATATATATATATATATATATATATATATATATTGTTGTCATTGTTGGAAGTGTGGGCAACGTTTGATTCTGGGTTATATACATTAGCTGGACGCACACACGCACACACAATACACACACGCGCGCGCACACACACACACACACACACGTTGCTGTCATTGTTGGAGGTGTGCATATTTGTGTCTTCGTGAAGATGATGTCTCTGTGTGATTTGGTGACCTTGTCTTTATTATATGTCTATGTGTGATTTGGTGACCTTGTCTTTATTATATGTCTCTGTGTGATTTGGTGACCTTGTCCTTATTATATGTCTCTGTGTGATTTGGTGACCTTGTCTTTATTATATGTCTCTGTGTGATTTGGTGACCTTGTCTTTATTATATGTCTCTGTGTGATTTGGTGACCTTGTCTTTATTATATGTCTCTGTGTGATTTGGTGACCTTGTCTTTATTATATGTCTCTGTGTGATTTGGTGACCTTGTCTTTATTATATGTCTATGTTTGGTTTAGTGACCTTGTCTTCATGAGATGATGTCACTATTTGCTTTAGTGACCTCGTCTTCATGATATGCCTATGCTTGGTTTAGTGACTGTGTCTTCATGAAATGCTGTCTCTGTTTAGTGTAGTTACTTTGTCTTCATGAAATGATGTTTCTGTTTGGATTAGTGACCTTGTCTTCGTAAGATGATGTCTCTGTTTGGTTTAGTTACCTTTTCTTCTTCAGATGATGTCTCTTTTTGATTTAGTGACATTGTTGTCGTGAGATGATGTCTCTGTTTGGTTTAGTGACATTGTCGTCGTGAGATGATGTCTTTATTTGCTGTAGTGACCTTGTCTTGATGATATGTCTATGCTTGATTTAGTGACCATATCTTCATGAGATGATGTCTCTATTTAGTTTAGTGACCTTGTCTTCGTGAGATGATGTCTCTGTTTGGTTTAGTGACCTTGTTTTCATGAGATGATGTCTCTGTTTGGTTTAGTGACCTTGTTTTCATGAGATGATGTCTCTGTTTGCTTTAGTGACTTTGTCTTCATGAGATGATGTCTCTGTTTGATTTAGTGACCTTGTTTTCATGAGATGTTGTCTCTGTTTGATTTAGTGACCTGAACCAGGCTTGCTGCAAGAACTGTAGCATGTCTCCTCCTGGAACTCTGTGTATTGCCAAGGATTTTATTGAGTGTGAAGAAGCCAGTTACTGCACGTATCCTTCATGATCATTATTGTATACCTGGGCTGTTAACATCTAGCAGCACAGGACAGTTAACATCTAGCAACACAGGACAGTTAACATCTAGCAGCACAGGACAGTTAACATCTAGCAGCACAGGACAGTTAACATCTAGCCACACAGGACAGTTAATATCTAGCAGCACAGGACAGTTAACATCTAGCCACACAGGACAGTTAATATCTAGCAGCACAGGACAGTTAACATCTAGCCACACAGGACAGTTACTATCTAGCAGCACTCGACATTTAACATCTAGCAGCACAGGACAGTTAACATCTAGCCACACAGGACAGTTAACATCTAGCAGCACATGACAGTTAACATCTAGCCACACAGGACAGTTAACATCTAGCAGCACATGACAGTTAACATCTAGCCACACAGGACAGTTAACATCTAGCAACACAGGACAGTTAACATCTAGCAGCACAGGACAGTTAACATCTAGCAGCACAGGACAGTTAACATCTAGCAGCACAGGACAGTTAACATCTAGCCACACAGGAAGTCAACATCTAGCAGCACATGACAGTTAACATCTAGCCACACAGGACAGTTAACATCTAGCAACACAGGACATTTAACATCTAGCAGCACAGGACAGTTAACATCTAGCAGCACAGGACAGTTAACATCTAGCAGCACTGGACATTTAACATCTAGCAGCACAGGACAGTTAACATCTAGCAGCACAGGACAGTTAACATCTAGCAGCACAGGACAGTTAACATCTAGCAGCACATGACAGTTAACATCTAGCCACACAGGACAGTTAACATCTAGCCACACAGGACAGTTAACATCTAGCAGCACAGGACAGTTAACATCTAGCAGCACATGACAGTTACCATCTAGCCATACAGGACAGTTAACATCTAGCAGCACAGGACAGATAACATCTAGCAACACAGGACAGTTAACATCTAGCAGCACAGGACAGTTAACATCTAGCCACACAGAATAGTTAACATCTAGCCACACAGGAAGTTAACATCTAGCAGCACAGGACAGTTAACATCTAGCCACACAGGACAGTTAACATCTAGCCACACAGAACAGTTAACATCTAGCAACACAGGACAGTTAACATCTAGCAGCACAGGACAGGTTAACATCTAGCAGCACAGGACAGTTAACATCTAGCAACACTGGACATTTAACATCTAGCCACACACGACAGTTAACATCTAGCCACACAGGACAGTTAACATCTAGCAATATAGGACGGTTTCAATTCTACCATCCCTGGAAAATTACCATCTAGAAAGCCTGTAAAATTACCATCTAGCAGCACATGACATTTAACATCTAGCAACACAGGATATATAACATCTAGCAACACAGGACAGTTAACATCTAGCCACACAGGACATTTAACATCTAGCCACACAGGACATTTAACATCTAGCCACACAGGACATTTAACATCTAGCAGCACAGGATATATAACATCTAGCAGCACAGGACAGTTAACATCTAGCCACACAGGACATTTAACATCTAGCCACACAGGACATTTAACATCTAGCCACACAGGACATTTAACATCTAGCAGCACAGGACATTTAACATCTAGCAGCACAGGACAGTTAACATCTAGCAGCACAGGACATTTAACATCTAGCCACACAGGACAGTTAACATCTAGCCACACAGGACAGTTAACATCTAGCCACACAGGACAGTTAACATCTAGCCACACAGGACAGTTAACATCTAGCCCACAGGACAGCTAACATCTAGTAGCACAGGACAGCTAACATCTAGCAGCACAGGCCAGTTAACATCTAGCAGCACAGGACAGTTAACATCTAGCAGCACAGGACAGTTAACATCTAGCAGCACAGGACAGTTAACATCTAGCAGCACAGGACAGTTAACATCTAGCCACACAGGACAGTTAACATCTAGCCACACAGGACAGTTAACATCTAGCCACACAGGACAGTTAACATCTAGCCACACAGGACAGCTAACATCTAGCAGCACAGGGACAGTTAACATCTAGCAGCACAGGACAGTTAACATCTAGCAGCACATGACAGTTAACATCTAGCAGCACATGACAGTTAACATCTAGCAGCACATGACAGTTAACATCTAGCCACACAGGACAGTTAACATCTAGCCACACAGGACAGTTAACATCTAGCCACACAGGACAGTTAACATCTAGCAGCACAGGACATTTAACATCTAGCCACACAGGAAGTTAACATCTAGCCACACAGGACAGTTAACATCTAGCCACACAGGACAGTAACATCTAGCCACACAGGACAGTTAACATCTAGCCACACAGGACAGTTAACATCTAGCCACACAGGACAGTTAACAACTAGCCACACAGGACAGTTAACATCTAGCCACACAGGGCAGTTAACATCTAGCCACACAGGACAGCTAACATCTAGCAGCACAGGACAGTTAACATCTAGCAGCACAGGACAGTTAACATCTAGCAGCACAGGACAGTTAACATCTAGCAGCACAGGACAGTTAACATCTAGCCACACAGGACAGTTAACATCTAGCCACACAGGACAGTTAACATCTAGCCACACAGGACAGTTAACATCTAGCCCCACATAACAGCTAACATCTAGTAGCACAACGGACAGTTAGTATCTAGCAGCACAGGACAGTTAACATCTAGCATCACAGGACAGTTAACATCTAGCAGCACATGACAGTTAACATCTAGCAGCACATGACAGTTAACATCTAGCCACACAAGACAGTAACATCTAGCCACACAGGACAGTTAACATCTAGCCACACAGGACAGTTAACATCTAGCAGCACAGGACATTTAACATCTAGCCACACAGGAAGTTAACATCTATCCACACAGGACAGTTAACATCTAGCCACACAGGACAGTTAACATCTAACCACACAGGACAGTTAACATCTAGCCACACAGGACAGTTAACATCTAGCCACACAGGACAGTTAACATCTAGCAGCACAGGACATTTAACATCTACTAGCCACACAGGACAGTTAACATCTAGTCCACACAGGACAGTGTAACATCTAGCAGCACAGGACAGTTAACATCTAGCAGCACAGGACAGTTAACATCTAGCAGCACATGGACAGTTAACATCTAGCCACACAGGACAGTTAACATCTAGCCACACAGGACAGTTAACATCTAAGCCACACAGGACAGTTAACATCTAGCAACACAGGACAGTTAACATCTAGCCACACAGGACAGTAAACATAGCTAGCACACAGGACAGTAACATCTAGCAGCCACACAGGACAGTTTAACATCTAGCCACACAGGACAGTTAACATCTAGCCACACAGGACAGTAACATCTAGCCACACAGGACAGTTAACATCTAGCCACACAGGACAGTTAACATCTAGCCACACAGGACAGTTAACATCTAGCCACACAGGACAGCTAACATCTAGCAGCCATGGACATTTAACATCTAGCAGCACAGGACAGTTAACATCTAGCAGCACAGGACAGTTAACATCTAGCAGCACAGGACAGTTAACATCTAGCAGCACATGACAGTTAACATCTAGCCACACAGGACAGTTAACATCTAGCCACAAGGACATTAACATCTAGCAGCACAGGACAGTTAACATCTAGCAGCACATGACAGTTAACCATCTAGCCATCACAGGACAGTTAACATCTAGCAGCACGGAAACACAGGACAGTTAACATCTAGCAGCACAGGACAGTTAACATCTAGCCACACAGAATAGTTAACATCTAGCCACACAGGAAGTTAACATCTAGCAGCACAGGACAGTTAACATCTAGCCACACAGGACCAGTTAACATCTAGCCACACAGAACAGTTAACATCTAGCAACACAGGACAGTTAACATCTAGCAGCACAGGACAGGTTAACATCTAGCAGCACAGGACAGTTAACATCTAGCAACACTGGACATTTAACATCTAGCCACACACGACAGTTAACATCTAGCCACACAGGACAGTTAACATCTAGCAATATAGGACGGTTTCAATTCTACCATCCCTGGAAAATTACCATCTAGAAAGCCTGTAAAATTACCATCTAGCAGCACATGACATTTAACATCTAGCAACACAGGATATATAACATCTAGCAGCACAGGACAGTTAACATCTAGCCACACAGGACATTTAACATCTAGCCACACAGGACATTTAACATCTAGCCTCACAGGACATTTAACATCTAGCAGCACAGGATATATAACATCTAGCAGCACAGGACAGTTAACATCTAGCCACACAGGACATTTAACATCTAGCCACACAGGACATTTAACATCTAGCCACACAGGACATTTAACATCTAGCAGCACAGGACAGTTAACATCTAGCAGCACAGGACATTTAACATCTAGCCACACAGGACATTTAACATCTAGCCACACAGGACATTTAACATCTAGCAGCACAGGACATTTAACATCTAGCAGCACAGGACAGTTAACATCTAGCAGCACAGGACATTTAACATCTAGCCACACAGGACAGTTAACATCTAGCCACACAGGACAGTTAACATCTAGCCACACAGGACAGTTAACATCTAGCCACACAGGACAGTTAACATCTAGCCACACAGGACAGCTAACATCTAGTAGCACAGGACAGCTAACATCTAGCAGCACAGGACAGTTAACATCTAGCATCACAGGACAGTTAACATCTAGCAGCACAGGACAGTTAACATCTAGCCACACAGGACAGTTAACATCTAGCCACACAGGACAGTTAACATCTAGCCACACAGGACAGTTAACATCTAGCCACACAGGACAGCTAACATCTAGCAGCACAGGACAGTTAACATCTAGCAGCACAGGACAGTTAACATCTAGCAGCACATGACAGTTAACATCTAGCAGCACATGACAGTTAACATCTAGCAGCACATGACAGTTAACATCTAGCCACACAGGACAGTTAACATCTAGCCACACAGGACAGTTAACATCTAGCCACACAGGACAGTTAACATCTAGCAGCACATGACATTTAACATCTAGCCACACAGGAAGTTAACATCTAGCAACACAGGACAGTTAACATCTAGCAGCACAGGACAGTTAACATCTAGCCACACAGAATAGTTAACATCTAGCCACACAGGAAGTTAACATCTAGCAGCACAGGACAGTTAACATCTAGCCACACAGGACAGTTAACATCTAGCCACACAGAACAGTTAACATCTAGCAACACAGGACAGTTAACATCTAGCAGCACAGGACAGGTTAACATCTAGCAGCACAGGACAGTTAACATCTAGCAACACTGGACATTTAACATCTAGCCACACACGACAGTTAACATCTAGCCACACAGGACAGTTAACATCTAGCAATATAGGACGGTTTCAATTTTACCATCCCTGGAAAATTACCATCTAGAAAGCCTGTAAAATTACCATCTAGCAGCACATGACATTTAACATCTAGCAACACAGGATATATAACATCTAGCAGCACAGGACAGTTAACATCTAGCCACACAGGACATTTAACATCTAGCCACACAGGACATTTAACATCTAGCCTCACAGGACATTTAACATCTAGCAGCACAGGATATATAACATCTAGCAGCACAGGACAGTTAACATCTAGCCACACAGGACATTTAACATCTAGCCACACAGGACATTTAACATCTAGCCACACAGGACATTTAACATCTAGCAGCACAGGACATTTAACATCTAGCAGCACAGGACAGTTAACATCTAGCAGCACAGGACATTTAACATCTAGCCACACAGGACAGTTAACATCTAGCCACACAGGACAGTTAACATCTAGCCACACAGGACAGTTAACATCTAGCCACACAGGACAGTTAACATCTAGCCACACAGGACAGCTAACATCTAGTAGCACAGGACAGCTAACATCTAGCAGCACAGGCCAGTTAACATCTAGCAGCACAGGACAGTTAACATCTAGCAGCACAGGACAGTTAACATCTAGCATCACAGGACAGTTAACATCTAGCAGCACAGGACAGTTAACATCTAGCCACACAGGACAGTTAACATCTAGCCACACAGGACAGTTAACATCTAGCCACACAGGACAGTTAACATCTAGCCACACAGGACAGCTAACATCTAGCAGCACAGGACAGTTAACATCTAGCAGCACAGGACAGTTAACATCTAGCAGCACATGACAGTTAACATCTAGCAGCACATGACAGTTAACATCTAGCAGCACATGACAGTTAACATCTAGCCACACAGGACAGTTAACATCTAGCCACACAGGACAGTTAACATCTAGCCACACAGGACAGTTAACATCTAGCAGCACAGGACATTTAACATCTAGCCACACAGGAAGTTAACATCTAGCCACACAGGACAGTTAACATCTAGCCACACAGGACAGTAACATCTAGCCACACAGGACAGTTAACATCTAGCCACACAGGACAGTTAACATCTAGCCACACAGGACAGTTAACAACTAGCCACACAGGACAGTTAACATCTAGCCACACAGGGCAGTTAACATCTAGCCACACAGGACAGCTAACATCTAGCAGCACAGGACAGTTAACATCTAGCAGCACAGGACAGTTAACATCTAGCAGCACAGGACAGTTAACATCTAGCAGCACAGGACAGTTAACATCTAGCCACACAGGACAGTTAACATCTAGCCACACAGGACAGTTAACATCTAGCCACACAGGACAGTTAACATCTAGCCCCACATAACAGCTAACATCTAGTAGCACACGACAGTTAGTATCTAGCAGCACAGGACAGTTAACATCTAGCATCACAGGACAGTTAACATCTAGCAGCACATGACAGTTAACATCTAGCAGCACATGACAGTTAACATCTAGCCACACAGGACAGTTAACATCTAGCCACACAGGACAGTTAACATCTAGCCACACAGGACAGTTAACATCTAGCAGCACAGGACATTTAACATCTAGCCACACAGGAAGTTAACATCTATCCACACAGGACAGTTAACATCTAGCCACACAGGACAGTAACATCTAGCCACATAGGACAGTTAACATCTAGCCACACAGGACAGTTAACATCTAACCACACAGGACAGTTAACATCTAGCCACACAGGACAGTTAACATCTAGCCACACAGGACAGTTAACATCTAGCAGCACAGGACATTTAACATCTAGCCACACAGGAAGTTAACATCTATCCACACAGGACAGTTAACATCTAGCAGCACAGGACAGTTAACATCTAGCAGCACATGACAGTTAACATCTAGCCACACAGGACAGTTAACATCTAGCCACACAGGACAGTTAACATCTAGCCACACAGGACAGTTAACATCTAGCCCCACATAACAGCTAACATCTAGTAGCACACGACAGTTAGTATCTAGCAGCACAGGACAGTTAACATCTAGCAGCACAGGACAGTTAACATCTAGCAGCACAGGACAGTTAACATCTAGCAGCACATGACAGTTAACATCTAGCAGCACATGACAGTTAACATCTAGCCACACAGGACAGTTAACATCTAGCTACACAGGACAGTTAACATCTAGCAGCACAGGACATTTAACATCTAGCCACACAGGAAGTTAACATCTATCCACACAGGACAGTTAACATCTAGCCACACAGGACAGTAACATCTAGCCACACAGGACAGTTAACATCTAGCCACACAGGACAGTTAACATCTAGCCACACAGGACAGTTAACATCTAGCCACACAGGACAGCTTAACATCTAGCCACACAGGACAGTTAACATCTAGCCACACAGGACAGCTAACATCTAGTAGCACAGGACAGTTAACATCTAGCAGCACAGGACAGTTAACATCTAGCAGCACAGGACAGTTAACATCTAGCAGCACAGGACAGTTAACATCTAGCAGCACAGGACAGTTAACATCTAGCAGCACAGGACAGTTAACATCTAGCAGCACAGGACAGTTAACATCTAGCAGCACATGACAGTTAACGTCTAGCAGCACAGGACAGTTAACATCTAGCCACACAGGACAGTTAACATCTAGCCACACAGGACAGTTAACATCTAGCCACACAGGACAGTTAACATCTAGCAGCACAGGACATTTAACATCTAGCCACACAGGAAGTTAACATCTATCCACACAGGACAGTTAACATCTAGCCACACAGGACAGTAACATCTAGCCACACAGGACAGTTAACATCTAGCCACACAGGACAGTTAACATCTAGCCACACAGGACAGTTAACATCTAGCCACACAGGACAGTTAACATCTAGCCGCACAGGACAGTTAACATCTAGTAGCACAGGACAGTTAACATCTAGCAGCACTGGACATTTAACATCTAGCAGCACATGACAGTTAACATCTAGCCACACAGGACAGTTAACATCTAGCCACACAGGACAGTTAACATCTAGCCACACAGGACAGTTAACATCTAGTAGCACAGGACAGTTAACATCTAGCAGCACAGGACAGTTAACATCTAGCAGTACAGGACAGTTAACGTGTAGCAGAACAGGACAATTAACATTTAGCAGCATAGGACAGGGGAAGAAAACTTGTATTCTTAGGGAGATAACTAAACAATTAAAGCATTAAAAATAGTTTTTATTAATTTAAAAGTGGGCGGTTATCATTGATTGTAGTGGGCGAGTTATAAACTCTATCATTACACACATGGCCCAGGTTACAGATCTTCAAATGAAAACCGTGATAAAGTAGGTTTATAATTACTAAAGGCTGAATAGAGGGTGAGGTGGTCGGGCGGAGTGGCCAAGAAGTGGGTGCAGGACGATTGTGCATTGTTAAGGGAGTGGTGGGGCTGTGTGACGGAGTGGCTATAGAGTTTGAGGTGGTAAGTACACGCGCAAAATCACTTCCGGTTGTTCCTTATTACCGGGTGGACGTGTTGGGAGGAGAATAGTTTGAGGTGGGAGTAAAAGAGAGTCTATCATGTCTATGTCTGGCCAGATAATTGCTGCTGCTCCTTGTTAAGGGGGGGGGGGGTCGGGCTGTGTGGCGGAATTTCTTTGAAATGTTAAGGGGTGGTCGGGCTGTGTGGCGGAATTTCTTTGAAATGTTAAGGGGTGGTCGGGCTGTGTGGCGGAATGTCTTTGAAATGTTAAGGGGTGGTCGGGCTGTGTGGCGGAATGTCTTTGAAATGTTAAGGGGTGAGTCGGGGCTGTGTGGCGGAATGTCTTTGAAATGTTAAGGGGTGGTCGGGCTGTGTGGCGGAATGTCTTTGAAATGTTAAGGGGTGGTCGGGCTGTGTGGCGGAATTTCTTTGAAATGTTAAGGGGTGGTCGGGCTGTGTGGCGGAATTTCTTTGAAATGGGTGGAGGGCGGTTTTATTGTTCAGGGGGTGGTCCTCCTGTGTGGCGGAATGACTATGGAGTGAATGGAAGATGGTTTACCTTGTAATCGGGATGCTCAGGATGTGTCACGGAATGGTTATGGAGTGGATGGAAGATGGTTTACCTTGTAATCGGGATGCTCAGGATGTGTCACGGAATGGTTATGGAGTGGATGGAAGATGGTTTACCTTGTAATCGGGATGCTCAGGATGTGTCACGGAATGGTTATAAAGTGGATGGAAGATGGTTTACCTTGTAATCGGGATGCTCAGGATGTGTCACGGAATGGTTATGGAGTGGATGGAAGATGGTTTACCTTGTAATCGGGATGCTCAGGATTTATCACGGAATGGTTATGGAGTGGATGGAAGATGGTTTACCTTGTAATCGGGATGCTCAGGATGTGTCACGGAATGGTTATGGAGTGGATGGAAGATGGTTTACCTTGTAATCGGGATGCTCAGGATGTGTCACGGAATGGTTATGGAGTGGATGGAAGATGGTTTACCTTGTAATCGGGATGCTCAGGATGTGTCACGGAATGGTTATGGAGTGGATGGAAGATGGTTTACCTTGTAATCGGGATGCTCAGGATGTGTCACGGAATGGTTATGGAGTGGATGGAAGATGGTTTACCTTGTAATCGGGATGCTCAGGATGTGTCACGGAATGGTTATGGAGTGGATGGAAGATGGTTTACCTTGTAATCGGGATGCTCAGGATGTGTCACGGAATGGTTATGGAGTGGATGGAAGATGGTTTACCTTGTAATCGGGATGCTCAGGATGTGTCACGGAATGGTTATGGAGTGGATGGAAGATGGTTTACCTTGTAATCGGGATGCTCAGGATGTGTCACGGAATGGTCATGGAGTGGATGGAGAACGGTCTTCCTTGTTAAGGGGGTGGTCAGTGTGTGTGGCAGAGTGTCTATGGAGTTTGAGGTGAGAAGTAAAAGATGGTCTATCGTGTCTATGTCTGGTTAGATAAAGGATTCCCTTTGTTGTTGAGGGACGAGGTGGCTGAATGTAGAATTGGTTATATAAGTTCTGCCATTCGATGTTAAGGGACGGATTGGCCAAGTGGATGAGTGGCTAGATATGTGCTGTCGTGACTTGTTAAGGGACGGGGTGGCCGAGTGGAGGAGTGGCTAGATAAGTGCTGCCATTCGTTGTTAAGGGAAGGGTTGGCCGAGTGGAGATGTGCCTAGATAAGTGCTGTCGTGACTTGTTAAGGGAAGGGTTGGTCAAGTGGAGAAGTGGCTAGATAAGTGCTGCCGTTACTTGTTAAGGGACGTGGTGGCGGTGTGACATAGTCGATGGGTTGTTTTGAGCCCTGTGTGGTGGTTGGGGGATAGTTTATTAGCAGTTTGTAACTGAGAACAATTTCACGTCCGTTCAATTCAACACCCCTGACCAAACTGTCATTCCGCTGTTTCTCCCTCGTGACGTCAACTTCCGTCTTCACGTGGTGTTTTTCCGAGGTTGTAACCTTGAGTACTTTCGTGTTGGCGTTACTTGTGTTTAAGCGTTCTACCGATGAGTTCTATTCAATATTGTACGTGTTTCATCCTTGACCACTCTTCCATAACTATTCTTTTGTTAATACTGCTCTAGCTTATTCTTGTTAACAATTGATACATGGCAATACACACACACACACACACACACACACACACACACACACACACACACACACACACACACACACACACACACCGTCACACACACACACACACACACAAATCCATTGCGACTGTCTGCGTCTAATTTATGAAAACAGTTTACAGCTTTCACGTGTTTCTTCTTCTATCTGTACATGGTATTCATTGCATTTTCCCATGATTAGACATATCGCTGTTTGTTATCAACTACTTTCACATGTCGCTTGCTGTTGTGAAGTCTTCAAGGTACCTTCCACAAGACTGTTCCAATATAGTTGTAACAACTCACTTTGTCTTAAGAATATTCTCATTTACTTGTATACTACAATGTGGCATTTCTTTCTTCCTAGAGGCAGCTATTTCTTACGATTTAAATAAAACCCTAGTTGTTCACTGTGTGCAACAACCGCACCTACTAAAGGTTGCAGAACCTGCTAACTTTGTCGTCCGCATATTTAATTTTTACGATGTTATGTCCCCAAATGGTGAATCCTCCTATACATTCTACATGTCTGAAAATAATGTCATAGTATAAGGAAAATAGAGTTCTGCATATTGACAGCTATCAGAGATGTTTCATCTTGTCTGTTCGTTATCCAAGCTTCACAACCATACACAAGTACATTAACATACGTTTCCTAGTTGTAATTGACATCTTTTTATTGGTCAGTATGTTTTCCATTTTGCAAAAGCCGCACTATTTCAACTTTGCCTAACCTGGCATTGAAGTCCCCACGGATTATAACTTTGTCTCCTGTGGGAACATATGTTAATACTTTGTGCAGGTCTTCAAAGAACTTGTTTTTGACGTCATCTTCATTGGTCATGATTGGTGCGTAGACACTCACAATGGTTGCATGCTTCCTTCCATTCAGCAGGGGGTAACCTAATAATCATAAGCCTGCCATTTATAGCCTTCGGAGAGTCAGCTAGTTTGCCGACCAGGGCTGACTTAATGGCAAATCCCACACCAGACTGGCGTCTTTCCTCACTTTTCCTCCCACTAAAGAAGAATGTGTAGCCGGCACCTACTTCACAGATTTGGCCTTCGTCTGCAAGTCAAGTCTCGCTCAAGACTGCAATGTCGATGTTGTACCTGCCCAGCTCTCTACCAATCAGTGCTGTTCGTCTCTCTGGACCCGGCACGCCGTCTCTATCAAGTAGGGTGCGTACATTCCAAGTTCCGATTGTCAAGGGAATATGGTTAGCTCCTTTAGCTTTACCTGTGTTTACATTGTTTGTATGTGGACCGCAGTATAGGGTAGACCCCTCTAGTTATTCGACGTCGTTCTGGCACGGTCCATCATAGACCCCTCTAGTTATTTGACGTCGTTCTGGCACGGTCCATCATAGACCCCTCTAGTTATTTGACGTCGTTGTAACAAAACCGCCGGGGCTTGGACTGGTTTGCTACTATAGATACTATCCCCAGCCTTTGCTCCAACCACCTCGCTAGCACTTCACATCTACCAGGCCCCACACAAGCCGGGACAGCTGAACCCCCCTCCCCTACCTAGGGTTTCCTACCCCAAGGGGGCTCGGACAAACCACAAGTCATACCACTGCACAAAGTCAAGGCTAACATAACAAAATTTAATTCATAAATACGTCTACTGCAACACAGCGAAGGATGGCTGAAAGCCAGATTATAAGACAATATGTACAAGAGCAGATCTAGAGATGATTCTTTTTCATCATAGAGACTGTGACTATAGTTCGTGCGGTCGTCCTGTCGTGGTTACGACTCACCCAGGAACCTCCAGTGGACAGGAACTCCAAGGTGTGATGCCTCTCCAAAGTTCCCTCTGCTTACAGTGACCCAAATCTTGGGCTGATCAAGCGTAGTACCACTGCCTGACCGACCCTGCACTGGTGATCAAGGATCCTCCCTTGATGTCTTACTATATCACCGTCACACTCTACGGATGAAGTCTGGGCCGACCCTAGACTACTAGCGGTCTCCCAACTGCAGACAAGTACGTGTAGCACCGTACCCTAATGTCCAAGAGTCGGGATGCTCTTCTGTCTCGTAAGTGACTGACACACTGATAAGTCACCTATAACATGAGCGTTCGCTCCACATAAACACAATGTCACTTGCAAAGTCTAACAGGTGAATACCACCCTTCACCTATTCCACATAAACACAATGTCACTTGCAAAGTCTATCAGGTGACTACAACACTTCACCTATTCCCATGTCTCTTGGAATAATAGATCTTCACAAATTCACAAGTAACTACCCTGGTCGAAGGGTATCAATCACATCCTAACCAATGTAGCAGAATGAATATCATATCAGTATTAGCTTAGGGGTGCAAGACTACAGCACGCTTGAGCATCCATATAGAACAGTAAGAAGGATGCTCAAGTCGTGACGTGGCTTGTTGTTGGGTAGTTACCACCAAGGACGAGGGAAGAGAAGACAACATCATAATTGATTAGTACTTGGATTTTGTATCGACCATCATGTGCAAATAAAGCCTGTTTTGAAATAACACAGCAGAACTTGTTGATCCTCTGTATACGCATTGTTACAGATGGATAAATGGTGCCGCATACAGGATTCGATTTTTTACTTGAATGTCGCGTGAACAACGTGAAGTACGAAAGTCAACATGCCGCATGCTAAAGTGGACCAACCAATTTGTTGAGGTATGAACTAAATTTTAGACATTCATTAAATAAAAGAAAAAAAAGTTCAAAATCGGACCAACTATAATTGAATCAAAGTCAAAATTTAAGCGTTTTTCAGACTACCTAAATTAAACTTACACACATCAAGATTTTTGAATGGAGCCATCTACATAACATGATTGCCTATGACTGTGGAGTTTTATCAAGCTGTTTTTCGTCAGAAATACTTGAAGCAACGTGATGTTTGTCGAATTGCTGTGAGGTTTGACTTGCATTATTACAGCCGTTAAGTAACCTTGTGTTGAAGGTCACACATTTACATACTAGCAAAGAAATCTCAAGACAGCTATAAACAACTCGAATTCAATAGAGAATTGGTTTAAAGGAGCTGTTTCCTTTTGTTATGTTCATTTAATATTGACTTTGAGAACCTGAAGAAAAATGAGAGCTTATTTTGAGTCAACCCTATTGCTCCTTCAATTGGAAATTACGAGAAAATACAGTTGCGTTCGCTCATCTTGAACTCCAGCAAATCAAAATGTTTTCAACAAAAGCGAACATTTCAACAGGGTGTCGACCTGCTGAAGAGAAGACCCAAATTAAATCGTTCTATCGAGCTGGACTCGCTTTCAAGCCGACGCCTTGAAGAGCCCTGTTAGGGTGAAAAGAAACTGCAAGTCTGGTAGGGGCCCGACCAGGGGCTGAAAGTGAAAGTAACGAAACCTGAGACGCTGGAAGAAGGATATCACTGAAGTCACGTTTGGATGGCTACTAAATAATACGAACTCCAGACGTTTGAGTTATACATGAACCGTGACAAGGGAAATTTTTAAAGAACGTACGTGAATTCACGCTTCTCTTGGATCAAGGAAAGACATGCTTGACGGTAATTAATTAAAGTATAACTGCTAGGAGAACATTTTTTAATGTGATTTTAATAAGATCATTTAGATAAATTGTTATAAATGTGAATTTGCTTGTATAGGTGTATAGTAAAATATTTCAGCATGGCAGAAGAAGGTTCACTGACACAAGTTTTGACTGGGGTAGGAACGGTAATAGGTAAACTCAACACAGTCATGAAACAACAAGGAATGGCAGCTGAAATTGTTAAATTTAGCGGACAGGCAAAAGATTTTAAGAAGTGGATAACTTCAATAGAGAAATATGCATATTTGGTGTCAGCATCAGATGAAGAGAAAATGAAACTTGCTTATCAGGCAGCAACAGAACCGGTTTCTGATCATATCAGAAGAAAATTAGAAGCTAGGGTAGATGAGACATGGGAGCAGTTCAAGGACGATTTAGCCCATAAGTACGCTGAAATAACGGACCCACAACATGCGTTTTCGGTGTTAAGACAGTCCAAACAAAACACTGGAGAAACTGTACAATTGTTCAGCGATAGGTTGATTAGCATGGCTGAAGAAGCATTCTTAGGACAGAACGTACGAGGAGAAGAGGTGGAGCGGATGTTGGTCGGGATTTTTGTAGATGGTATAAAATCAGATGGACTGAAATTTAAGCTGATGAGGGAAAATCCTGAGAGATTATCACAAGCTGTAGATATAGCAGTACAAGAGGAGAACTTGAGACGTAGATTTAGATTGAGAGTAGGACGAGAAATAGGTACCAGTCGAGAAGATAGGATTGAAGAGCCCATGGAGATAGGACAAACAAGGTTCGGATGGAATAGGAGAGGAGGTATACAGACATTACAAGGTAGTAATAGAAATGCTTATGATGAAAGAAGACAAATGAGAAATCCTACAAGTGAGACGGTAGGTAACACAAATAACACAAATATAGTCTGTTGGTCTTGTGGCCAACGTGGACACATTTTTCGCTTCTGTGGTAACAGGCGTGTCCAGTCGAATACACAAAGTAGAAATGGCAATAGCAGATTAAATAGGAATGTTGAAGATAGACACAGAAGTTTTACAAGTACAAGAACGCAGGAAAACCGACGCCCTACCTATTAAATAGGACCTGTAGTAGGAGGGAAAATAACAAGGTCCCAAGATTTAAAGAATATTTTAATAACAGGTATAGTAGGACGAGTAGAGAATACTTTCAACTAGATGAAATCAAACAGTTTACAGAGAATAAAACAGATCCCAGCTCATGTATAATAGAAATAGGAAAATATAGAGTTCGTACATTAATTGATTCGGGAGCTCAGGTTAGTGTAATCAAAGAAAGTTTTTTATATAAAATAATGAGAAATTGCAGAATATTTAGGAGTCATAATAATCTTCACTCTGTTACAGGACACAATTTACAAGTAGTTGGCCAAACAATAATAAATCTTAAATTGGGGGGAGTCAACATAAGACATCTTTTCCATGTAGTGAAAGATTTAAATAGAAATATGCTTATAGGTAGAGATTTTCTAATAAAAAATGGTGTAAGACTTATGTTTGATCTACATAAATTAAAATTCAAGGACGTGTACGTAGATTTAGAGGAGGACATGCATATATCAGCACTGGTTAGAGTTAAAATGTCTACGACGTTAAAACAACAGTCAGGTAATTTGTTACAGGCAAAGGTAAAAAGATATCCATATTATTTAGCAGGACACACAGTTAGAATCACTGAATTGCAAAGGGAGGTAATTGATGAGCCTGGTCTAGAAGTTCCGGATGGAATAATATCATTAGATAAACACTTAACTTTTCCAGTAATGATTATTAACAACACAGGTAGAGAAATTAAATTATACAGAGGATGTGTAATAGCCAAAGTAGAACATAACATTAATGACATATTAGCAACAGATAGAGTAGAAATGCCGGGAATAAATTATTCAGAAACTCCTAGTGAAAGAATTAATAACAGACGCAGACGCGAAAGAAAAGGGAACGTGCAGAAGGATGAATTGATCCATCCATTCAGAAGAAATACAGCCCAAATACATTCACTAGACAAAATAACAAGAGAGCAAGAATTGTTGGCACAGTTAAAAACTCCACCAGAAAATAAGAAAGTATTAGAACAACTTATAAAAGAGAATCAGGATGTATTTGCAATTAATGATTTAGAATTGGGAAGGACAAAAACAGTTTCGATGGAAATAGATACTGGAGATTATCCACCAATTAGTTTAAAACCGTATAGAACTCCCCTAAGAAATAGAGACATTGTTGAAAAGGCAATAGAAGATATGTTGAAAGCAGGAATAATAACAAGTTCGAAGTCAGAATGGTCATCTCCGATAGTAATTGTGACCAAAGCTGATGGTTCACATCGATTCTGCTGCGACTACCGGGCGTTGAACAAAATCACTAAAAATATAGCGTACCCATTACCGGTGATTGACGATATTTTGGGCTTACTTAATGGGTCTACTTTCTTTACCACGTTAGATGCAAGATCAGGATTTTGGTGTATACCTATGTCCCCAGACGCCCAGAAAAAGAGTGCTTTTTGTACACACGCAGGTTCTTACGAATTCTTACGAATGCCTTTTGGAGTACGTACAGCGCCCTCTTATTATATGCTATTAATAATCAAGTATTAGAGGGTATGCAAAAGTTTGCATTGGCATACATAGATGACATTTTAATTTATACAGCAGGAGATGTAGATGATCACTTAAAACATGTAAAATTAGTATTCGACAGATTAAGAATACATGATGTCAAACTGAAGCTCAGTAAATGCGAATTTTTAAAAACAGAAACAAAGTATTTGGGGTATATTATTAATAGAGACGGAATTAAACCAGATCAGGATAAGGTAAAGGTTATTAAGGAACTACCTCCTCCAACTAACGTAAAAGAAGTTCGTGCGTTTATCGGAACCTGTGGGTATTATCGGCGTTTCATTCCAGGGTTCTCAAAAATAGCAGAGCCTATTACTAACTTAACTGGCAAATACGCTAGATTTAAGTGGGATGATGAATGTCAAAAAGCGTTCGAGTTTTTAAAAAATAGCTTAACAGTAGTGCCACTATTGACATATCCAGATTTGAATAAACAGTTAATATTATATACAGATGCTTCAGATAATGCTATAGGAGCGTGTTTGGTTCAACCATATGAAGGAAAAGAATCTGGAATACCAGGGGTTAAAAATGAAAGGCCAATCTATTTCTTGTCTCATAAACTTAGCAGGTCTCAGCGGAAATGGTCGACTATTGAGAAGGAGGCTTATGCTATTCATTATGCTCTTCAGAAACTTAACTACTATCTACATAACGCAAATTTCATTATTAGAACTGACCACATGCCTTTAAAATCTTTGTTAGAAGCTCCAGTGCAGAACAGGAAAATACAGACATGGGCGTTGAATCTACAGGGATACAATACTAGAATAGAATACATACCAGGTAGGAACAACACATGTGCAGATCTATTATCTAGAATCCCGTATCCACAGTCATCAGGAAACTCGGAAGACGAAGGTGAACCGGAGATAGACGACCGAAACTGGCAAGTAAATATATTAGATTCTGCCATAATAAATAGAGAAGATTTTGAGAGTTTACTGTCGGATCAAGAGTCTGAACCTAGAGCAGAAGACCCACATTTAGCACAATTTAATATGAAAGAAGAACAAGAATTAGATCCAAAAGTCTTAGAAATAAAACAGAAATTAAAAGAAACGGATGAGAATAAGTATAAGAAGAATTATTTAGTTTTGCTAGAGGATGAACAGTTATATTACATGAGTGAAAGAAACGAACAGCTAAGGAAATATATTCCAAAACATTTGGAAAGTGAAGTTTTAAAAGCATATCATGATGAGAATGGTCATCTCGGTCGTGATAAATTAGTGAAAGCACTTACGAATAAATATTATTGGCCGAATTTATTTAAAACTGCTTGTAAATATGTCGATACGTGTGAAAGATGCAGATTAAGGAATATGAAAACAATTAAGTGTCCCTTACAAGATACAGATATTCCTCAGTTTCCAATGCAAAAAGTTAGTTTAGATATATCAGGTCCTCACCCTAGAACATTATCAGGGAACGTATATCTAATTCATATGGTGGACGTCTACAGTCTCTGGCCGGAAGTTTATGCAATCCCAGATAAGAGCGCAGATACTATCATTAATATTTTTTTACAGGAATTCGTACCAAGATTTAGTTGCCCACAGATTGTACTCACGGATAATGGTAAAGAATTTGTGAATAAGAAATTCGAAAAGTTATTAAAAGATTTGAATATAAAACATATAAAGACCTCATACTATAGACCTTCTTCAAATGCTAAGAACGAAAGACAACATAGAACATTGTACGATATTATAGCAAAGATTGTCGATGAACATGAAAAAGATTGGGATCTATTCCTAGGACCTGCGCTTAGCGCTATACGCACAAATCAAAATGAGAGCACAGGGTTTTCACCATTTTATTTATTACACGGGAGAGAGCCAATACTACCCATAGATAATCTGTTAAAACCAAGACGTAAATATATGGGGGAAGACTTTCAAGAGGTCATCATACAAGAAATGCATAAAGCACATGTAAGATTAAAGAACAATATAATTAAAGCTAGAGAAAGACAGAAAAAGTACAGAAACGTGAATACAAAATTACAGGAATTCAAAGTAGGTGATAGAGTTTATTATAAGAAGCATAGAAGGAACTCTAAGTTTGATGCTCGTTGGGTTCCAGGTTATTACATTTTAGAAAAGCTAGGAAATGTATCGTACAGTATAAAGAACCAGATCACGGGACATATAGCAAGGGCACACGTAGAGCACTTAAGAAGAGATAATGATGATAAGGGAAATAATAATTATAATAATAATTATTATTCAGACACCGTATACTTAGATGAACAAGTCGTCAGAAGAGCTACAATACCCCCAGATTTTAGAAAAGATCCAGCACAAAGTCAATTAATAACAACTCCAGTTTGTGATGATACTCAAGAACAGACAATACCGAAAACGATAGAAGAAAAAAATATGAATGAGGGTCATTATGATAGTATAGAATCTATGGAAGAAGAGATAGGTGCTCCATTTAAAAATACTAGACAAGCAACGAAAAGGAGAATAGAGAGACAGAGAGAAAGAGAAGTGAAAAGACAGAGAAGAATTAGGGAAAATTCATCAAGCGACGAATATATACCCCTATTAGAAAGGTCGTTAAGAAACGATGATAAAAAAATTAGATTGGATATAGAAAAAAAAAGATTGGCAGCTGCTAGTAATAGACATACAGATGAAGAAGAAATGGATGAAAATTCAGAATCAAATAGTAGTATGGAAGAAAGTAATACTTTATACGAAGAAGAAGATATTGATGTGGAGATAGCACTTATTCAAAGGAACTTGGAGTTACTGAGGAAATGGAAACGTAGGAAATAAATTGATAGAAAATACTGCAGATAGCAAGATATAAATTTCATGATTTAAAAAGGAAAATGATACTTGAGGATGTATATGACACATTTGTTATGGAAAAGGGTTCTATTGATACTTATAATGAGTTGTCTTGAAGAATAGACATAATTAGGTATTAAGATAACTAATATGGATGTAAATTCGAGTGAGGTATATTTTTTTTACTGTAATTTTATTGCCAATTGATTTTATGGTTTGACTTCTTGAGTTTTCTTAAATAGATAAATAAGTTATTGTTAGTCCATAAAAGAGACTAACAATAGATAGGATGTATGTTATATTATTTTAAAATATGTTTTTCTTTGAATGAGTTAATACCTTTAATTGATATGAGGGGAAACATAAATGATGTATAAAAACTTGGGGGGGGGGGGGGGGTATGATGTCCTGTTGTGATTTTATTTCGCTTAACTCATAATTTAAGTGAATTGTCTTGTGTGTTAAATAAGAATTACCTTGTTTATAAATATGTTAGAAATCGGTTAAGTTGAGTTTAAATTATAAACAGTTATGATTTTGTCCAGTATAAAAACAATACACGGGACTTTATATAGAACCCTTCGTTCAGAAAATAGTAATAAACTACTGAGGACTAGTAGAGAGACACATTATCTTTGTGAATAATATGTTCATGGGTATATTCTGTTGCTGTGATAATCAGCATAAAGAGGTTGATATAGCTATGAAGTATTAGAAACATATGCCGGGGATGGTTATGGGAAAGTTAAAATAGGAGCTGCATTAAAGTCAGCATTAATTGAAGATATATGGATTGGATACCATATTATGAGTAACGATATGATAGTTGGTTAATAGAGAATAGATAAAAAGGGGGCTGTGAATGGCAGCATATAAGGTTGGGTATATGGAATAGATAAACAAGGAGGCGTGTCATGGGATGTGAGGGGGCAAAATATAGGAGCTGTGAAAAAACAGCGTTAATTAATTTAAAATGTTCATGGAATATGAACATTGGTTCATGGTTGAAGGTGAGATAAGTGAACTGTAGACAAGGTTGTGGATGGCAATATAAATGTTGAGTATATAAAAGAAAACTTAGATCAACTTAATTTATAGTGAACAGAGATGTATTTCATAAGATATATTTTAAAAAACTTTTTACAAAAGTTTTTTCGTTGGCAAGAGAGGTAAATGTGATTGTGTTGACTATTTCCTTATACTTTTCATAAATTGGGTGCGCACCCCTTCTTTACTTTTTTTTTAACTACATCTTTTCTGTCTATCCTGTGTTGTGTGAATGAGAAATTTCATAATGTCAAGTGTACGATAACGATTGATACGAGCCATTCTTATGATATATATATATATTTTGTAAAGAAACTTTGAAGAGCCAGAAACGAAGAAGAAATATAACTTCATAGTGGTTTGCTATGTGGTACAATTGGAAGGAAATATTCACCTAAAATAGAGTTAGTTTGGGGCGGCTTAGAGAAATTATGGGAGGTAAGGAGAGAAGGTGTAGGATAAAGGGGTTAGGAGTTAAGACTTTTGAAGAAGAAAAGTCTTTTAAAAGACAGGGAGGTGTAGCAGAATGAATATCATATCAGTATTAGCTTAGGGGTGCAAGACTACAGCACGCTTGAGCATCCATATAGAACAGTAAGAAGGATGCTCAAGTCGTGACGTGGCTTGTTGTTGGGTAGTTACCACCAAGGACGAGGGAAGAGAAGACAACATCATAATTGATTAGTACTTGGATTTTGTATCGACCATCATGTGCAAATAAAGCCTGTTTTGAAATAACACAGCAGAACTTGTTGATCCTCTGTATACGCATTGTTACACCAACACTGTCAATGTTCAACACCTCGGAATGGGGTCGATCCCTACCCTATCAAGCATGTCACTCCGGTGTTCACACCAATCAGTAAATCAATGTCTTAAGTCACTGGACCAAGTTTCGGCTTCACTAAGGTAAACCGTTGTAGGTACACACCACTCAAGCATGATAATATACAATGTGTCCCATGACGACCCAGCCGGGCCGGAAGCATAACAAACAGGCCATGGTGACTGGTAACAGAGATCACTTCCATCAACTTTGAAATTCACTACCTTGCAATCATCAAGGTTCTCACTGAGTTCGAATTCCACCAGTGCTTCACTGGCTAGAATCCACAGACGTTGTTGTCTTGGATCCTATCAGGATCTGTTGACCCTCGTCGGACTCTCTGCGGCGGTCATAGCATAGACCTACCGACTTATTCGGTACTCAGACTTTTCAATCGTTGATCTCGGCAGATTCCGATGACCGCTCCCAGTAATGCTTTAACCATCATCTTGATCGGCACTGGAATGAGCCGGTCCTTTAGAGCTCATGGTTAAACTCTGGAATCTCCTTAGGTATAGCAATAACAAATCCTGAAACACGGAGGGGGTGGTGTGAGTACTCAACTACAACAAGAACTAACTGCATCTCCACCATTACACCTGCCTCTCAGTTTTACATAATACAATAAAGATATATGTATGAGATCATCACATCGTAGATCCACTCTTAACTATAATGTATAGGCATGATGATGTAAGAGCAAGCAATGGTACACCTGTACATAGTCAAGTCACTCGTCTGGGCTACCACTAGCCCCCTAGCACCAGAGTCGACTGTATGACTCTGTCAAAGCATCCCTCGCCTGGTGCTAGTCCACTCCTGTTTCATCTCCCATCAGCAATCAACAAATTCACCTACTTCCCGTTCAGTGTAGGGATTACTTTATCTAGGAGGTGCCCAGCCGGACAAATCCTCCTTCCACACAGACTCACCAATTAATCAATCCCTTCACCCATGGTTTGATCAACTACACACATTAATAACTATATTACCATAATAAATTATACTCCTTATAATTCATTACTATAGTATTAACTAAGGATAACTCATGAATTGTTAAACTTAAATAACAAACTCATATCACAGCCATCGCTCTGTCCTGGGATCCCTGTCCCAGAACCTGAGTTGCCTTTGATTAACTGACCTTCCATTCTGGTCGGTCATCTCTGTGCCGCTCGAGCACAGCTTTGGTGGCCATCCACCAATACACTTTCCCACAGCTACTGTGGGTCCCGTGCATCCTGTCCCATGACGACTTAGGTCACGTCATCCAATGTAGCAAGGCATCCAGCCTCTCCTTTACCACACCTCAGCTCCACATTTTTGGGGGATCATTCCCCTTACATACTACTCCTACTTCACGGCAGTACCTCAAGTACTCCATGAACAGAGTCAGGTTTCTGGAAGAGTAGAATAATAGAGACAGACTCGGTTCGGTTCCTATCTTGGATCTACCTAAACGCAACGGCCTCGAATTAGAGAACGCCGCATCGCTCTCGGTCGGGTATGTTCAACCATCGGATAAGCACGATCGCTTTGGGACGGACCTGCAACCTAACGGGTCGGGCGGACCGGCCTTTTTCCCAGTCGGTTGACTAGACATACGCAAGATTGAACATGCACGGTCACTCTAGCTGACGGACATGTAAACAAGCAGTGACAATAGGTCTTATAAATACTTCCTATCAACCGTTATCCAATAAATGTAACACCATTCTTCCTACGAGGAATAACACTGGTAATATTACACCGCAAATACTTACCTGCCGACCTTTCCCATGAATCACACCTTGGTTCCAAGAATAATCACCACCACTGATCTAACATGTGAGTTACAATCATAATCTAACGAAGCAAATTATACATCTATAATAATAACAAGCCCTAACTTATCATTATTAACAGCATCTAGCACTTCTATGTAATGACTGACAAACAACCTGCCTTGCGTGTGTAATTACTAAACCAAACAAGTAACTGCTACACACTTGGTAAAGTACCGGAATCTTCCTGGCACAAAGCAGTGATAATATCATACCTATCACTAACCATGCAAATCATTTGTAAACTAACCGTTTATAATTCTATCAATCTATAAACAATGGTTTTACGCCAGTACTAGAAAGAACACACGTTCCGGCATATGGTGTATACACACGCTCAGCTGTTGAGCCCGTCTGTCAACACATCACTTCGCCGATCGATGATAGCTAATTAAATATGCAGGCGGCCGTCGGCAAATTTCTGCGCTTCGCTACGACGATCGCGGTCGGCAATTAATTCTCTTGGGAAGGTAGGCGCGGTATAAGGACAATAGTTGCACAATAGACAAAGTATTCAACTGACCTGTGATATACAATCACAATCTTGACTGCTGATGTCCCGCTCTGGCCGCGCACACTGACATCAACTTTCAGCAGCACGTTTCTGCGATCGTTCTACGATGAGGTCCGGCTGGCGACTGATCACGCCCAGCTAAGTGCGTCGTCACAATGCCTTCACTGCCCGAGTGAATTCCATGATCCACGGATAGGTCCAGCGTCACGGATTGTTCGACCATCCCGTGTTCCATGAGGCAATTGTGAGTCTAGCGTGATCTTGACCACGTACGCACTTACTGGGGAAGATTCTAGATTTCTCTAGAAATAACCAGAATAGTGACGTCAGGCACTACTTTCGTGGGGAAACCCCCTATTTATTGTTATTAATTCCAGGAAGACTAACCCTTCGCCATCCCATCAAAGGGATATAACTCAGAGACCAGACTATCTGCAGTCATTTCGTCACAGTCGTTCTGGCACGGTCCATCATAGACCCCTCTAGTTATTCGACGTCGTTCTGGCACGGTCCATCATAGACCCCTCTAGTTATTCGACGTCGTTCTGGCACGGTCCATTATAGACCCCTCTAGTTATTCGACGTCGCTCTGGCACGGTCCATCATAGACCCCTCTAGTTGTTCGACGTCGTTCTGGCACGGTCCATCATAGACCCCTCTAGTTATTCGACGTCGTTCTGGCACGGTCCATCATAGACCCTCTAGTTATTCGACGTCGTTCTGGCACGGTCCATCATAGACCCCTCTAGTTATTTGATGTCGTTCTGGCACGGTCCATCATAGACCCCTCTAGTTATTTGACGTCGTTCTGACACGGTCCATCATAGACCCCTCTAGTTATTCAACGTCGCTCTCGCACGGTCCTTCATAGACCCCTCTAGTTATTTGACGTCGTTCTGGCACGGTCCATCATAGACCCCTCTAGTTATTTGACGTCGTTCTGGCACGGTCCATCATAGACCCCTCTAGTTATGTGACGTCGTTCTGGCACGGTCCATCATAGACCCCTCTAGTTATTTGACGTCGTTCTGGCACGGTCCATCATAGACCCCTCTAGTTATTTGACGTCGTTCTGGCACGGTCCATCATAGACCCCTCTAGTTATTCGACGTCGCTCTGGCACGGTCCATCATAGACCCCTCTAGTTATGTGACGTCGTTCTGGCACGGTCCATCATAGACCCCTCTAGTTATTTGACGTCGTTCTGGCACGGTCCATCATAGACCCCTCTAGTTATTTGACGTCGTTCTGGCACGGTCCATCATAGACCCCTCTAGTTATTCGACGTCGTTCTGGCACGGTCCATCATAGACCCCTCTAGTTATTTGACGTCGTTCTGGCACGGTCCATCATAGACCCCTCTAGTTATTTGACGTCGTTCTGGCACGGTCCATCATAGACCCCTCTAGTTGTTCGACGTCGTTCTGGCACGGTCCATCATAGACCCCTCTAGTTGTTCGACGTCGTTCTGGCACGGTCCATTATAGACCCCTCTAGTTATTTGACGTCGTTCTGGCACGGTCCATCATAGACCCCTCTAGTTATTTGACGTCGTTCTGGCACGGTCCATCATAGACCCCTCTAGTTGTTCGACGTCGTTCTGGCACGGTCCATTATAGACCCCTCTAGTTATTTGACGTCGATCTGGCACGGTCCATCATAGACCCCTCTAGTTGTTCGACGTCGTTCTGGCACGGTCCATTATAGACCCCTCTAGTTATTTGACGTCGTTCTGGCACGGTCCATCATAGACCCCTCTAGTTATTTGACGTCGTTCTGGCACGGTCCATCATAGACCCCTCTAGTTATTCGACGTCGTTCTGGCACGGTCCATCATAGACCCCTCTAGTTATTCCACGTCGTTCTGGCACGGTCCATCATAGACCCCTCTAGTTATTTGACGTCGTTCTGGCACGGTCCATCATAGACCCCTTTAGTTATTCGATGTCGTTGCCGGAAAAGTTCCTTATGGATCTGGCCCTATTGTTCTTATGGCACATTCTATCTGTTCACCGAAAACTATGTTACTGGAAATCAATGGTCTGACTGAGGTAATGACCGGGTCAAATGGGTTTATACAGTTCAGAAACGTGTGACGAATGTTGGAGCACCACAGCTCAATTCATAGACAAAGTCTCTGTGGGCCTCAGGGGCCTTATAGGGTAAGGCAAAAGATTCATCAACCAAGTCTCTGGGGGTCTCAGTGGCCTGATAAGGTACTGAATATGTCATCTTTTACTTTGTAAAACGATGAAGGGAATAAGTGGTCTATGGTAGGTAAGTATCAGGTACTTGTAGACTTCGGGCAGGCGAATAAAGTTGTCGACTGGAACATCTCAGACTGAATTCAGGCGCTGCTCCAACGCTGAGGAGTTCACACAATTACATATTCTGAGTTCGCCATGTTCCTCCGTCATATGCCGGGCCTAGGATATCTTCTCGGTTACACTTGAAGGTAGGTAGTGCAATGAGAGAACCGAGTGAAAGTAGCCTGCCACAGCCAATGGTGATTAATTAAAGGAGGTGTTAAATTAAAGCCTAGGTGTACATATCATATGGCACCTGATCCTCCTCTCTTGCGAAAGAGTGTAGACCGAGGTGAACCTGGGACCCCCATCCGTCAGGCAGCCCCTGGAATAGCTTCTTCAGTGAAGACTGGGTGGCAGATCGGTCTCTTCGTCACAGGTGCCCTTCGGAACTCATCTGAACACATTCAGGCTTTCACACTCCTTTCATTCATCACTTCAGAGTGTAGAGATCTGCGTAAAGCTTAGGGGCCTCGGACGGGGTCTCCAGTCCCAGACAATCCCTCGTCGTTCTCACCTTTGAGTCAGTTTCTCTCTGGGCTCTCACTCCCAGATATTATAGAACCGCTATCTTATTTGCGACTCTTGCCTTTATTAGTGATCGAGTGGTGTGTAGCTACTGTAGTCCTTCCCCTTTTTGGTTCGAAGGACAAGTGTAGAAGAAATCCCTGGGTTCGTTCTCAAGTATAAGGCGATCAATACATTCCCTTTTTGGTCACCCCGGTTTAGTGGCTTAGTTTAGTCGATGAGTCAACATCACTGCACACGGGTGTAACCCATCAGTGCTCCGTTCCCCTCCTAACTCAAACCTAAGTCTGGAGAAGCTCAACACAGTGCACGAACTCCGTAGCACCGGCGAGGATCCTGAAATACTTTGGGTAGATTTTTGACTCGACATTTTGTCTGAACAGCGCCGTTAGGCTACTCTTTTTCGATTTCCAACTGCCATGGGATTTTTACGTGCGCAACAATACACACGGGCGTCCGATCTCACTACCCAGAGACCAGGGGGAATTTTATTACTAGAAGTCCACGTGAAAAAAATCCCGGTCCTCACCGGGGCTTGAACCCGGGATCTCCAGCACTCGAGGCGGACATCATACCTCGAGACCACCGGGATCAGCTTGTTCATTTGTGGAAGGCAGTCTGCCCCCTGGTATCTACATCCCCCCTTCCCATTGTGGAGGATAGCTCCCCATTGATGCCCCAAACAGGGAATAATTGCTCTTGTTCAACGGGGTTCTAGTATATGTAGAGAATCTTTAATTCTTTGAATACACCATTAGCCACCGTCGTCTCTGCGAAGAAGAACACGCACAACTGGCGAAAGTTAAGCACCGACCATGGGACGCAGGTAACTTCTCCGGAGAATGAGAATTCTGCTTACAGCAAGGAAAGAGACTTTCTCGGAGAAGCCTGTTACATGAGACGTAATTTCGAGAAGTAGAGCTCTTTCCGGGGTCAAGAGAAAACCGCAGAAAAGTGCTTCGAGAATGTTGGAGAATGGTCTAGACTGGGGAATTCTCTTCGGTTAAGTGTCGGCTAAAAATAGCGCGGTGGTCTCCCGTGTCAGAAATATATAAAATGACACAAAGTAGTGCAGCTTTACATAACAGAATTACGACACATACAGGACGTTAAGCCGATTAGCCTTCATCAGCAAACAAACACATACACAAAATACAACATATAGTCACGGAGATCTCCTGGTACTACATTAAGACGTGACGACAGGACGAGAAGAATAAAAAGATGAAAACATGAAAGCAATGAAGAGAAAATAAAATTGCAAAAGATATTCCTACTTACCTCATAATTCCGAGCTGCGTATAGCCCCGCATGCCACATATGTCTTCTTTTATACCCAACCGAGGGAGTGGGGTGTAGGATGATGACGGGGTGGTGGGTGTAACGGTTCAGTGAGTATCCCAGGTACTGGAGTGGAAGTGGTACAATGAAAGGGTAGAGGATACAGGAAGGTAGGTAGGGAACCTGTGATATTTGTCTGAGGATGGAATCTGAAGAATCCCAGTGGGTGTACTTACAAAGCATGAGTGGGTTGGATATTGAAGAGCAATGAAGTGTGCACTAAAGTAGGATGGTTATAGTAACGAAACTCACACTGTGTACTCTTTATGTTATTGTGAGGCGAGTCCTAAAGTATGGGTGGACTGATGTGTGTGAGCGCACATACATACATCTACACCCCTCAACAGACATTCATACAATAGTGTACATGGACATGTGCAAGGTATATATGAGAAGAGAGAGAGAGGAGAGACAGAGAGAGAGAGAGAGAGAGAGAGAGAGAGAGAGAGAGAGAGAGGAGGGCGCGGGGAGAGAGGTTGGTATTGTTCCACGATATGCCACATGGAGCATGGGGAGTAGGTCGGTCTACAAATACGAGGCTTCACTCATACTGTTCCCTATGAAATAGGGTCGGTAAGGTTGTGTTATACCACGTATTTTAGGATCAAATCACCCAATGTTTGTATTATTGGGGTTGTCTAAAACCACAGGTAATACACATGATATGGGTAGGCACAGAGAAGCAAGATTATTGTGTGTGTGTGTGTGAGAGAGAGAGAGAGAGAGAGAGAGAGAGAGAGAGAGAGAGAGAGAGAGAAGAGAAAGAGAGAGAGAGAGAGAGAGAGAGAGAGAGAGAGAGAGAGAGAGAGGGGGGGGGGTTGGTATAGTTTCTGTGATATGCCACATGGGGTATATAAGATCCGACTACCGGTAATACAAGCGGAGTCAGTCGGTCTACACATACGAGGAATAACTCGTACTGTTCCCTATGAAATAGGATCAGTAAGGTTGATTGTTATACCACGTATTATAGGATCATGATATGGGTAGGCACAGAGAAGCAAGATTATTTTGAGAGAGAGAGAGAGAGAGAGAGAGAGAGAGAGAGAGAGAGAGAGAGAGAGAGAGAGAGAGAGAGAGAGAGAGAGAGAGAGAGATTGGTATAGTTCCTGCGACATGCCACATGGGGTATGCGGAGTAGGTCGGTCTACAAATACGAGGCTTCACCCATAATGTTCACTATGAAATAGAGTCAGTAAGGTTGATTGTTATACAACGTATTTTAGGATCAAATCACCCAGTGCTTGTGTTATTGGGGCTGTATAAGATCCGACCACCGGTCATACACGTGATATGGGTAGGCACAGAGAAGCAAGATTATATTGAGAAAGAGAGAGAGAGATACAGAGAGAGAGAGAGAGAGAGAGAGAGAGAGAGAGAGAGAGAGAGAGAGAGAGAGAGAGAGAGAGAGAGAGAGGTCACAAGTGGCAGTCAATAGCTAATATGCAAGATGAGGATCCAGAAATAATATGTAAAGGCATGTCACATGACAATTGGTGCGCTTAACTCTCTCTCTCTCTCTCTCTCTCTCTCTCTCTCTCTCTCTCTCTCTCTCTCTCTCTCTCTCTCTCTCTCTCTCTCTGTCTCGCTCTCTATCTCTTTCTCAGACAGAAAGATAAGTTAAATTCTTACATGTGAGAGAGATAGAGAGAGAGAGATGCGACATTCTTATAAGTGACAGAGAGACAGAGAGACAGAGAGAGTGTGTATGAGAGAGACAGAGACAGAAGTTAAATCCTCGCATGTGTGAAAGAAGTTAAATTCTTACATGTGAGAGAGACACAGAGAGATATGTGACATTCTTATATGTGAGAGAGAGAGACAGAGAGAGAGAGAGTGTGTGAGAGAGAGAGACAGAGAGAGAGATAAGTTAAATTCTTACATGTGCGAGAGAGAGAGAGAAAGAGAGAGAGAGATAAGTTAAATTCTTAAAGTGAGAGAGAGAGACAGAGAGAGAGAGAGAACAGACAGACAGACAGACAGACAGACAGACAGACAGACAGACAGACAGACAGTGAAAGAAGTTAAATTCCTACATATGAGAGAGAGATAGCGAGAGAGAGAGAGAGAGACAGAGAGAGAGAGAGAGAGAGAGAGAGAGAGAGAGAGAGAGAGAGAGAGAGAGAGTAAATCCTTACATAAACAAATACAGTGGTCAAGGCTACGACTGTCCAGATCCTACGCACATGGCAGACTGGACAAATTGCAAAGACAGGTATGTACTAAGATAACGTATGACACCATTGTCTGAGGTTTGATTCCACTGGTTATTGAAGTCACATGGGGTTTGCCACATTGATGTGCCTAGACACCACTGGAATGCGATGAATGTCTGTCTGTTGTAGATATTGTTTGTGTATACTTGAATAGAGAGATAACATGAATATCTGTCTGTCGTAGAGAATGTTTGTGTGCACTTGAATAGAGGGATAACATGAGCGTCTGTCTGTTGTAGATATTGGTTGTGTGCACTTCAACCAATCAATCATGTGCCATGCCGGAAAGCGTCGGCGGTCATGACTCGCCATTTCACTCGATCACCAGAGTCGTGGATCAGCTCAGTGTTCCTGTCTCAACTATGCCATGTGGCCAAGCTATCCAAGTATTTACTTCTCTGTCTTCCCCTTGGTCTGTTCCCTTCGATCTTGCCAGTTGTCACCAAGGTCTCCAATCCATTTCTTCTCATAACATGTCCAACAAATTTTGATTGTCTACGTCTAATTTCTCTAATCAGTTTACGATGTTCATTTTTCTCCTGTAGTACTTGGTCATTGTTTTTTTCTGTCTGTCCATGGTATTCTTTGCACTTTCCTCTGAAACCACATTTCAGCAGCCATCATATGTTTTTTCAGCTTGACTGCTCATTGTCCAAATTTCACATCCATACAAAAGAACAGGCTCTGTGTAGCACCTCAACACTCTTTTCTCGTTTCAATTTACATCTTTTTATTGGTCAGTATGTTTTTCATCTTGTTAAAGGCTACTTTCGCCATGGCGATTCTTGTTCTAATCTCTACAAGGCATCTCCCATCAGATGTTATGACTGTTCTGAGATAATTGTACCTATTCACTTGTTGATGAATATTCCCATTTTCTTGTACATAACATTGTGGTATTTCGTTCTTCCTAGTGACGACCATAATCTGTGTCTTTTTACAATTTAATTCTAATCCCAGTTGTTCACTACTAATTGTTGCAGATCCTGCGCATTGTCTGCAATTAATACTGTATCATCTGCATATCTAATGTTATTGATGTTTCGTCTCCAATGCTGATTTCTACATTTCTGACTTATTTTCACCCTATAGGGAAAAAAGATCTGGAGACATTACACATCCCTGCCTAACACCTCTCTTAATAGGCTTATATTGTCACACTTTATTATCAATCCTTATGGCAGCTTGTTGTTTCCAATATGTGTATTCTATAAGCCTAATGTCTTTCCCATTAGTTTGTAGATCTGCAAGCATATCTACCATGTTGACATGTCTTACTCTATCGAAAGCCTTTGTGTAGTCAAAGTATATCTTTGTTTACTTCTATAGGAACGTTCAATAACTGAAGGCAGCATATACACAGCATTTACTGTACCCTTGCCTTCTACAAACCCACATTGTTCTTCCCCTATTTCAGGTTGTGTTTTCTTCCTCACTCTTTGCATGGTAATTCGTAGCAAAATCTTTGTGATATGACTCATTATACTAATTGTTCTATGTTGATCACATTTCAAGGCTCCTGATTTCTTTGGGATTGCAATAAATTCAGAATTACATAATTCAGACGGTGTATGTCCGGTATCATATAATGTGTTCTGCAGTCTGGTGACTTGATCTATTCCATATTCTTCTAAAGCTTTAATCATTTCTGTTGTGATGTTATCTGCACCGGGGGCCTTGCCGGCTTTCATTTGTCTTCGAACCTCCATCTTCAAAATTGACGGTCCTTCATTATTAAATCGAATATCATACTGTTCATCTCTGTTTTCAACATAAAGGTTTTTCACATAATCTGTCCATACAAGTAGAATCTCATCTTTTTTCTATTATGATTTTACTATCTTTAGTTTTTAGACATCCTGCTGATGTACTTGTTCTTTTATTAGTAAGTTCCTGGATTCTTTGTGTGCACCTACATAGAGAGATAACATAAGTGTCTGTTGTAGATATCATTGTTTGTGTGCACTTGAATAGAGGGATAACAAGAATGTCTGCCTGTTGTAGATATTGTTTGTGTACACTTGAATAGAGGGATAACATGAATGTCTGCCTGTTGTAGATATTGTTTGTGTACACTTGAATAGAGGGATAACAAGAATGTCTGCCTGTTGTAGATATTGTTTGTGTACACTTGAATAAAGGGATAACATGAATGTCTGCCTGTTGTAGATATTGTTTGTGTACACTTGAATACAGGGATAACATGAATGTCTGCCTGTTGTAGATATTGTTTGTGTACACTTGAATAGAGGGATAACATGAATGTCTGCCTGTTGTAGATATTGTTTGTGTACACTTGAACAGAGGGATAACATGAATGTCTGCCTGTTGTAGATATTGTTTGTGTACACTTGAATAGAGGGATAACATGAATGTCTGCCTGTTGTAGATATTGTTTGTGTACACTTGAATAGAGGGATAACAGGAATGTCTGCCTGTTGTAGATATTGTTTGTGTACACTTGAATAGAGGGATAACAAGAGTGTCTGTCTGTTGTAGATATTGTTTGTGTACACTTTAATAGAGGGATAACATGAATGTCTGCCTGTTGTAGATATTGTTTGTGTACACTTGAATAGAGGGATAACAAGAGTGTCTGCCTGTTGTAGATATTGTTTGTGTACACTTGAATAGAGTGATAACAAGAATGTCTGCCTGTTGTAGATATTGTTTGTGTCCACTAGAATAGAGAGATAACATGAATTTCTGTCTGTTGTAGATATTGTTTGTGTACACTTGAATAGAGGGATAACATGAATGTCTGCCTGTTGTAGATATTGTTTGTGTACACTTGAATAGAGGGATAACAAGAGTGTCTGTCTGTTGTAGATATTGTTTGTGTGCACTTGAATAGAGGCATAACATGAATGTCTGTCTGAGGTAGATATTGTTTGTGTCCACTAGAATAGAGGGATAACAAGAGTGTCTGTCTGTTGTAGATATTGTTTGTGTCCACTAGAATAGAGGGATAACAAGAGTGTCTGTCTGTTGTAGATATTGTTTGTGTGCACTTGAATAGAGGGATAACATGAATGTCTGTCTGAGGTAGATATTGTTTGTGTACACTTGAATAGAGGGATAACATGAATGTCTGTCTGTTGTAGATATTGTTTGTGTCCACTAGAATAGAGGGATAACAAGAGTGTCTGTCTGTTGTAGATATTGTTTGTGTCCACTAGAATAGAGGGATAACAAGAGTGTCTGTCTGTTGTAGATATTGTTTGTGTCCACTAGAATAGAGGGATAACAAGAGTGTCTGTCTGATGTAGATATTGTTTGTGTGCACTTGAATAGAGGGATAACAAGAGTGTCTGTCTGTTGTAGATATTGTTTGTGTGCACTTGAATAGAGGGATAACAAGAGTGTCTGTCTGTTGTAGATATTGTTTGTGTGCACTTGAATAGAGGGATAACATGAATGTCTGTCTGAGTTAGATATTGTTTGTGTACACTTGAATAGAGGGATAACAAGAGTGTCTGCCTGTTGTAGATATTGTTTGTGTACACGTGAATAGCGTGATAACAAGAATGTCTGCCTGTTGTAGATATTGTTTGTGTCCACTAGAATAGAGAGATAACATGAATTTCTGTCTGTTGTAGATATTGTTTGTGTACACTTGAATAGAGGGATAACATGAATGTCTGCCTGTTGTAGATATTGTTTGTGTGCCCTTGAATAGAGGGATAACAAGAGTGTCTGTCTGTTGTAGATATTTTTTGTGTCCACTAGAATAGAGATAACATGAATTTCTGTCTGTTGTAGATATTGTTTGTGTCCACTAGAATAGAGGGATAACAAGAGTGTCTGTCTGTTGTAGATATTGTTTGTGTCCACTAGAATAGAGGGATAACAAGAATGTCTGTCTGTTGTAGATATTGTTTGTATCCACTAGAATAGAGGGATAACATGAATTTCTGTCTGTTGTAGATATTGTTTGTGTCCACTAGAATAGAGGGATAACAAGAGTGTCTGTCTGTTGTAGATATTGTTTGTGTGCACTTGAATAGAGAGATAACAAGAGTGTCTGTCTGTTGTAGATATTGTTTGTGTCCACTAGAATAGAGAGATAACATGAATTTCTGTCTGTTGTAGATATTGTTTGTGTGCACTTGAATAGAGGGATAACAAGAGTGTCTGTCTAGTGTAGATATTGTTTGTGTACACTTGAATAGAGGGATAACAAGAATGTCTGTCTGTTGTAGATATTGTTTGTGTGCACTTGAATAAAGGGATATCAAGAGTGTCTGTCTGTTGTAGATATTGTTTGTGTCCACTAAAATAGAGAGATAACATGAATTTCTGTATGTTGTAGATATTGTTTGTGTCCACTAGAATAGAGAGATAACATGAATTTCTGTCTGAGGTAGATATTGTTTGTGTGCACTTGAATAGAGGGATAACAAGAGTGTCTGCCTGTTGTAGATATTGTTTGTGTCCACTAGAATAGAGAGATAACATGAATTTCTGTATGTTGTAGATATTGTTTGTGTACACTTGAATAGAGGGATAACGAGATTGTCTGTCTGTTGTAGATATTGTTTGTGTACACTTGAATAGAGGGATAACAAGAATGTCTGACTGTTGTAGATATTGTTTGTGTACACTTGAATAGAGGGATAACAAGAGTGTCTGTCTGATGTAGATATTGTTTGTGTGCACTTGAATAGAGGGATAACAAGAGTGTCTGTCTGTTGTAGATATTGTTTGTGTCCACTAGAATAGAGAGATAACATGAATTTCTGTCTGTTGTAGATATTGTTTGTGTGCACTTGAATAGAGGGATAACAAGAGTGTCTGTCTAGTGTAGATATTGTTTGTGTACACTAGAATAGAGGGATAACAAGAATGGCTGTCTGTTGTAGATATTGTTTGTGTGCACTTGAATAAAGGGATATCAAGAGTGTCTGTCTGTTGTAGATATTGTTTGTGTCCACTAAAATAGAGAGATAACATGAATTTCTGTATGTTGTAAATATTGTTTGTGTCCACTAGAATAGAGAGATAACATGAATTTCTGTCTGAGGTAGATATTGTTTGTGTGCACTTGAATAGAGGGATAACAAGAGTGTCTGTCTGTTGTAGATATTGTTTGTGTCCACTAGAATAGAGAGATAACATGAATTTCTGTATGATGTAGATATTGTTTGTGTACACTTGAATAGAGGGATAACGAGATTGTCTGTCTGTTGTAGATATTGTTTGTGTACACTTGAATAGAGGGATAACAAGAATGTCTGACTGTTGTAGATATTGTTTGTGTACACTTGAATAGAGGGATAACAAGAGTGTCTGTCTGATGTAGATATTGTTTGTGTACACTTGAATAGAGGGATAACAAGAGTGTCTGTCTGTTGTAGATAGTGTTTGTGTACACTTGAATAGAGGGATAACAAGAGTGTCTGTCTGTTGTAGATATTGTTTGTGTACACTTGAATAGAGGGATAACAAGAGTGTCTGTCTGTTGTAGATATTGTTTGTGTACACTTGAATAGAGGGATAACAAGAGTGTCTGTCTGTTGTAGATATTGTTTGTGTGCACTTGAATAGAGTGATAACAAGAGTGTCTGTCTGTTGTAGATATTGTTTGTGTACACTTGAATAGAGGGATAACAGGAGTGTCTGTCTGTTGTAGATATTTTTTGTGTCCTCTAGAATAGAGAGATAACATGAATTTCTGTCTGATGTAGATATTGTTTGTGTGCACTTGAATAGAGGGATAACAAGAGTGTCTGCCTGTTGTAGATATTGTTTGTGTACACTTGAATAGAGGGATAACAAGAATGTCTGTCTGTTGTAGATATTGTTTGTGTGCACTTGAATAGAGGGATAACAAGAGTGTCTGTTTGTTGTAGATATTGTTTGTGTCCTATAGAATAGAGGGATAACAAGAATGTCTGTCTAGTTGTAGATATTGTTTGTGTACACTTGAATAGAGGGATAACAAGAGTGTCTGTCTGTTGTAGATATTGTTTGTGTGCACTTGAATAGAGGGATAACATGAATGTCTGTCTGAGGTAGATATTGTTTGTGTCCACTAGAATAGAGAGATAACATGAATTTCTGTCTGTTGTAGATATTGTTTGTGTGCACTTGAATAGAGGGATAACAAGAGTGTCTGTCTAGTGTAGATATTGTTTGTGTACACTTGAATAGAGGGATAACAAGAATGTCTGTCTGTTGTAGATATTGTTTGTGTACACTTGAATAAAGGGATATCAAGAGTTTTCTGTCTGTTGTAGATATTGTTTGTGTCCACTAAAATAGAGAGATAACATGAATTTCTGTCTGTTGTAGATATTGTTTGTGTGCACTTGAATAGAGGGATAACAAGAGTGTCTGCCTGTTGTAGATATTGTTTGTGTCCACTAGAATAGAGAGATAACATGAATTTCTGTCTGTTGTAGATATTGTTTGTGTACACTTGAATAGAGGGATAATAAGAGTGTCTGTCTGTTGTAGATATTGTTTGTGTACACTTGAATAGATGGATAACAAGAATGTCTGTCTGTTGTAGATATTGTTTGTGTGCACTTGAATAGAGGGATAACAAGAGTGTCTGTCTGTTGTAGATATTGTTTGTGTCCACTAGAATAGAGAGATAACATGAATTTCTGTCTGAGGTAGATATTGTTTGTGTGCACTTGAATAGAGGGATAACAAGAGTGTCTGCCTGTTGTAGATATTGTTTGTGTACACTTGAATAGAGGGATAATAAGAGTGTCTGTCTGTTGTAGATATTGTTTGTGTACACTTGAATAGAGGGATAACAAGAATGTCTGTCTGTTGTAGATATTGTTTGTGTGCACTTGAATAGAGGGATAACAAGAGTGTCTGTCTGTTGTAGATATTGTTTGTGTGCACTTGAATAGAGGGATAACATGAATGTCTGTCTGAGGTAGATATTGTTTGTGTCCACTAGAATAGAGGGATAACAAGAGTGTCTGTCTGTTGTAGATATTGTTTGTGTGCACTTGAATAGAGGGATAACATGAATGTCTGTCTGAGGTAGATATTGTTTGTGTACACTTGAATAGAGGGATAACATGAATGTCTGTATGTTGTAGATATTGTTTGTGTCCACTAGAATAGAGGGATAACAAGAGTGTCTGTCTGTTGTAGATATTGTTTGTGTCCACTAGAATAGAGGGACAACATGAATTTCTGTCTGTTGTAGATATTGTTTGTGTCCACTAGAATAGAGGGATAACAAGAGTGTCTATCTGTTGTAGATATTGTTTGTGTGCACTTGAATAGAGGGATAACAAGAGTGTCTGTCTGTTGTAGATATTGTTTGTGTCCACTAGAATAGAGAGATAACATGAATTTCTGTCTGTTGTAGATATTGTTTGTGTGCACTTGAATAGAGGGATAACAAGAGTGTCTGTCTAGTGTAGATATTGTTTGTGTACACTTGAATAGAGGGATAACAAGAATGTCTGTCTGTTGTAGATATTGTTTGTGTGCACTTGAATAAAGGGATAACAAGAGTGTCTGTCTGTTGTAGATATTGTTTGTGTCCACTAGAATAGAGAGATAACATGAATTTCTGTCTGTTTTAGATATTGTTTGTGTGCACTTGAATAGAGGGATAACAAGAGTGTCTGCCTGTTGTAGATATTGTTTGTGTCCACTAGAATAGAGAGATAACATGAATTTCTGTCTGTTGTAGATATTGTTTGTGTACACTTGAATAGAGGGATAATAGGAGTGTCTGTCTGTTGTAGATATTGTTTGTGTACACTTGAATAGAGGGATAACAAGAGTGTCTGTCTGTTGTAGATATTGTTTGTGTCCACTAGAATAGAGAGATAACATGAATTTCTGTCTGTTGTAGATATTGTTTGTGTACAATTGAATAGAGGGATAACAAGAGTGTCTGTCTGTTGTAGATATTCTTTGTGTACACTTGAATAGAGGGATAACAAGAATGTCTGTCTGTTGTAGATATTGTTTGTGTACACTTGAATAGAGGGATAACAAGAGTGTCTGTCTGATGTAGATATTGTTTGTGTACACTTGAATAGAGGGATAACAAGAGTGTCTGCCTGTTGTAGATATTGTTTGTGTACACTTGAATAGAGGGATAACAAGAGTGTCTGCCTGTTGTAGATATTGTTTGTGTACACTTGAATAGAGGGATAACAAGAATGTCTGTCTGTTGTAGATATTGTTTGCGTGCACTTGAATAGAGGGATAACAAGAGTGTCTGTCTGTTGTAGATATTGTTTGTGTCCACTAGAATGGAGAGATAACATGAATTTCTGTCTGATGTAGATATTGTTTGTGTGCACTTGAATAGAGGGATAACAAGAGTGTCTGCCTGTTGTAGATATTGTTTGTGTACACTTGAATAGAATGATAACAAGAGTGTCTGTCTGTTGTAGATATTGTTTGTGTGCACTTGAATAGAGGGATAACATGAATGTCTGTCTGAGGTAGATATTGTTTGTGTCCACTAGAATAGAGGGATAACAAGAGTGTCTGTCTGTTGTAGATATTGTTTGTGTCCAGTAGAATAGAGGGATAACAAGAGTGTCTGTCTGTTGTAGATATTGTTTGTGTGCACTTGAATAGAGGAATAACATGAATGTCTGTCTGAGGTAGATATTGTTTGTGTACACTTGAATAGAGGGATAACATGAATGTCTGTCTGTTGTAGATATTGTTTGTGTCCACTAGAATAGAGGGATAACAAGAGTGTCTGTCTGTTGTAGATATTGTTTGTGTCCACTAGAATAGAGGGATAACAAGAGTGTCTGTCTGTTGTAGATATTGTTTGTGTCCACTAGAATAGAGGGATAACAAGAGTGTCTGTCTGTTGTAGATATTGTTTGTGTGCACTTGAATAGAGAGATAACATGAATTTCTGTCTGGTGTAGATATTGTTTGTGTACACTTGAATAGAGGGATAATAAGAGTGTCTGTCTGTTGTAGATATTGTTTGTGTACACTTGAATAGAGGGATAACAAGAATGTCTGTCTGTTGTAGATATTGTTTGTGTGCACTTGAATAGAGGGATAACAAGAGTGTCTGTCTGTTGTAGATATTGTTTGTGTGCACTTGTGTTGACGTCTTACTTTGTCTAGGTAACTTAATGGGTTCACACAGGTGTTAATTAATACAAACAATAAATACGTTCGCTATGATATAGCCGATTTATTGTGGCAATCTACAGTTGGCGCAGTGGGTTAAACAGCCCGCGCTTTACATCATCATCATATCACAGATTATAGAACATCAAACATTTCATATAACAAACTAGCACACTATCTAGCCTATGTTCTATCTCTATACAAAGAGCTAACGAGTCCCTCTCAGGCAGACACTTGTTGCCTGGTCTCAGTCCATTTGTCCTCTGATGGTTTTCCGCGTGTCGCTATTCGACGGGCGGTAACCCTGTTCGAGTTCCTCGTGGACCCCGCTTCAGGCGGGCCACATTAGTGTCCACGGACCCATGAACTCGAGGGTTGACCTTCGATAAGGTTCTGGACTTTTCTTAGTCTGAGCAACTCGGTTGTCTCTCTTGGGCTAGAGTTGCAGCCCTCTACTTCTATCTTTAGGTGAGGTGATGACAGGATTCCCCTCTCCCCTCCTGATCTGGCTTGTTATTGGTCAATTAGATTTAATCTAATTCTGTCATCGACTCATCTAAAGTTAGGGTTTGTAGTTTGGTGGACAGTAACTTGGTAAACTACCTAATGGCATTAGTAACTCATGTATTCTACCATACACTACTTCTCTGATTTGCTAAAGAGATCACTCTGTCTCCTGTGTCCTTAACAATGCTTATCAGACCGAAGTTACGTGGCGTTTTAATAGTTGTATTGACAACTCGCCCTTCTCACGCACCCTATTGGTGCCCAGACAATTAATCTCTGGTTAAAGAGAGTTAACAGGACCGAAGTCCTGGCTAGTTAAGTACACTTTCAAATCTTGATTCGTGAGTGTATTTTAATACACTTTTACTCTCGTATGTCATCCAATGCTAAATATGTAGTTACGATGTTCTCTTATCCCCCTCAGACTACATGTGTCCCTGTTGGCTTGTTAGTGTGTTTGACTAATAAGTTGATGTCTCTAATAAAGTGACTGTATTTTAAATTGAAAGTGTTGAGTTTTCAGGTTTGTGTATGTGCTGACTGGATGGTGTATTTCCAAGCGTCACGAGTTGGGATAACCTCAATCATGAATCCTTGCACTGTGTGCACTACATGATCCGGCATTCCAAGTAGTGATGCTTAGTTATATCCTAAATGCTAACCTAAGTATGTTAACTATTTACTAACTAAGCTAAATACTAAACTAAGTTCTATACATGTATTCACAATTTAGACAAGTTATGTACTTTTACATCAAAAACGCAGACAAATTACAATAAATACGTGTTGCGTACAATTTGTCCGCCAAGTGTATCGTTCTCTTATTTAATCCTTTCACACATTCATTCATTCGTCTTTCAAACACAATAGTATTCGATTAAAATATATAATTTAAGTTAAGGTAAATGTTATTGCCCTTGGAAACAATGGGCTAGGCGATATTCGCCCTTTAAGAAAAAACGTACTTTCTGTACGATGAAGGAAAAGTAGGTTATAATTTAAATAGAGACAATTGTATAGGACGGGTTTTCTTAGCCTCTGAATGGCACCGCCTGTAATATTAAAGTAGAATATGTACAAATTACAGGTTAACACAATTTATATACATCAATAATGGAAATATAATACATATTTAATTAAATTAACTAATTAATTAACTCCAACGATGATGTGCGTGTTGCCGTCCTGTTGTTCCTGTGTTTTGCTATAAATGTTAAAGTTCGTATAGCTGTCTCTTGCGTGTTGTAGTTGATGTCGTACTATTTCGGCTGTTTGCAACGTTTGTAGCAACAGTAAATTATGGGTTCTTTTCCATGTTTCGTATGAAATATTACAGTGTTCATGGTTTGTTCTGGTTGATCTTACTGGTTGAAATAAACACAGTTACTGTTTCTTGATGGTCTAGTAATAGAGTTTAGGCACTTGATGGTATAACTATTGAAGTACCGTGTTCATGGGTGTTGTAATAAACTAATCACTAAGAGAACTTAGGCGGTGTATAGGTACACTTATATGAAACGGTATAAAAGTATCACAGTATATAATATGGCTAGTGGTTGACTGAGTAGTGTCAATCTACTGGCGCATTTGACTGGCGTGATAAAATGTCGGCCAGAATATTATCGGTGCCCTTGATATGGCGTATTTCAAAATCATAATCTTCCAGCAATAAACGCCATCTTTGTAACCTGTGGTTCTTGGGCGACCCTTGGTTAAGGACTAATAATGGTGAACTGTCGGTGAGAACCAGGAAGTGGCTCCCTAAAAGGAACTTCGAGAGCCTCAGTATACAAAACAATAGGGCTAGACACTCCAATTCAATTGTTGCATATCGAGTTTCAGCCTTCTTCAGTTTCCTGCTCACGTAGAGAATAGGGTGTCTAATTCCGTCGACTTCCTGCATCAAGCAACCTCCTATAGCTATGGCGCTTGCATCTGTGGTTAAGATAAAAGGTAATTTTATGTTGGGTAATCGTAACACTGGAGGATTTGAAAAAATATGTTTCAATCTACACATTGCATCATCTAAGCTGGTACTTTTACAAATTTTCGATGGATGATCTTTAGTTAACATATCAGAAAAAACTGAGGTGAGTTCTGCCCAATGTGGAATGAATTTGGAATAATAATTAATGAGACCTAGTAAACTCCTAATCTGCTTCTTTGTAGTAGGTACTTCTAGATTCAAAATCTTGGAAACAATTTTCTCATCAGTCAATAATTTACCTTGAGAAATTCTATGACCGAGGAAGTCTATTTCTGTGTAACCTATTTCAACCTTGGAAGGTTTGATAGTAAGTCCGAAAAGAGAAATTTGGTTGAAGATTTGTTTTAGGGTAAGTAGATGAGAAGTGAAGTTAGATATCATAAAATGCAATAAGTGGTTTAATACCAGGATAATACAAGGTTTGTTAGAAAGGATAGGTTTGTAGTTATCCAGGATAGGCAAATTGTATTGCCGTTGTCGCTGTGTTAATGTGTCACTGATATGAATGTCGTCAATGCTCCCGTCGTTAGTCATGATTGGTATAGGGACTTCAGTATCGTCTATGTCCGTCTGATTTATCACCGGTGCTACTGTTTGTAAATTGTCTTCAATGTCATTGTCGTCGTCGTCAAGGTCAACAGTCAATATGTCGTCAGTTTTGTCGTTGTTGTAGCTAACACAGAACATCGGTAATGTCCATATGTCTTCGTTGTTTATGTCGTCAAATTTGTTGTCGTTGTCGATATCACAGAATGTCGGTAATGTCCATATCTCTTCGTCGTTTTTGTTGTCGTGAGAGTGCGTCGTTAACGATGCTTCGTTTGTCAAAGTGTCATTCTGTCGGGACATTGTCGTTTTGTCTTTGTCAACAGTTTGTTGCGTCTGTTCATTTGTCTCACTGTCATGTCTGGCATAGGACGGACTGTCATTCAGTTGGGTGATTGTCCTTTTGTTTTTGTCATCAGTTCGTTTCATTTGTCTACTCGTTTCCGTGTCTTGTTTAGCATAGTCTAGTTTCAACCCATTTAAATTGAATATGTCCACTTTTCCATGTACTGAAATTTTGTACTCAAGTCCAGAAATTGTTCTGATACTTTCAAGAGATCCGTGCCAAGAGGTTTCAATACAATTGTTACATAAAATATACAATAATAATACAAGCAATTTCAATCTGTGACATGGTTTTGATACAAATGTTTTTGAACATTTCTGTTCTTTTCCAACATTGATGTTAGTTGAGTTGGGTGCGAATGTTTCTAATGGTTGTTGTAGTTGGTCCGTGTTGGTTTTGTGGGTTGTCTGTCGTGTAATGGCGTTTGTGTCGTGTGTGTTTTGTAACACATTTACAGGTTTGGTACTTTGTAGCTATGGGAGTGACCTCAATTCGAGGTTTTAATTCGGTCGTCTCGTTAAAAGATTCGACCGCCCCTGCGTTGTACACCTCGGTAAATTCTTTTTGAATAACCTCAGTGTTTGTCTCCCTTGGTATTTTGGCAGTTTGAGACAAATTAACATGGTGTTTCTCTTTAATATCGGTATTTGTGTGGTGGATACCGTGTTTTTCTTCCCAGTCTTTAATTTCTTTGTCAGAGCATGGATGGATGTTAGGTAAATTCCCAAGTATGATATCTGCGATTGGGTCTTCAAGGACAGCGCACAAAAGTTGTCCTGATATATATGGTGTTTGAATTTCGACCATCGCAAGGGGGTATCTTTCTATCGTACCTGAAAATGTGCGACAGTTAACATGTCTGTCTGTGTAGTCTGTGGTGTTGACTAATGTTTTCTTTACCCCACAGAGCGTTGCCCCGGTATCGCGGATTAATGAGCACTTTTTCCTGTTCACGAAGCCTGTCAAAAATGTTAGCTTCCCTGTGGCTGACAAAGCAGCGTTGGCTGTCTCATTTGCAATAGGTATCGTGTGGCCACATGGTAATGATGGATCTAGTTGGAATTTCGTGCAAGCGTTACATGTTTCATCTACAATGGTGTTAACTATATGTACAGCATTACCAAGCTGGCTTTCATTGTCATGCTGATTATAACCTTCAATCAGTGAATCCGTCTCATCATCAGAAGACGTTGCTACTAATGCAGCGTTAGCTTGCTTCAGTAACTTACGACCTTCACAATATCGTGAATAATGTCCCCAGCTTCTGCAAAAGTAACATTTTACAGCCTTTTGGTACGCGTTACGTTTTGCTTTCTGTTTATCCACCATCATTTTTAGGTGGTGGGGATAGTTCGGTGACTTGTCGCACATTTCGTAAGCGTTGTGTGTCAAACTGCAATACTGGCATTTTGCTACTTTATCACTGTTGGATCGCGGTTTAAATTTGCCTTGTGTTTGCTTGGAGTACTTAGTATTTATTACTGCAGCTGCTGTGTCATTGTGGCTAATGTTGAGTTGAAATATATCCCTGTTTGCTGTGTAGAATGCATTGCCTTTGGATTCAATTTCTTGGATGGTTTTGCAATCCATCTGTTTTAAAAATTTTGCAAACGGTGTGGGGATGGTGCTCACAATTTTATCTATGATGATTAGTTCTTTAAGTTTATCGTGGCTATTGTTGGTTTTCGCCGAGTTTATCCATTTAGTGCATATGTCTTGTACTGTACTAACATAATCTATGAATGTTTGGTTTGGTTGGGGAGCCAATTTTGCAAATTGTTGTTGGTACCCTGCAGTGTCTAACGAAAAATGTTGGAGAATGCGTTGTTTGAGGTATTCGTAGTCTTTTCGCATCTCTTGTGGTACTGTTTCTATTACTTTAAGCGGCTCGAGAGCCAGATTTCTCATGAGTATAAAAGCCCAATCTGCCTTAATGATTTTATGGTAGGCCATGAGACATTCGAAATTTTCTAAATAGGCGGAGATGGAATCTCCTGCACAGAAAGCCTTAACGAGACCTTTATATTTACTATATTTCTGTTCCTCTTCTTTATTTCTTAATTTGTTTATTGATATCTCTGTGTTGGACTCTATTTCCATCTGTTTCAATTTCAACTGTGTATCAGCGTTCAATTGGGCCTGTTTGGCCGCTGCGTCGAGCTCCATTTGCAATTTTTTTTCCGCTGCTTCTTGTTGCAATTTTCTTTCCTCTGCTTCTCTTTGCAATCTTCTTTCTTCGGTCTCTCTTTCTTGTTGCAATTTTCTTTCCTCTGCTTCTTGTTGCAATTTTCTTTCCTCTGCTTCTCTTTGGAATCTTCTTTCTTCGGTCTCTCTTTCTTGTTGCAATTTTCTTTCCTCTGCTTCTCTTTGCAATCTTCTTTCTTCGGTCTCTCTTTCTTGTTGCAATTTTCTTTCCTCTGCTTCTCTTTCCTCTCGCAGTTTCTTTTCCTCTCGTTCAATTGCTCTTTCCTCACGGGCAATGTTATCTGCATGTGTTTTCTGTGCCCATTCTGACAGTTTCTCTTCTTTATAGCCTAATTTTATCCCCTGCTCAATGCATTTATCTAAGCTTGACATTTTGGATTTTATTTATTAGTAATGTTTATAGAGTTATTTCCCTTATCAAAAACTTTGGTGTGTAGAAAAATTTGGTTGCCTACCTTGCTTATTAATGTGTAACTCAAAATGCAAAGTTATAATGGTGGCAAGGTCATGAATATCCGAACAAATAAATATGAAATACAATAATATATTGATGATTATGAAAATGGGAAGCACAGCTTAGACTTTACAATGAGTATGATCTGAAACTTAGCTCTGAATTGTCGCGCTCGATGTTGTCGTTCTTTCGTCACTGCTGGGAAAAGTTCCACTGCGTTGCACGCGGTCTTCTCTGTTACACAACTTAGTGGCTGGAAAAATCACATGTGTTGCCCACGGTATTCTTTGCGGCACAATCTGCTCGTAGAGCAAGAAACATTAGTCACGGTCAAAGAAAAAAAAACAAAAATGTCATAGTTATGTTAAACAGTTATACATCGTTTATAGACCACTAATATTGTGGTGTAAGGTATGGACTTTGTTTTGAGACTGTTGAGGGACTCTGCTTATTCTATTGCTAGATAGCTACTAAATATGTTGAACAATTTATGGTTAACAATTTTCTTCTATTGTAACCAAACAATGTGATATGAATAAATAATTTTACATGACATTTCACAGTTATTTCATAACATATTATGTCAAAACCGGTACTAGCCCCCAAAAACCTGTTGACGTCTTACTTTGTCTAGGTAACTTAATGGGTTCACACAGGTGTTAATTAATACAAACAATAAATACGTTCGCTATGATATAGCCGATTTATTGTGGCAATCTACAGTTGGCGCAGTGGGTTAAACAGCCCGCGCTTTACATCATCATCATATCACAGATTATAGAACATCAAACATTTCATATAACAAACTAGCACACTATCTAGCCTATGTTCTATCTCTATACAAAGAGCTAACGAGTCCCTCTCAGGCAGACACTTGTTGCCTGGTCTCAGTCCATTTGTCCTCTGATGGTTTTCCGCGTGTCGCTATTCGACGGGCGGTAACCCTGTTCGAGTTCCTCGTGGACCCCGCTTCAGGCGGGCCACATTAGTGTCCACGGACCCATGAACTCGAGGGTTGACCTTCGATAAGGTTCTGGACTTTTCTTAGTCTGAGCAACTCGGTTGTCTCTCTTGGGCTAGAGTTGCAGCCCTCTACTTCTATCTTTAGGTGAGGTGATGACAACTTGAATAGAGGGATAACAAGAGTGTCTATCTGTTGTAGATATTGTTTGTGTCCACTAGAATAGAAGGATAACAAGAGTGTCTGTCTGTTGTAGATATTGTTTGTGTCCACTAGAATAGAGGGATAACATGAATGTCTGTCTGTTGTAGATATTGTTTGTGTCCACTAGAATAGAGGGATAATATGAATGTATGTCTGTTGTAGATATTGTTTGTGTCCACTAGAATAGAGGGATAACAAGAGTGTCGGCCTGATGTAGATATTGTTTGTGTGCACTTGAATAGAGGGATAACAAGAGTGTCTGTCTGTTGTAGATATTGTTTGTGTCCACTAGAATAGAGGGATAACAAGAGTGTCTGTCTGTTGTAGATATTGTTTGTGTCCACTAGAATAGAGGGATAACAAGAGTGTCTGTCTGTTGTAGTTTTCCAGATAATTACGTCAGTTGAGAGATGGGGTGGTCTAGTGGGGGAGTGGCTACATAAATGTTTCCATTGGTTATTAAAATTTGGTGTGGCAGGAAGTGCGTTGGCAAGTTGCCAGCCCACTGCTAATATGTACATCTTAATATTTATATTAATAATAATCAGCTTAATATGAGCAACAGAGACGGAATACCAAGCACTCCATCACACTACCTGTCATTGATAGAGACAATCCAGCACACAGCTGTATGTTGATGTCATTAGATAAACTTTCTGTCATTGGTAGAGACAGACATAATCAATTAATTGGTGATATGTTAGCACACAGTTGTATGTTGATGTCATTAGATAAACTTTCTGTCATTGATAGAGATAGACATATCCAGTGGTTGGTAATATATTAGCACGTAATTGTCTGTTGATGTCATTAGATAAAAATTATGGTTTGCCTCTTGTATCTTCTCCTCAGGGGACAGTGCTATCGTGGAATATGTCGAAGTTTCTGTGAGGCTGTATCCATTAAACATGGACTGAAACTCAAGGGATGTTTGTGTCAAACAAACGGTTTGTCATTTGTGAGAAGTCGTGAACCATTTATTATGAGTAATCGATATAACCCAGCAAGAGGTTGATAGACTAAATAGCTGTGAATATGTTTCAATAGAAAAGTCCAGGATTCAGTGCTCTCAGCAGAATATGTTTCAATAGAATAGTCCAGGATTCAGTGCTCTCAGCAGAATATGTTTCAATAGAAAAGTCCAGGAGTCAGTGCTCTCAGCAGAATATGTTTCAATAGAAAAGTCCAGGAGTCAGTGCTCTCAGCAGAATATGTTTCAATAGAAAAGTCCAGGAGTCAGTGCTCACAGCAGAATATGTTTCAATAGAAAAGTCCAGGAGTCAGTGCTCACAGCAGAATATGTTTCAATAGAAAAGTCCAGGAGTCAGTGCTCTCAGCAGAATATGTTTCAATAGAAAAGTCCAGGCGTCAGTGCTCACAGCAGAATATGTTTCAATAGAAAAGTCCAGGATTCAGTGCTCACAGCAGAATATGTTTCAATAGAAAAGTCCAGGATTCAGTGCTCACAGCAGAATATGTTTCAATAGAAAAGTCCAGGAGTCAGTGCTCACAGCAGAATATGTTTCAATAGAAAAGTCCAGGAGTCAGTGCTCACAGCAGAATATGTTTCAATAGAAAAGTCCAGGATTCAGTGCTCACCGCAGAATCTAAAGCATCTGAATCAATAGCCACAATTGAGATCATTCAAGGCAGTCACCAACAACATCAAAGGAGCAATGATTGGCACGTATATAAAGACCACCATCATGGGGTAGATTCTATGGTAGCTAGTGTCTGTCCTGGAGCATACAGTACTCTTGACCCAGCTGGTTGAGACTAACCATCATCATCAAGTGCCCTGCCAGCTGGCGTAGGCGTTCATGTCTCTCCACAGATCTCGGTCTTTGGTTTTTAGGATCAATTCTGCTGGTGATATTCCTCCATGCCACTGTCTCAGTCCATCCAGCATCATTTCTCATGGCCTGCCTCTGCCTCAATCACCTTGATCTTTCCAGTTGTCACGATGTGCTCCATTAAGTTTCTTCTCATCACATGACTAAACAAAGCAGCATTTCAGCAACCCCATTCTTAAATTCAGTAATTGGAACTTATTGTATAAGATACTTTTCATTATCTGAAATACAGCTTTTGCTTACCCTATTCTATTATTAATCTTTGTTGTGCATCTTCCAACTGATGGTATAATTGCCCCATAGTATTTAAAATTATTCACTTGGTTAATAAACTTACAATTAACCATGAGCCGCATCAATGAAATGATATTCCCCCAGCTGTTTGACAGGAATAAACCATGAACTGCATCAATGAATTCTCTTGTACCAGCTGTTTGAGACCATTAGACAAGAATAAACCATGAAATGCATCAATGAATTCTCTTGTACCAGCTGTTTGAGACTATAGACAGGAATAAACCATGAACTGCATCAATGAATTCTCTTGTACCAGCTGTTTGAGACTATAGACAGGAATAAACCATGGACTGCATTAATGATATGCACTTGTCCCAGCCTTGTAGACCGTTAGACAAGACAAAACTATGAACTGCATCAAAAACATGCTCAGCGGACCCCTCTCTCATCTTCTCAACATTGTTTGCCAACACATAAGCTTACCTGTGACATGAACAGCTTACACCTCTCTCATCCTCTCAACATGATCTCCATCACATGCGCTACACTGATCCCATTGCTGTTTGGCTGCTCTGAAACTTGCAGTATCAAATTATAATCTGTGCCGCCTGAGCAACTCTTGCACCTGGCACTCAACATCTGCCTCATCCATGTCATGTTTGTCCAGGTGAGACTAATCAACCAAGTTTGTGACAATCACTTGAGGCTATGTCTGAACTGCAATACGATGAATGTGACAGAATTGGCCAGCCTGGTTGTTCAGTTCTCTCCTGGGTTCATCAGCAATGTTTGGCATGCTGGCGATAGGTCAGTTTTCCTCTAGTCAGCAGGCCTGAATGTTTTCTATGAATTGCACCCTGAAGCATCTACACAAATGAAAAGTGTGACATATAGCATTCGCATTCTCATCTTCTGAAATGGGCCAACAGTACTTCTTGAGAATTTCACAGCACCGTAAATATAACCATTTCCTCTGATGGCTAAACCTGTAATTTATTTGGCCAAGGTGAAGAACGATGTTCGCATTAAATTCCTACAATAACAGTTTGTCTTGACACCCAATGTACACGTGTTAACCATAATTATCCGCTATATGGATGCAACTCTTAGCAGATTATTAGCTAAGCTATTCATAAACCCCAAGGTGGAAGATGATACTGCCACCAAAGGCAACTTTAGAGAATACCATTTAATATTTTCAGCATCCCTGTATCAGAATTTAATTGACTGACTTTCCCTCTTGACTTATTATCAGTCACGTGACAGAAGCTGTAGTTGCCTAACAAGCCACAATGTAACAAACACAATGTGTTTACTTGTGTGTTGTCACAGAACATGGTGCCGCCAAGCTGTAGTTGTCTAACAAGCCACACAATGTGTTTACTTGTGTGTTGTCACAGAACATGGTGCGCCAAGCTGTAGTTGTCTAACAAGCCACACAATGTGTTTACTTGTGTGTTGTCACAGAACATGGTGCCGCCAAGCTGTAGTTGTCTAACAAGCCACACAATGTGTTTACTTGTGTGTTGTCACAGAACATGGTGCCGCCAAGCTGTAGTTGTCTAACAAGCCACACAATGTGTTTACTTGTGTGTTGTCACAGAACATGGTGCCGCCAAGCTGTAGTTGTCTAACAAGCCACACAATGTGTTTACTTGTATGTTGTCACAGAACATGGTGCGGCCAAGCTGTAGTTGTCTAACAAGCCACACAATGTGTTTACTTGTGTGTTGTCACAGAACATGGTGCGGCCAAGCTGTAGTTGTCTAACAAGCCACACAATGTGTTTACTTGTGTGTTGTCACAGAACATGGTGCGGCCTGCAAGTGGTGTTGCTTCGATGCCTCTGACCCCGACCTCCCTGGTCCTTGTGTGGTGCACAGCAATGATACAGTGCATGACGGTAGACCTTGCTACCTGGGCCACTGTCAGGTATGTTGATTATACACTCTCACACTGTGTGGTGACATTTGATGTTGATTATACACTTTCACACTGTGTGGTGACATTTGATGTTGATTATACACTCTCACACTGTGTGGTGACATTTGATGTTGATTATACACTTTCACACTGAGTGGTGATATTTGATGTTGATTATACACTCTCACACTGTGTGGTGATATTTGATGTTGAATATACACTCTCACACTGTGTGGTGATATTTGATGTTGATTATACACTTTCACACTGTGTGGTGATATTTGATGTTGATTATACACTCTCACACTGTGTGGTGACATTTGATGTTGATTATACACTTTCACACTGTGTGGTGACATTTGATGTTGATTATACACTTTCACATTGTGTGGTGATATTTGATGTTGATTATACACTTTCACACTGTGTGGTGACATTTGATGTTGATTATACACTTTCACACTGTGTGGTGATATTTGATGTTGATTATACACTCTCACACTGTGTGGTGACATTTGATGTTGATTATACACTCTCACACTGTGTGGTGACATTTGATGTTGATTATACACTCTCACACTGTGTGGTGACATTTGATGTTGATTATACACTCTCACACTATGTGGTGACATTTGATGTTGATTATACACTCTCACACTGTGTGATGAATACACTCTCACACTGTGTGGTGATATTTGATGTTGATTATACACTCTCACACTGTGTGGTGATATTTGATGTTGATTATACACTCTCACACTGTGTGGTGACATTTGATGTTGATTATACACTCTCACACTGTGTGGTGACATTTGATGTTGATTATACACTTTCGCACTGTGTGGTGACATTTGATGTTGATTATACACTCTCACACTGTGTGGTGACATTTGATGTTGATTATACACTCTCACACTATGTGGTGACATTTGATGTTGATTATATACTCTCACACTGTGTGGTGACATTTGATGTTGATTATACACTCTCACACTGTGTGGTGATATTTGATGTTGATTATACACTCTCACACTGTGTGGTGACATTTGATGTTGATTATACACTCTCACACTGTGTGGTGACATTTGATGTTGATTATACACTCTCACACTGTGTGGTGACATTTGATGTTGATTATACACTCTCACACTGTGTGGTGACATTTGATGTTGATTATACACTCTCACACTGTGTGGTGACATTTGATGTTGATTATACACTCTCACACTGTGTGGTGATATTTGATGTTGATTATACACTCTCACACTGTGTGGTGATATTTGATGTTGATTATACACTCTCACACTGTGTGGTGACATTTGATGTTGATTATACACTCTCACACTGTTTGGTGACATTTGATGGTGATTGTATACTCTCATATCCCAAAGAAATCAGGAGCCTTGGAATGTGATCAACATAGAACAATTAGTATAATGAGTCACATCACGAAGATTCTGTTACGAATTATCATGCAAAGTGTGAGGAAGAAAATACAACCTGAAATAGGAGAAGAACAATGTGGGTTTGTAGAAGGAAAGGGTGTGATAAATGCTGTGTAAATGCTGCGATCAGTTATTAACCATTCCATAGAATTAAACAAAGATATACATCTTTGCTTTATTGACTACACAAAGGCTTTCGATAGAGTAAGACATGTCAACATGGTAGATAAGCTTGCAGATATACAAATTGATGGGAAAGACATTAGACTTAAAAAACATATATTAGAAACAACAAGCTGCCATAAGGATTGATAATGAAGTGGGACAATATCAGCTATTAAGAGAGGTGTGAGACATGGATGTGTAATGTCAGTAGTAATGTAGGTGGTAATGGAGTCGTAAATTAGGACTTGAGTCCTTCGTGGTGACGTCATATTTTACTATACAAAAGTCATGATTCTATGATCTGACGTCACCAAACTGGATCCATTTGCGACCTCATTTTTTCAAAAATTGGCGGGTATTTTCTTGGGTCTGGGTGACCACTTCTGGTTGACTACTTCCGGTCCCTGGGTACCCCCTACCGAACGCCCCGCCCACAGGTGCCCTTGCAGGCCGCCTCGGCTTCCCCCGACCGCTTCCAAGACCATTCAAAGACATCGAGGCAAGCCCCAGGCATGTGGAATACTTACATAGATAAGTAGACCAACTAGTCGCCGGGCACCGGGGATCAAGTCCCAGTGTGTGTGTGTGTGTGTGTGTGTGTGTGTGTGTGTGTGTGTGTGTGTGTGTGCGTGCGTGTGTGGTGCTGTGCGCTCGAGTCCCAGTCATATAGATATCGAACCCCTTCGATGAGGAGATCGAAATCCAATATGACAGAAAATTGATTTATTTCATCTCTCGAGTTACCCCGAGTAGGTCACGTAATGACCGCATGAATAAACTTTTTCACGGCTCAGCATGATAGGTAATTCGGTAGATATCCGGACCCATGTATCAACTGTAAGCGTTTGGTGAAAATCTGGTTTAAAAATATACTAGACACGGATACATTAATATTAAAAAATTAACCCTAAAAACATAATTAAACGGCTAAATTTCTTGTATGTATAGTGGAGAATTGTAATGTCAATATAAAACGCTAATTCTCATTTAAAATAAGGCATAACTTACTAAGATAATCATTAAAACATGTAATGAAATTAAACAAATAACGTCCCCTTTTTACAACATAAATACTACTAATCAAGGGAGATTAATCGGGGCCCTTGGCTCAACCAGAATTGTCGCCCCTTTTGCATACTAAGCTCCCCTGACCGCTAGATTTTACCTGCGCGGGCAAGCAACCGGTAATCCTCCACCGACCACGACCCGGGAGAAAGTTAATAGCCAAAAGCCAGCGCGTACTGATAAGCGGTAGATAAAACATGAAGATAATTACCTTTGACACGGTAGGCGAGTTGTGATCATTGGAACTAAGGTCGTGTAGTAAATGGTGGCATGTACAGTTTTAAATGAGTGGTCGAAATAACAGTGTCGTAGTTGTGTTTAACGGACAACGAAGCAATGTGTAGAGCTGTTGACACTATCATAGATATTCTACGACCGCAAAGAGTATCAACATCCAGTGTGTGTGTGTGTGTGTGTGTGTGTGTACATGCGTGTGTGTGTGCTGTCTATTACAGGACGTCGCAGTCAACCCCAACAATGTTTGGTTGCCTGTGTGCCATCATGCCATTCATGTATGTGTGTATGTATGCGCGCATATATGCGTGTGTACGTGCGTGGGTGAACTGCCGAGTGTGTGTGTGTGTATTTTCTCAATTACAGGACATCGCAGCCAACCTCAACATTCTATGGATTGTCAACCGTCCTGGGGCAAGTTTGCAATTGTCATTTTGAACAAACGACAGCCATGTCATGTGCGTGTGAAGAGGGTATATCAACAGCTAGTTGTATATCTATTACAGGACGTCGCAGTCAGTCCCAACATTGTTTATGAAATGCATTTACAGGACAATGCAGACAGTCCCAACATTGATTGGTTGCTTGTGTGCCATCATGACATCCGTGCGTGTGTGTGTGTGTGTGTGTGTGTGTGTGTTGTGTGTGTGTGTGTGTGTGTGTGTGTGTGTGTGTACATGCATAGGCATGTGTGTGCTATCAATTACAGGACATCGCATTCACCCCTACCTTTCTGTTGAGTGTCGTGTTTGCTGGGCAAGATTGCTGTTGTCTTTTTGAACGACTGAATTTCTTTTACAGATGGCAGTCAAGCTTTAATGCATTGCATTTACAGGACATCGCAGTTAGCTCCAGCATTCGTGCTTCCTGGGCAAGCTTGCCATTGTCTTTCTAAACAACCGGCACCAATGAGCGTCTGTAGTGTCTGTCACCAGCATTATCATCATCATCATCATCATCATCATCATCATCATCATCATCATCATTATCATCATCATCATCATCATCATCATCATCATCATCATCATCATCATCATCATCATCATCATCATCATCATCATCATCATCATCATCATCATCACCAAGCACCATCAACAAAATCATTATCAGCATCATCATCATCTTCATCATCAGCTGACGGTGACCGATTGGGTGACTCACCACAGGGCTATGTCGGCGGAGTGAACGTACGTGAACGTGTTCAGACATGTCTTTTGGGGAAAACTGGAGGATGACTCAGAACGTACTAACAGTATAACGATACAGCCGAGACATTTGGGTAATGGTCACAGTCAATTAAATACGGTGTTGCTTCCGGTCATATGTCTAAGGTATACAATCGAAACACGGGACTAAAAGCGGGTAAAGATGGAGTCGCACTCGATCACATGTGTAAGTGTACAACCACGTGGCTAAAACCGTTCAAAGACGGCGCTGTAACCGGTCACGTGTCTTATGGGATACATCCGAAAGCAAAGAGGGCGGCGCATCCGGTCACATGACCAGACAGTACATAATAATCTGCTGAGTCATTCTACGTCAGCAAATAGTGTGTCTAAGACGACCAGCAATCGTCGAATAGAAGTACCGGTCTCAGTGAAATGCAACCAGCTCACAATGTTACAACTCGCTAACGGTAAGTTGGTTTATTGATAAAGCTTTTACATTTTCGTTGTGTTTCTCCTAACAATACTAGTATAATACACGGGATATATGGTGCTAGACGCCTATATCTGAAGCGACAAGCCATTTCTTCCTATAGTAAATTAGGGTGGGTCGACATGGAATAGAGCTGGCATTCGAACCTTTGAACACAGCACTATGGTGGTACCTTAATAATATAGGCAGTAATGTGTAGTTGTAGGGGAAGGTAAAGTGGACCACAAGGTCCACATACCCATTATCGATAGAAATATAGGAACTGTGTAACAGAAAGTGCATATCAGATCCCTAGCTATTATCTGTAATATCCATGTCTATAACGCTGATAAAATACCGTATTCCTATTTGGTCTACAGATACCGAGGCCCAAGCAAGTCAGTAACCAAAACATTCAAGTCAGTGCTCTTGTCAAACAAGGCATTACCAGAAGCCATCAAGTCCAAAACATTCAAGTCAATGCTCAAGTTAAACAAGGAACTAACTGAAACCACCAAGTAGACGCATACTATACCGCCGGTTTTCAACCCAGCTACAATCAGATGTGTGATGACCCCAGCAACCAGATGTGTGATGAGCCCAATAGCCAGCTGTTTGATATGAAACAAGACACCAACAGAAGCAATCAAGTCCAACACACTCAAGACAGTACTCAAGTCAAACAGGGTACTAAACGAAGCCACCAAGTAGACGCATACTATACCACCAGTTATCAACCCAGCTACAGTCAGATGTGTGATGACTCCAGCAACCAGATATGTGAAGAGCCCAATAGCCAGATGTTTGATGTGCCCGACACTCAGATGATCGATGGCCCTGTTGTCTACAATACTCAGATGTCAGCCCACCAATCAGGAGACCAGCCTTATGACTACATGCATTCTCTTTAGATTTCAAACTTGAATGTTTCATGTAGAAATTTAATTGTTAATTGTTTTTGTACAATTTTATTGTTGAAATTGGTTAACAAAGTTTCCTACTCTTTATAAGTTTCGATGAACTTTGCTCAAACTTTTCACATTTGGTTAATAAAGTTTCCTACTTTTTTATGAGTTTTGTTTAAAATTTGGCCAAACTTGTCCAAAACTTTTTACCTTTGGTTAACACATTTTATTAATTGGCCAAGATTTTTGACATTTGGTAAACAAAGTTTCCTACTTTTCATAAGTTTGGGTTAAATTTGGTCAAACTTTTCACATCTGGACAACAAAATTTCCCACTTTTCATAAGCTTGGGTGAAAGTTGACCAAACTTTTCACGATCGGTTAAAATTTTTTCCTACTTTTCATATGTTTGACTGAGATGTTTATAAGTTTGGTTTAAAATTCGACTAACCTTTTCACATTTGGTTAACAAATGTTCCTACTTTTCATAAGTTTGACTGAGATTTTTATAAGTTTGGTTGAAATATGACCAAAATTCTTCACTTTGATTAACACATTGTCCTACTTTTCAAAGTTTTGGGTGAGCTTTTTTTTTATAAGTCTGGTTGAAATGTAGCCACAATGTTTCCCCTTTGGCTAACAAATTTTACTACTTGACCAAGATCTTTTCCCTTCATTCTCTCATCACATGACAACTATATACACCGTAAACACTAAAAAAATTTAACAACCAAGACGTAATTATAATATAGGCCTGTTTATTTTACAGTAGTTCAGTACATATTTACAGTATTTGAGTACATTTTTCAAGAATAAAAATGCATAATGTCATTATACGAAATGGATGATGTGATATGAGGTGGTATACATAGTATCATCACAACATTTTATTTTCACATACAGAGCTATACACATTGTACGTTGTTTCTGGGTTTCTTCACACCATTGTCTGAGTAGGTTGGTTTTTCGAGCTGGTAGCCTGGTATGTATATGTCACTTGGCATGTAGTCATAAGGCTGGTCCCCTGATTGTTGGGCTGACATCTGAGTATTGTAGACAACAGGACCATCGATCTTCTGAGTGTCGGGCACATCAAACATCTGGCTATTGGGCTCTTCACATATCTGGTTGCGGGGGTCTTCACAATCTGACTGTAGCTGGGTTGATAACTGGTGGTATAGTATGCGTCTACTTGGTGGCTTCGTTTAGTACCCTGTTTGTCTTGAGTACTGTCTTGAGTGTGTTGGACTTGATTGCTTCTGTTGGTGTCTTGTTGCACATATATAACCAGTGTCTCACCAAAGGCCACTTTCCATCAGCTCTCAAAATCGCTAAAGTGTACCCTCTTCTTAAATCTGGTTCATTGGACAATGGTCTCCCGAACAATTACAGACCCATTTCCTTACTATCATCACTATCTAAGCCACTAGAAAAACACATCCATAAAGTAACATTACAGTATTTAGTTCGCAACAAGCTTATTGTTGACAGCCAATCAGGATTTCGACCAAAATATTCTTGCCATACGGCCCTAACAAACATGGTAGAAAATTGGCACCAGAATATAAACAACTGTCTATGTGGAACTGTGTTTATCGATTTCAAGAAAGCATTTGATATGATAGACCATGTTATTTTAATTAAAAAACTCGAGACAATGAAAATTGGCCCTAATGTAGTCACTCTAATATCATCCTTTCTATCAAACAGAAAGCAAGTAGTATCACATAATAAATCTCTGTTTCAAACTACTACCTTCAATATTGGAGTACCGCAAGGCTCTATTCTTGGCCCTCTATTATTTGCCATATATATTAACGATCTACCTTTGCATCTTTCGTCGTCCTGCGATCTATTTGCAGATGAGTGTACGGTGTACACAAACGCTGAAAACTGTATTTTACTGGAGTCGTCTTTACAACAAGAATTAAACAATGTAGTTAGGTGGAGCTATTCAAACCGTATGCAAATTAACATCACTAAAACAAAAGCAATGTTATTAACAACCAGACAAAGACTTCAAACTCTAAGCTCTCACACATCACTTCAACTTCACATCGATAATATGCCAGTAGAAAGTGTAATTGAGCACAAAACATTAGGCCTAATCATTGATAGAAACCTAACCTTTAATTCCCACGTTCAAGCGCTCATTAAACAAACAGCGAAAAAAGTCTACCAACTTGCCAAAATTAAAAACTTCCTTGATGAGGACACAAGGAAACTATTCTATACTTCTCATATACAGACACACTTTGACTACTGTTCTAAAATCTGGGACGGTTGTTCTAATTCAAACACCAAGCGACATTACTCACTCCAGAAACGGGCCATGAGTCTAATTTATAGCAAACATTTATCTGACAATCTTAGCCTGTATAAACGCCTTCAGCTACTACCATTCCGCAAACGCCTGCTATTCAATAAAGCTAAACTAATTCACAAAATCCTGCATCGGAATGCCCCAAATTACCTTTGGCCATTGTTTAAATATAATGCTAGACACAGTAAACGTTTAAATATACTACACATTCCGAAGCCTAGGATTGACTTATACAAAACAAGCTTAACGTACTCTGCAGCTCAGCTATGGAACAATCTTCCACAAGAAATCAAAGACATCACCAATCCCTATTCATATAATCGCAAATTATTCGAACACTATCTCAATATGGATTATCTTCCCCCTTAATAATAGAGATAATAATAATAACAACAAAACCCTAGTATAACAGCCAATCCCCTTTTCATAGGCCAGTATATTCCACATGGTTAATAACAAGCGTCAGACCATTATCTAATATTACTGTGTCGTGTAGTTTTAATGTTTGCATTTTGCCCATGCCTTTATAATGCATATCTTTTATATTGTTGCTGTTCTTTGTTAGCCTTGAATGATGTGTGAATGAAATAATGTATGAAAGAGAGTGATAGAAGGGCAGAATGTTAGACGGGCCTGCGTGCCCAATTCTTAACCCTTTGAAAATAAAGTTTGTTTGTTCGTTCGTTCAAACAGCTGGCTATTGGGCTCATCACACATCTGGTTGCTGGGGTCATCACACATCTAATTGTAGCTGGGTTGAAAACCGGCGGTATAGTATGCGTCTACTTGGTGGTTTCGGTTAGTTCCTTGTTTAACTTGAGCATTGACTTGAGCTGTTTTGACTTGGTTGCTTCTGGTAGTGCCTTGCTTGACATAAGCACTGACTTAAATATTTTGGTTACTGATTTGTTTGCCTCTGTTAGTGCCTTGTTTTACTTCGTCTCTGGCTTGATTATCTTGGTTGAGTCTGTCAAAGTCAGCTAGGATCTCGTGATGCATGGCGCTCATATGTTCATATTCTTGCCGAGTAAGTGTAATACCCGTCTTAGTCGGGAATCTCTTGTTGGAATCACCGTAAAATCTTCGGATATGTAACGTGCTCGTTCCTTTGTAGGATGAGACAAACACGGCCTTATCACCACGCGCAGTGGTCTGATAGTCTCACCACTACGAGTCATGTAGACCCAGTTAGCAGGCAAAGTCTTGAGGTCTGTAGTCATCTTCTGATCGCAATGGTTGAGTATTACCAGCCTCGGGTTTATATACTAGTTTTTGAGCCACGCGTAAACCGGTTTCAGCCAGTTTCTTAGGTCAAGCGGTTCAGATTAAGCTGACGCGGCTGTCCGTATGGCGCGACTAAGCGTTCTACTACCCGCTCGTTGACCCATTGTATGTTAAGTTGGGTTGGGAATGCGGGTCATGCTCGCCGACATGACCTCTCAACATGATGAAATAGATATCGTAGAGGGCGCCGTGTTACTTGCGTTGTAGTCACTGTGAGCTATCAGTCTGTGAAGTCAGAATACCAGTGATATACATATGCAGTCTCCTCACACCCATTGTAGTTTTCTTCGTATTGACTGACTGGTCAGCTATTAAAGACAGGACTGTAAGTATATTACAATCATTTTGATTTTATGTAGGTGTTTTAATACTCGTCCGCTAGTATGGATTGACTAAAGGTTAAGGATGTCCGGTGATGATGTTCGCTCGACGATTTTTTGAGGATGGTTCTGGAGTATCCTGTTGTTGATTATAGTCGAGGATACATTCCTCAATTCTATTCAGGCTTAATGTGATTATTTCTTGTTTGGTGAAGTTCTGTTGTAGTACAATCCCGCAATCGAACCGTTACTAGATCTGCAAAGCTACCACCCTCACCGTAATCACAAGAATGACTGAATGGATTCTCGGCTTCTTGATTTTGTGGGACATTAAGACACGCCATGCAATAGCTGTCTGGTTCAGCTCTTAGTATGCTCCACAGTTTGCTAATTAGGTATTCGTGGGCCTCGGTATCTGTAGAACAAATAAGAATAGGGTACTTTATCAGCGTTATAGACATGGATATTACAGATAATAGCTAGGGATCTGATATGCACTTTCTGTTACACAGTTCATATATTTCTATCGATAATGGGTATGTGGACCCTGCGGTCACTTTCACCTTCCCCTACGACTACACATTACTGCCTATATTATTAAGGTACCACCATAGTGCTGTGTTCAAAAGTTCGAATGCCAGCTCTATTCCATGTCGACCCACCCTACAATACTATAGGAAGAAATGGCTTGTCTCTTCAGATATAGGCGTCTAGCACCATATATCCCGTGTATTATACTAGTATTGTTAGGAGAAACACAACGAAAATGTGAAAGCTTTATCAATAAACCAACTTACCGTTAGCGAGTTGTAACATTGTGAGCTGGTTGCATTTCACTGAGAACGGTACTTCTATTCAACGAATGCTGGTCGTCTTAGACACGCTATTTGCTGACGTAGAATGACTCAGCAGATTATTATGTACTGTCTGGTCATGTGACCGGATGCGACGCCCTCTTTGCTTTCGGATGTATCCCATAAGACACGTGACCGGTTACAGCGCCATCTTTGAACGGTTTTAGCCACGTGGTTGTACACTTACACATGTGATCGAGTGCGACGCCATCTTTACCCGCTTTTAGTCCCGTGTTTCGATTGTATACCTTAGACATATGACCGGAAGCAACACCGTATTTAATTGACTGTGACCATTACCCAAATGTCTCGGCTGTATCGTTATACTGTTAGTACGTTCTGAGTCATCCTCCAGTTTTCCCCAAAGACATGTCTGAACACGTTCACATACGTTCACTCCGCCAACATAGCCCTGTGGTGAGTCACCCAATCGGTCACCGTCAGCTGATGATGAAGCTGATGATGATGGTGGTGATGATGATGATGATTTTGTTGGTGATGATGATGATTATAACCCTGGTGACAGACACTACAGACGCTCATGGGTGCCGGTTGTTCAGAGAGACAACGGCAAGCTTGCCCAGGAAGCACGAATTCTGGGGCTGACTGCGATGACCTGTAAATGCAGAGCATTAATGCTTGACTGCCATCTGTAAAAGAAATTCAGTCAAAAGACAACAGCAATCTTGCCCAGCAAACACGACACTCCACAGAAAGGTAGGGGTGACTGCGATGTCCTGTAATTGATAGCACACACACGCATGTACACACACACACACACGGATTTCATGATTGCACACGAGCAACCAAACAATGTTGGGGTTGACTGCGATGTCCTGTAATAGATAGCACACACACACAGGCATGTACACACACACGGATGTCATGATGGAACACAAGCAACCAATCAATGTTGGGGCTGTCTGCATTGTCCTGTAAATGCATTGCATCAACAATGTTGGGGCTGACTGCGACGTCCTGTAATAGATAGACAACTAGCTGTTGATACTCCCTCTTCACACGCACATGACATGGCTGTCGTTCGTTCAAAATGACAATTGCAAACTTGCCCCAGGACGGTTGACAATCCATAGAATGCTGAGGTTGACAGCGATGTCCTGTAATTGATAGCACACACACACACACTCTCGGAAGTACTCCCACGCACGCCTACATGCACACACACACACACACACACACACACACACACACACACACACACACACACGAATATCATGATGGCACACGGGTAACCAAACAATATTGGGGTTGACTGCGACGTCCTGTAATAGATAGCACACACACGCATGTACACACACACACACACACACACACACACACACACACACACACCACACACACACACACACACACTGGATGTTGATACTCTTTGCGGTCGTAGAATATCTATGATAGTGTCAACAGCTCTACACATTGCTTCGTTGTCCGTTAAACACAACTACGACACTGTTATTTCGACTACTCATTAAAAAATGTGCCGGTCTCTCTGGCCGAGGGATTACAATACTTTCTCTGTAATCCCGTTTATCACGCAGAGTCTCGTAGTGGGAGAAAACTGGGAGCGATTCGTCCCCCGCTGGTGACTTACGGGATAACAGAGCCGGCCGCTCAGAAAGCAATGGCAAACTACTGAGCGTAATCTTGCCAAGAGATCGACAGACAGTTGAAAGATGCTGTTGTTGACAGCTAAGTCCTGTAAAAAGCATATGCGGAAAAAAAATTTAAAACTGTACATGCCACCATTTACTACGCGACCTTAGTTCCAATGATCACAACTCGCCTATCGTGTCAAAGGTAATTATCTTCATGTTTTATCTACCGCTTATCAGTACGCGCTGGCCCTTGGCTATTAACTTTCTCCCGGGTCGTGGTCGGTGGAGGATTACTGGTTGCTTGCCCACGCAGGTAAAATCTAGCGGTCAGGGGAGCTTAGTATACAAAAGGGGCGAAAATTCTGGTTGAGCCAAGGGCCCCGATTAATCTCCCTTGATTAGTTGTATTTATGTTGTAAAAAGGGGACGTTATTTTTTTAATTTCATTACATGTTTTAATGATTATCTTAGTAAGTTATGCCTTATTTTACACACACACACACACACACACCACACACACACACACACACACACACACTCACACACACTCACACACACACACTGGGACTTGAACCCCGATGCCCGGCGACTAGTTGGTCTACTTATCTATGTAAGTATTCCACATGCCCGGGGCTTGCCTCGATGTCTTTGAATGGTCTTGGAAGCGGTCGGGGGAAGCCGAGGCGGCCTGCAAGGGCACCTGTTGGCGGGGCGTTCGGTAGGGGGTACCCAGGGACCGGAAGTAGTCAACCAGAAGTGGTCACCCAGACCTAAGAAAATACCCGCCAATATTTGAAAAAATGTTGTCGCAAATGGATCCAGTTTGGTGACGTCAGAGCATAGGATCATGACTTTTGTATATTAAAATATGGACGTCACCATGAAGGACTCAAGTCCTAATTTACGACTCCATTACCACCTACATTACTACTAATGTCTCCAGATCTTTTTTCCCTATACAGTGAAAGTATATTCAGAAATGTAGAAGATATAAATGGAATTATCACTGGAGGACCAAACATCAATAACATTAGATATGCAGATGATACGGTATTGATTGCAGACAATGGGCAGGACCTGCAACATTTAGTAGATGCGTTTGTTACACAGTGAACAACTGGGGTTAGAATTAAAATGTAAAAAGACACAGATTATGGTCGTCACTAGGAAGAAAGAAATACCACAATGTAGTATACAAGTAAATGGGAATATTCTTCAACAAGTGAATAGGTTACAATTATCTCGGAACAGTAATAACATCTGATGGGAGATGCCTTGAAGAGATTAGAACAAGAATCGCCATGACGAAAGTAGCCTTTAGCAAGATGAAAAACATACTGACCAATAATAAGATGTCAATTGAAACGAGAAAAAGAGTGTTGAGGTGCTACTATAGAACCTGTACTTTTGTATGGGTGTGAAACTTGGACAATGAGTAGAAAAGCTGAAAAACATCTGATGGCTGTAGAAATGTGGTTTCTGAGGAAAATGCAAAGAATACCATGGACAGACAGAAAACCAATGACCAAGTACTACAGGAAGGTCATGCAACTAATTTCTTTTAAATCTTCGTCATGTTGACATGTCTTAGCTCATTGAAAGCTTTGTGTAGTCAATAAAGCAATGTTGTAGGTCTTTGTTTACTTCTATAGAATGTTCAATTAATGTTCTTAGTATATATACAGCATTTACTGTACTCTTGCCTGCTACGAGCCCACATTGTTTTTATCCTATTTCGGGTTGTATTGTTTTCCTAACTCTGTTCATGATGATTCTTAGCAAAATCTTCGTGATGTTTTACTAATTGTTAAGTGGTGATCACATTCCAAGGCTCCTGATTTCTTCGGGGTTGCGAGATAGAACATTTATCAGCATAAAACATTTTCGAACTTACTACGCTCCATATTGTGGACTTTAGTGATGGTCAGATCAAGACGACTCCGAATACCACTAGGAAATTGTAAACTACGCCGCTCTTCTGTAGCAGATCATGACATGATGAATTGTCTGCCTGGGAAAGATCGTCACCGACAGCAATGGTTTGTGTTGCCTCGGTGTTGGGTATAGACAGATGAAGATACTGTCCTTGGTGTTGGGTATAGACAGATGATGATACTGTGTTCATTCGTATATAAACTTGGTGTTGGGTATAGACAGATGATGATACTGTGTTCATTCGTATATAAACTTGGTGTTGGGTACAGACAGATGATGATACTGTGTTCATTCGTATATAAACTTGGTGTTGGGTATAGACAGATGATGATACTGTGTTCAATCGTATATAAACTTGGTGTTGGGTATAGACAGATGATGATACTGTTCTCGGTGTTGGGTATAGACAGATGAAGATACTGTGTTCATTCGTATATAAACTTGGTTTTGGGTATAGACAGATGATGATACTGTTCTCGGTGGTGGGTATAGACAGATGAAGATACTGTGTTCATTCGTATATAAACTTGGTGTTGGGTATAGACAGATGATGATACTGTGTTCATTCGTATATAAACTTGGTGTTGGGTATAGACAGATGATGATACTGTGTTCATTCGTATATAAACTTGGTGTTGGGTATAGACAGATGATGATACTGTTCTCGGTGTTGGGTATAGACAGATGATGATACTGTGTTCATTCGTATATAAACTTGGTGTTGGGTATAGACAGATGATGATACTGTTCTCGGTGTTGGGTATAGACAGATGAAGATACTGTGTTCATTCGTATATAAACTTGGTGTTGGGTATAGACAGATGATGATACTGTGTTCATTCGTATATAAACTTGGTGTTGGGTATAGACAGATGATGATACTGTTCTCGGTGTTGGGTATAGACAGATGATGATGCTGTGTTCATTCGTATATAAACTTGGTGTTGGGTACAGACAGATGATGATACTGTGTTCATTCGTATATAAACTTGGTGTTGGGTATAGACAGATGATGATACTGTGTTCAATCGTATATAAACTTGGTGTTGGGTATAGACAGATGATGATACTGTGTTCATTCGTATATAAACTTGGTGTTGGGTATAGACAGATGATGATACTGTTCTCGTGTTGGGTATAGACATGATGAAGATACTGTGTTCATTCGTATATAAACTTGGTTTTGGTAGAGACAGATGCTGATACTGTTCTCGGGTGTGGGTATAGACAGAATGAAGATACTGTGTTCATTCGTATATAAACTTGGTGTTGGGTATAGACAGATGATGAGACTGTGTTCATTCGTATATAAAACTTGGTGTTGGGTTATAGACAGATGATGATACTGTGTTCATTCGTATATAAACTTGGTGTTGGGTATAGACAGATGATGATACTGTTCTCGGTGTTGGGTATAGACAGATGATGATGCTGTGTTCATTCGTATATAAACTTGGTGTTGGGTATAGACAGATGATGATACTGTTTCTCGGTGTTGGGTATAGACAGATGAAGATATGTGTTCATTCGTATATAAACTTGGTGTTGGGTATAGACAGATGATGATACTGTGTTCATTCGTATATAAACTTGGTGGTTGGGTATAGACAGATGATGATACTGTTTCTCGGTGTTGGGTATAGACAGATGATGATGCTGTGTTCATTCGTATATAAACTTGGTGTTGGGTATAGACAGATGATGATACTGTTCTCGGTGTTGGGTATAGACAGATGAAGATACTGTGTTCATTCGTATATAAACTTGGTGTTAGGTATAGACAGATGATGATACTGTGTTCATTCGTATATAAACTTGGTGTTGGGTATAGACAGATGAAGATACTGTGTTCATTCGTATATAAACTTGGTGTTGGGTATAGACAGATGAAGATACCGTGTTCATTCGTATATAAACTGCAGTCCATGGTCAAAGTATACTGCGGCCAGATTAACAGGCGACCACTAAACTAAACTAAACTAAACTAAACTAACAGGCGACCGTGTGACCACCGACATAAATGGTCGGTTCTGCAGCTGAGCATTCACTTGTCCTGACAGTCGTAGGTGACTGTCAAAGGCTGAGTTAACAGAACTCATTATGGACACGGAAGGCGAGGGGAAACCACCACATTATCTTCCCAATACTTCAAGACTAAACCATTTCAACGTCGTCAATTGCTGTCTTAGGGTATCCTCGTCCGGTAGGGACGGTCATGTGCCACAGGTGCCACCAAACCATCATCCAGAGGCTGAAAATAAAATCTTAATTAAAACAAATAAATGTAAAATAGGTACGTGGAATGTTAGAACGTTATATGAGCATGGAAATTTACACAATGTTATAAATTAAATAGCAAGCATGAAATTGAATAGCCTAAGCATACGTGAGATGAGATGGAAGGGATCAGGCAAAGTTATTAACGACAAACACAATACAATAATTTATTCTGGAGGGGATTCACACGAAAAAAGAGTAAACAAACAGCCAAATGACTTTATAGTTATTGGTGTATTTGCGATGTAGTTACTATGGTCAAATTGAAAGGCAAACCAATAGATATAAATAGTGTACCAGTTTACGCACCAACAACAAGCAGTAGTGATGAAGAGATACAACATTTTTACTATGAAGTAGACATGGCGATGTCTCAAATTAAATTACAAGGTTTACAAATAATACTAGGTGATTTTAATGCAAAAGTAGGAAAAGGAAAAATGGAGGATGTAGTGGGGAATTATGGTTTAGGTAAAACAAAAATGAAAGAGGAGAGCAATTAATAGAATGGACAAATATCAATGATATCATAAATTGAGAACACCTTGTTTAAATACCATAAACGACGACTTTACATATGGAAAAACTCTCATAAGAAAATACTCAACCAAATTGACTACATACTTATTAATAAAATGTTTCGAAATGCTAAAATTAATGTAAGGATAATGCCGGGTGCTGACTGTAATAGTGATCATGTACCACTATGTGGAATTATAAAAGTAAGACTGAAGAGAGAGAGAGAGAGAGAGAGAGAGAGAGAGAGAGAGAGAGAGAGAGAGAGAGAGAGAGAGAGAGAGAGAGAGAGAGAGAGAGAGAGAGAGAGAGAGAGAGAGAGAAAACGTGGTTAAGAACATGAGACTTAACAAAGAGGTTTTGAAGATAGATAAAGAAATTCAAGGTCAATGCAGAGTGATTGTGAAAAATATGTATAGTGCAATAGCTAACATACAGAATATAAACGAACAATGGGAAATGTTAAGGGACTTCATTCATCAAACAAGCAAAGAAATATTACCGCAGAGGAGCCAAAAAGCTAAGACAGAATGGATGACTGAAGAAGTCTTAAAGTTGATAACCAAAGGAAAACAGATTAAATATGATAAACAAGAATATAACGAGATAAATAAAGAAATAAGAAATAATTGTGTGTAGGCTCAGGAAATTTTGTTAAACGAGCTGTGCAAGAAAATTGAATGTGATTCTATTAAAGATACAACAAATATGCACAGACAAATCAGTGAACTCACAGGAAGAAAAATAAGAATAAAGACATGGTGTTTAAAATACAAAACATGAAAGATATTATTGGAGGAAGATGCTAAAATGATAGGTGGAGTGAGTATATAAGAGAATTATATGAAGGAGAAAGGGCAGAATTAACAGAAGAAAGTAACTTAGAAGGTCCACCTATTCTAAAGGAAGAAGTCGCTGATGCTATGAAACATATGAAGAATGGAAAAACAGCTGGGCCAGATGAAATCACAGTAGAAGAATTAGAAGTAATTGGAGAATTTGGAGTAGATATATTAACCAAAATGTTGAATGATATTTACAGCAGTGGATATCTACCAAGCGATATACTGAAATCGGTATTTATAGCTATATCAAAAAGACAAGGACCAATTGAATGATTTTCGTACGATTAACCTCCTAAACCATGCCACTAAGCTTCTACTCAGAATTATTATGAGAAAAACAAGAAAGAAAATAAAAATGGAAAGTGGCGAAGAACAGAATGGATTTGTGGAAGGAAAGGGTACAAACAATGCAATACATACATTACGGACACTATTAGAAAGATCAATGAATGAATCACCCCCCCCCCAAAAAAAAAAAAAAAAACGAGAAGTAGATTGTGAGCTTTACTAAAACACGACTACAAGAGACAAATTGGACGTTGCGGCCAAAGCCTTCGTCAGCACAGGACAAACAAATACAAACCGACACAAACCTACATGAAACACACTATGACAATATTAAACTAATTAAAGGTACTTATCTGAATCTGTATCCTTGCTTGGAAAGACTGACACGCGTTGGGCTGTCAGTGGATTAATAGACCGGATGTATGGTACACGGGTCAAAGGTCAAGCGGGAGGGAGTGGGGGTAGAGAAGCGCCCATGTGGACGCAAAAGTGAAAATTAGGACCGGCAAAGTTGTCGCGGACGCAGTTCACAATTAGCAATTCTCGTTAAGCGCTCGAAACACAGCTGCGGAAGATTACATTGTGTTGGTCCTCACAGAGGGGCATGAGTCGCGGTCGTTCAGAAAACGATGGCAAAACACCGAACGCACACCTGCCAAGAAAGTTGACTGCGACGTTCTATAAAGGACCAGCACGTACCTAGATGGTGGACTGTAAGGTAGGGGGTGGGAGGGTGGGGTTAGGAAGTTTAACTGGACTGTAAGCTAGGGGGTGGGGTGGGGTAGGAAGTTAAATAAAGCTGTGTTGGATATTGAGGCCGTGAGGGGAGAGTGTGCCCAACTGGAAGATGAGACGGTGTTCCAATGTCTTCCGATCCAGTTCGTGGGATGCGCATGATTTGATGGCCGTGACCTGTATGTCGGCCACGCCACGGTGGTCAGGACTGTTGAAATGCATGGATACTGGTTTGTGGGCGCCACTGGTGATATCAGAAAGATGTTGTCTAATCTTAGAAAGATCAATAGAGACACAGAAAGACATATATTTGTGCTTCATAGATAATACTAAGGCATTTGATAAAGTAAAACATGATGAACTGATTAAAATGTTGGAATATACAATAACATGGCTCGAGACACAGACATTCAATCGGGCATGTGTCCTTAGTGACTCAATGAGTATGCTCAGGAGGATAACAGAAAAAGCAGGAGGATAGAGATGTGGTGGGTCCGAAGAGAGTGGCTGCTGTCTCTGGAGCGGTCTCTGCTGGCAAAGATTAGTTTCATCTTCGTGCCAGGGCATGCGGGTGTACAAGGGAATGAGCATCCTGACAAGTTTGCAGGTAGGGCTACTGTGGAAGGCAGACGAGCCATGGACCAGGCAGACATTCTGAATGCTTTACGAGAAGTAAGTTGTTTACGAGAGCCAAGCGATGGCTGGGGATCTACAACCATGGTCAGGCTGCGAGAACAGCAAGTTAAAAGAGGTGTGGCCAAACAAGAACACTACGCAGGGGGCCAACAAAGAGTAATAAACCAACACACAACTGGTGTCGTGAGCCGCTACACGCTGCAGGATTTGCTGAGGAGGGGATCCGAGCACTTATGGATTAAATGGTTCGATGAGCAATGAGGATGATCTGTCGACTAATTAATTACCTAACTATAACATTAGGTGGAAGATGCACAACAGAGATTAAGAGGAGAATAGGGCAAGCAAAGGCTACATTTCAGAAAATGAAGACTATGTTATGCAAGAAAGAGAACGCTAAAGTGCTATATAGAATAGAATATGTTTTTCTTATGGCAGTGTAATCTTGGAATATAAATGAACAAATTAGGAAGAGCTTGGAAGTAACAGAGATTTGGTACCTGAGAATTCCTTGGACTCCCAAAGTAACTACCAACGACTGCCTAAAAGAAGCTAATAAAACCAGAACATTATATTACATTGGTACCTTGCCATCTTGACAGACGATGGTTTGTGCTTCAAAAAGGCATAATAACTTTTACCCATGGCGGTAGCGAATGTGACTGATAAGGCCAATTTGCGCTGTAAATGTTCGTTCACAGTGGGTGCATGTTAACACGAGGTCACTTCCACCATCAAGCACCATCTTACGTCTCACACGCTCGATGTGTGACTTATCTGCAATAATTTTCTCCTTTGTCTTTATTCCATTTCTGATGTTTGCCCTCCATACAACACGTTCAGCGGCGACTTGCTCCCAATGTGCATTATCAATGCCTGTATCAATCATGTCCCGCTTACACACATCTTTGTATCGTAGTAGAGGCCGACCCTGGCCCTGAACATTATATTCAACAATAAGAAAGAGGCACGCAACTCTTTTGGTCATGTGATGAGAAGAGAGGCATTGGTGAACATCGTGACAACTGGAAAGATTGAGGAGAAGAAAGGCAGAGGCAGACTAAGAGAAATGATGATGGATGGATTGAGACGGTGGCATGGAAGAATATCATCAGCTGAGTTGATCCAGAACACCAAAGACAGAGATCTGTTGATAGTCATGAAAGCCTATAATTACATCATTCGAGAGGTATATCTCCAGTATCATATATTGTGTTCAGCAGTCTGGTGACTTGGTCTATTCCATATTCTTCTAAGATATTGATAAATCTATAATTGTTATGTTATCTGTATCCGGGGTCTTGTCAGTTTTCATATGGTTAAGAGTATTCTGAACTTCCATTATCAAAACTGATGGTCCTTCATCATTATTCCGAATTTCATACAGTTCATCTATTGTATCATCATGAAGGTTTTTCACATAATCTTTCCATGCATGTAATATCTGATCTTTTTCTAACATTATTTATCCTTCTTTTGTTGTTAGGAAACTTGTTGATGTACATATTCTTTCATTAGTAAGCCCCTGAATTCTTTTGTTGTCACAGCCTCACATAAGGGCGGTACCAACATAAAAGTAAGAGAGACTAGAGAAGGGATAGAACTCCAGCTAAAGGGAAAGAACCGAGTCACTCGAAGGCTCGAATAATCCAGAGCCTTCTCGAAGGACCGGTCAGTGCGTCCACAGCCCCGTGGACACCGATGGGGCCCGCCGATTGCGGGGTCCACGAGAAACTCGGAGAGAGTTACCACCCGTGTCGGATTGCGACACGTGTGGAAGGGCAGACACGGACTGGACATCGAGGAAGCAACAGGGCTTACCTTAAGGGGGACTTGATAGCTTAAAACCCAAGTATATTTAGGGGTCTTATGCATATGTTAGATAGCTGATAGAGTTGTTGTGATAATCATGTTTATTGTAAACTCCTGTGATACGCAACGTACAGATTGCTGGCTTGCGAAAACTCTCTTCGCCAGCTTACTGTAACATCATAATAATAAATGATGTTAGATTGCATATGAACGGAGTTTGTTGCCTGTATGAGCCCGAGTTTCATTCCCCTAGAGATCTAGGACGGTGACATTTGTGCATTAACTTGGTACTTTTAATGTTGTGTTATTATTTAATTTCTATGCAATTTTTCTGTAGCCATGCTTTTTATGCCTCTTTGCATAATGTTCTGACTTTTCTGTGAATCTCTTCATTTTTGTCAGGATTTATTTTTGTTGTGTCTTCTTGTTTCCTTTGGTCGTAACATCTCTTCAGTCATCCATTTCTTACGACCGACTTTCTTTAATTTTGGGATAGTTGTTTCTGCAGCCAAACTGATTGAATTCTTCAACATTTCACATTGATCATCCACATCTTGAAATAAGATATCTAGATCAGACAATATATCAAATCTGTTCTTTACTTCTATGTTAAAATGATCTTGTATTTTCTTGTTATTTTCCAATGTTCACAGATCATATTTAGTATTTCCTGGTGTATACTTAACTTGCTTTAACTTTACCTTCAGTGTGCTTAAAATCAATCTGTGATCATTGAAATCAGTCTACATTTGGAACTGTTTTTGCGATATTTAACGCATATCGTATTTCGAAATATGTGTATGATGTATATATGTTATGTGGCATAGTTTGTCTGATGTACACATATGTTATGTGGCATAGTTTGTCTGATGTACACATATGTTATGTGGCATAGTTTGTCTGATGTACACATATGTTATGTGGCATAGTTTGTCTGATGTACACATATGTTATGTGGCATAGTTTGTCTGATGTACACATATGTTATGTGGCATAGTTTGTCTGATGTACACATATGTTATGTGGCCTGGTTTGTCTGATGTACACATATGTTATGTGGCATAGTTTGTCTGATGTACACATATGTTATGTAGCCTGGTTTGTCTGATGTACACATATGTTATGTGGCATAGTTTGTCTGATGTACCACATAGTTATGTAGCATAGTTTTGTCTGATTGTACACATATGTTATGTGGCATAGTTTGTCTGATGTACACATATGTTATGTGCGTGGTTGTCTGGTGTACACCTATGTTATGTGGCTAGTTTGTCTGATGTACACATATGTTATGTGGCATAGTTTGTCTGATGTACACATATGTTATGTAGCATAGTTTGTCTGATGTACACCATATGTGATGTGGCATAATTGTCTGATGTACACATCTGTTATGTGGCATAGTTTGTCTGATGTTACACATATGTATGTGGCCTGGTTTGTCTGATGTACACATATGTTATGTGCATAGTTTGTCTGATGTTACACATATGTTATGTGGCCTGGTTTGTCTGATGTACAACATATGTTATGTGGCATAGTTTGTCTGATGTACACACTATGTTATGTAGCATAGTTTGTCTGATGTACACATTGTTATGTGGCATAGTTTGTCTGATGTACACCATATGTTATGTGGCGTGGTGTTGTCTGGTGTACACATATGTTATGTTGCATAGTTTGTCTGATGTACACATATGTTATGTGGCATAGTTTGTCTGATGTACACATATGTTATGTGGCGTGGTTTGTCTGATGTACACATATGTTATGTGGCATAGTTTGTCTGGTGTACACATATGTTATGTGGCATAGTTTGTCTGGTGTACACATATGTTATGTGGCGTGGTTTGTCTGATGTACACATATGTTATGTGGCATAGTTTGTCTGGTGTACACATATGTTATGTGGCGTGGTTTGTCTGATGTACACATATGTTATGTGGCATAGTTTGTCTGGTGTACACATATGTTATGTGGCATAGTTTGTCTGGTGTACACATATGTTATGTGGCATAGTTTGTCTGGTGTACACATGTTATGTGGCATAGTTTGTCTGATGTACACATACGTTATGTGGCATAGTTTGTCTGATGTACACATATGTTATGTGGCATAGTTTGTCTGATGTACACATATGATATGTGGCGTGGTTTGTCTGATGTACACATAAGTTATGTGGCATAGTTTGTCTGATGTACACATATGTTATGTGGCATAGTTTGTCAGATGTACACATATGTTATGTGGCATAGTTTGTCTGATGTACACATATGATATGTGGCGTGGTTTGTCTGATGTACACATATGTTATGTGGCCTGGTTTGTGGTGTACACATATGTTATGTGGCATAGTTTGTCTGATGTACACATATGTTATGTGGCCTGGTTTGTCTGATGTACACATATGTTATGTGGCATAGTTTGTCTGATGTACACATATGATATGTGGCGTGGTTTGTCTGATGTACACATATGTTATGTGGCCTGGTTTGTGGTGTACACATATGTTATGTAGCATAGTTTGTCTGATGTACACATATGTTATGTGGCATAGTTTGTCTGATGTACACATATGTTATGTGGCCTGGTTTGTGGTGTACACATATGTTATGTGGCATAGTTTGTCTGATGTACACATATGTTATGTAGCATAGTTTGTCTGATGTACACATATGTTATGTGGCATAGTTTGTCTGATGTACACATATGTTATGTGGCCTGGTTTGTGGTGTACACATATGTTATGTAGCATAGTTTGTCTGATGTACACATATGTTATGTGGCCTGGTTTCTGGTGTACACATATGTTATGTGGCCTGGTTTCTGGTGTACACATATGTTATGTGGCCTGGTTTCTGGTGTACACATATGTTATGTAGCATAGTTGTCTGATGTACACATATGTTATGTGGCCTGGTTTCTGGTGTACACATATGTTATGTGGCCTGGTTTCTGGTGTACACATATGTTATGTAGCATAGTTTGTCTGGTGTACACATATGTTATGTGGCCTGGTTTCTGTTGTACACATATGTTATGTAGCATAGTTTGTCTGATGTACACATATGTTATGTGGCATAGTTTGTCTGGTGTACACATATGTTATGTGGCATAGTTTGTCTGGTGTACACATATGTTATGTGGCATAGTTTGTCTGGTGTACACATATGTTATGTGGCATAGTTTGTCTGGTGTACACCTATGTTATGTGGCATAGTTTGTCTGGTGTACACATATGTTATGTAGCATAGTTTGTCTGGTGTACACATATGTTATGTAGCATAGTTTGTCTGGTGTACACATATGTTATGTGGCCTGGTTTCTGGTGTACACATATGTTATGTAGCATAGTTTGTCTGATGTACACATATGTTATGTGGCATAGTTTGTCTGGTGTACACATATGTTATGTGGCATAGTTTGTCTGGTGTACACATATGTTATGTGGCATAGTTTGTCTGATGTACACATATGTTATGTGGCGTGGTTTGTCTGATGTACACATATGTTATGTGGCCTGGTTTCTGATGTACACATATGTTATGTAGCATAGTTTGTCTGATGTACACATATGTTATGTGGCATAGTTTGTCTGATGTTCACATATGTTAAGGGGCATAATATTTCCCTCAGAAAGGTGTGTGTGAGTCACAGACAGAATCAACCATTCGGAGACTCATACATTACCTACCACCATCAAGCTCCTCCAAACTGGGTGAGTATACACACACAGGCAGCCAGTAGCAAACTGACTTACACGTGCAACCAGCAGCACACTGTCTCACACATGCAACCAGTAGCACACTGTCTCACACGTGCAACCAGTAGCACACTGTCATATACGTGCAACCAGTAGCACTCTGTCTTATACGTGCAACCAGTAGCACACTGTCTTATACGTGCAACCAATACCACACTGTTTTATACGTGCAACCAGCAGCACACTGTCTTAAACGTGCAACCCGTAGCACACTGTCTTATACGTGCAATCAGTAGCACACTGTCCTTATACGTGCAACCAGTAGCACACTGTCTTATACGTGCAACCAGTAGCACACTGTCTTATACGTGCAACCAGCAGCACACTGTCTTATACGTGCAGCCAGTAGCACATTGTCGTATACGTGCAACCAGTAGCACACTGTCTTATACGTGCAGCCAGTAGCACGCTGCCTTATACGTGAAACCAGTAGCACACTGTCTTATACGTGCAACCAATACCACACTGTCATATACGTGCAACCAATACCACACTGTCATATACGTGCAGCCAGTAGCACACTGTCTTATATGTGCAACCTGTAGCACACTATCTTATACGTGCAGCCAGAAGCACACTGTCTTATACGTGCAACCAGTAGCACACTGTCTCATACGTGCAACCAGTAGCACACTGTCTTATACGTGCAACCAGCAGCACACTGTCTTATACGTGCAGTCAGTAGCACACTGTCTTATACGTGCAGTCAGTAGCACACTGTCTTATACGTGCAACCAGTAGCACACTGTCTTATATTTGCAACCAGTAGCACACTGTCTTATACGTGCAAACAGTAGCACACTGTCTTATACGTGCAACCAGTAGCACACTGTCTTATACGTGCAACCAGTAGCACAATGTCTTATACGTGCAGCCAGTAGCACACTGTCTTATATGTACAACCAGTAGCACACTGTCTTATATGTGCAACCGGTAACACACTGTCTTATACGTGCAACCAGTAGCACACTGTCTTATACGGGCAGCCAGTAGCACACTGTCTTATATGTTCAGCCAGTAGCACACTGTCTTATATTATATGTGCAACCAGTAGCACACTGTCTTATATTTGCAACCAGTAGCACACTGTCTTACATGTGCATCCAGTACCACACTGTCTTATACGTGCAGCCAGTAGCACACTGTCTTATGCATGCAGTCAGTAGCACACTGTCTTATACGTGCAGCCAGTAGCACACTGTTTTACACATGTATGCTGTCACAGACAGTCATTGGAACACTGTCTTACACATGTATACTTTAACAGACAGTCAGTGGAACACTGTCTTACACATGTATGCTGTCACAGGCAGTCAGTGGAACACTGTCTTACACATGTATGCTGTCACCAGCAGTCAGTGGAACACTGTCTTACACATGTATGCTATCACAGGCAGTCAGTGGAACACTGTCTTACACATGTATGCTGTCACAGGCAGTCAGTGGAACACTGTCTTACACATGTATGCTGTCACAGGCAGTCAGTGGAACATTGTCTTATACATGTATGCTGTCACAGGCAGTCAGTGGAACACTGTCTTACACATGTATGCTGTCACAGGGAGTCGGTGGAACACTATCTGACACATGTATGCTGTCACAGACAGTCAGTGGAACACTGTCTTACACATGTATGCTGTCACAGGCAGTCAGTGGAACATTGTCTTACACATGCATGCTGTCACAGACAGTCATTGGAACACTGTCTTACACATGTATGCTGTCAAAGGGAGTCGGTGGAACACTATCTGACACATGTATGCTGTCACAGACAGTCAGTGGAACATTGTCTTACACATGTAAGCTGTCACAGTCAGTCAGTGGAACACTGTCTTACACATGTATGCTGTCACAGGGAGTCGGTGGAACACTATCTGACACATGTATGCTGTCACAGACAGTCAGTGGAACATTGTCTTACACATGTAAGCTGTCACAGTCAGTCAGTGGAACACTGTCTTACACATGTATGCTGTCACAGGGAGTCGGTGGAACACTATCTGACACATGTATGCTGTCACAGACAGTCAGTGGAACACTGTCTTACACATGTAAGCTGTCACAGGGAGTCAGTGGAACACTGTCTTACACATTTCCCATGGCCGATCATTTTTGTTCTGTGGCTATTGTAAAAGTCATGAGGACCGACGTAATTTCCCCGGGTTTGACTCCATATGGCTCGTCCTGCCAAAATTCTCGACCAAAACACGAACTCCGTAGCTCCGGCGACGACCCACAGGAGTCTACGAGAAAAGTGCACTCGTGAACAAAAAGTCGTAGCTCGGAATCGAACCCACAACCTTTGGGGCGCGAGGCAGACGGCTTGATCCCTTGGCCACAGCGACTCCCACGTTGGGATTTAGAAATGCAGTTCTGTGATTTGAAGAACATTGCAGGAGCCTGTACTTATGTGGATGTTTGTTCTATGTGGATGTAAGGCTGCAGTAGCCTGTTCTTGAGTGGATGTTTGTTCTATATTGATGTAAGGCTGCAGTAGACAGTCCTTGATTGGATGTTTGTTCTATATGGATGTAAGGCTGCAGTAGACAGTCCTTGATTGGATGTTTGTTCTATATGGATGTAAGGCTGCAGTAGACAGTCCTTGATTGGATGTTTGTTCTATGTGGATGTAAGGCTGCAGAAGACAGTCTTTGATTGGATGTTTGTTCTATGTGGATGTAAGGCTGCAGTAGACAGTCCTTGATTGGATGTTTGTTCTATATGGATGTAAGGCTGCAGTAGACAGTCCTTGATTGGATGTTTGTTCTATGTGGATGTAAGGCTGCAGTAGACAGTCTTTGATTGGATGTTTGTTCTATAAGGATGCTTGTTCTATGTGGGTGTTTGTTCTATGTGGATGTTTGTTCTATGTGGATGCTTGTTCTATGTGGATGCTTGTTCTGTCTCCTCAGGAAAGTTCATGAGAACCAACATTGTGGCCAGCGTGATCTATCTCAGTCTCACAGTATGGCTGCCAGCGGTGATATTTCTTCATGTCAAGGTGGGTTGGTAACTCATTGTATGGCTGCCAGCGGTGATATTTCTTCATGTCAAAGCGGGTTGGTAACTCATTGTATGGCTGCCAGCGGTGATATTTCTTCATGTCAATGTGGGTTGGTAACTCATTGTATGGCTGCCAGCGGTGATATTTCTTCATGTCAAGGTAGGTTGGTAACTCATGGTATGGCTGCCAGCGGTGATATTTCTTCATGTCAAGGTGGGTTGGTAACTCATTGTATGGCTACCAGCGGTGATATTTCTTCATGTCAAGGTGGGTTGGTAACTCATGGTATGGCTGCCAGCGGTGATATTTCTTCATGTCAAAGTGGGTTGGTAACTCATTGTATGGCTGCCAGCGGTGATATTTCTTCATGTCAAGGTGGGTTGGTAACTCATAGTATGGCTGCCAGCGGTGATATTTCTTCATGTCAAGGTGGGTTGGTAAATCACTGTATGGCTGCCAGCGGTGATATTTCTTTTTGTCAAAGCGGGTTGGTAACTTATTGTATGGCTGCCAGCGGTGATATTTGTTCATGTCAAAGCAGGTTGGTAACTCACTGTATGGCTGCCAGCGGTGATATTTCTTTTTGTCAAAGCGGGTTGGTAACTCACTGTATGGCTGCCAGCGGTGATATTGTTCATGTCAAAGCGGGTTGGTAACTCACTGTATGGCTGCCAGCGGTGATATTTGTTCATGTCAAGGTGGGTTGGTAACTCATTGTATGGCTGCCAGCGGTGATATTTGTTCATGTCAAGGTGGGTTGGTAACTCACTGTATGGCTGCCAGCGATGATATTTGTTCATGTCAAGGTGGGTTGGTAACTCACTGCATGGCTGCCAGCGGTGATATTTGTTCATGTCAAAGCGGGTTGTTAACTCACTGCATGGCTGCCAGCGGTGATATTTCTTCTCGTCAAAGCGGGTTGGTAACTCATGGTATGGCTACCAGCGGTGATATTTCTTCACGTCAAAGCGGGTTGGTAACTCATGGTATGGCTGCCAGCGGTGATATTTGATCATGTCAAAGCGGGTTGGTAACTCACTGTATGGCTGCCAGCGGTGATATTTGTTCATGTCAAGGTAGGTTGGTAACTCACTGTATGGCTGCCAGCGGTGAATTTGTTCATGTCAAGGTGGGTTGGTAACTCACTGTATGGCTGCCAGCGGTGATATTTGTTCATGTCAAGGTGGGTTGGTAACTAACTGCATGGCTGCCAGCGGTGATATTTCTTCATGTCAAAGCGGGTTGGTAACTCACTGTATGGCTGCCAGCTGTGATATTTCTTCATGTCAAAGCGGGTTGGTAACTCATTGTATGGCTGCCAGCGGTGATATTTGTTCATGTCAAAGCGGGTTGGTAACTCATTGTATGGCTGCCAGCGGTGATATTTGTTCATGTCAAGGTGGGTTGGTAACTCACTGTATGGCTGCCAGCGATGATATTTGTTCATGTCAAGGTGGGTTGGTAACTCACTGTATGCTACCAGCGGTGATATTTGTTCATGTCAAGGTGTGTTGGTAACTCACTTGTATGGCTACCAGCGGTGATATTTCTTCATGTCAAAGGTGGTTGGTAACTCACTTGTATGGCTAGCCAGCGATGATATTTGTTCATGTCAAGGTGGGTTGGTAACTCACTGTATGGCTGCCAGCGGTGATATTTGTTCATGTCAATGTGGGTTGGTAACTCACTGTATGGCTGCCAGCGGTGATATTTGTTCATGTCAATGTGTGTTGGTAACTCATTGTATGGCTACTAGCGGTGATATTTCTTCACGTCAAAGCGGGTTGGTAACTCATTGTATGGCTGCCAGCGGTGATATTTCTTCATGTCAAAGCGGGTTGGTATCTCATTGTATGGCTGCCAGCGGTGATATTTCTTCATGTCAACGCGGGTTGGTAACTCATTGTATGGCTACTAGCGGTGATATTTCTTCATGTCAAAGCGGGTTGGTATCTCATTGTATGGCTGCCAGCGGTGATATTTCTTCATGTCAAAGCGGGTTGGTAACTCACTGTATGGCTGCCAGCGGTGATATTTGTTCATGTCAAAGCGGGTTGGTAACTCACTGTATGGCTGCCAGCTGTTATATTTGTTCATGTCAAAGCGGGTTGGTAACTCAATGTATGGCTGCCAGCGGTGATATTTGTTCATGTCAAGGTGGGTTGATAACTCATGGTATGGCTGCTAGCGGTGATATTTGTTCATGTCAAGGTGGGTTGGTAACTCATTGTATGGCTGCCAGCGGTGATATTCTTCATGTCAAAGCGGGTTGGTATCTCATTGTATGGCTGCCAGCGGTGATATTTCTTCATGTCAACGCGGGTTGGTAACTCATTGTATGGCTACTAGCGGTGATATTTCTTCATGTCAAAGCGGGTTGGTATCTCATTGTATGGCTGCTAGCGGTGATATTTCTTCATGTCAAAGCGGGTTGGTAACTCACTGTATGGCTGCCAGCGGTGATATTTGTTCATGTCAAAGCGGGTTGGTAACTCACTGTATGGCTGCCAGCTGTTATATTTGTTCATGTCAAAGCGGGTTGGTAACTCAATGTATGGCTGCCAGCGGTGATATTTGTTCATGTCAAGGTGGGTTGGTAACTCACTGTATGGCTGCCAGCGGTGATATTTGTTCATGTCAAGGTGGGTTGGTAACTCATTGTATGGCTGCCAGTTGTGATATTTGTTCATGTCAACGTGTGTTGGTAACTCATTGTATGGCTGCCAGCGGTGATATTTGTTCATGTCAAAAGGGTTGGTAACTCATTGTATGGCTGCCAGCGGTGATATGTCTTCATGTCAAAGCGGGTTGGTAACTCACTGTATGGCTGCCAGCGATGATATTTCTTCATGTCAAAGCGGGTTGGTAACTCATTGTATGTCTGCCAGCTGTGATATGTGTTCATGTCAAAGCGGGTTGATAACTCATTGTATGGCTGCCAGCGGTGATATTTGTTCATGTCAAGGTGGGTTGGTAACTCACTGTATGGCTGCCAGCGGTGATATTTGTTCATGTCAAGCGGGTTGGTAACTCACTGTATGGCTGCCAGCGTTGATATTTGTTCATGTCAAAGCGGGTTGGTAACTCACTGTATGGCTGCCAGCTGTTATATTTGTTCATGTCAAAGCGGGTTGGTAACTCAATGTATGGCTGCCAGCGGTGATATTTGTTCATGTCAAGGTGGGTTGGTAACTCACTGTATGGCTGCCAGCGGTGATATTTGTTCATGTCAAGGTGGGTTGGTAACTCATTGTATGGCTGCCAGCTGTGATATTTGTTCATGTCAAGGTGTGTTGGTAACTCATTGTATGGCTATTAGCGGTGATATTTCTTCACGTCAAAGCGGGTTGGTAACTCATTGTATGGCTGCCAGCGGTGATATTTGTTCATGTCAAAAGGGTTGGTAACTCATTGTATGGCTGCCAGCGGTGATATTTCTTCATGTCAAAGCGGGTTGGTAAACTCACTGTATGGCTGCCAGCGATGATATTTCTTCATGTCAAGCGGGTTGGTAACTCATTGTATGTCTGCCAGCTGTGATATGTGTTCATGTCAAAGCGGGTTGATAACTCATTGTATGGCTGCCATCGGTGATATTTGTGATGTCAAGGTGGGTTGGTAACTCACTGTATGGCTGCCAGCGGTGATATTTGTCATGTCAAGTGGGTTGTTAACTCATTGTATGGCTGCCAGCGGTGATATTTGTTCATGTCAAGGTGTGTTGGTAACTCCACTGTATGGCTGCCAGCGGTGATATTTGTTTCATATCAAGGTGTGTTGGTAACTCATTGTATGGCTGCCAGCGGTGATATTCTTTCATGTCAAGGTGGGTTGGTAACTCATTGTATGGCTGCCAGCGGTGATATTTCTTCATGTCAAGGTGGTTGGTAACTCATTGTATGGCTGCCCAGCGGTGATATTGTCATGTCAAAGGGTTGGTAACTCATGTATGGCTGCCAGCTGTGATATTTCTTCATGTCAAGGTGGGTTGGTAACTCACTGTATGGCTGCCAGCGGTGATATTATCTTCATGTCTAATGTGGGTTGGTAACTCACTGTATGGCTGCCAGGCGGTGATTATTTCGTTTTAGTCAAGCGAGTGTTGGTACTCATTTGTATGATACTAGCGGTGATATTCTTATGTCAAAGCGGGTTGGTAACTCATTGTATGGCTGCCAGCGGTGATATTTGTTCATGTCAAGGTGGGTTGGTAACTCACTGTATGGCTGCCAGCGGTGATATTTGTTCTGTCAAAGCGGGTTGGTAACTCACTGTGTGGCTGCCAGCGGTGATATTTGTTCATGTCACAGCGGTGTTGGTACTCACTGTATGGCTGCCAGCTGTTATATTTGTTCATGTCAAGGCGGGTGGTAACTCACTGTATGGCTGCCAGCGTGATATTTGTTCATGTCAAGGTGGGTTGGTAAACTCACTGTATGGCTGCCAGCGGTGATATTTGTTCTGTCAAGGGGGTTGGTAACTCATTGTATGGCTGCCAGTTGTGATATTTGTTCATGTCAACGTGGTGTGGTAACTCATTGTATGGCTATTAGCGGTGATATATTTCTTCACGTCAAGCGGGTGGTACATCATTGTATGCTGCCAGCGGTGATATTTGTTCATGTCAAAGGGTTGGTAACTCATTGTATGGCTGCCAGCGGTGATATTTTTCATGTCAAGCTGGTTGGTACACTCACTGTATGGCTGCCAGCGATGATATTTCTTCATTCAAAGCGGTTGGTACTCATGTATGCTGCCAGCTGTGATATGTGTTCATGTCAGCGGGTGATAACTCATGTATGGCTGCCCGCGGTGATATTTGTTGATGTCAAGGTGGGTTGGTAACTCACTGTATGGCTGCCATCGGTGATATTTGTTCATGTCAAAGGGGTTGGTAACTCATTGTATGGCTGCCAGCGGTGCTATTTGTTCATGTCAAAGCGGGTTGGTAACTCACTGTTATGTCTGCAGCGGTGATATTTGTTCATGTCAAAGCGGGTTGGTAACTCAATGTATGGCTGCCAGCAGGTGATATTTGTTCATGTCAGGTGGGTTGATAACTCATGGTATGGCTGCTAGCGTGATATTTGTTCATGTCAAGGTGGGTTGTACTCATTGTATATCTGCAGCTGTGATAGTTGTCATGTCAAGGTGTGTGGTACTCATTGTTTCTTATGGCTATTGCGGTGCTCTTTCTTCACGTCAAAGCGGGGTACTCATTGTATGGCTGCCAGCGGTGATATTTCTTCATGTCAAAGCGGGTTGGTAACTCATTGTCTGGCTGCCAGCGGTGATATTTCTTCATGTCAAGGGGTTTGGTAACTCACTGTATGGCTGCCAGCGATTGATATTTCTTCATGTCAAAGCGGGTTGGTAACTCATAGTATGGCTGCCAGCGTGATATGTGTTCATGTTCAAAGCGGGTTTGGTACTCATTGTATGGCTGCCAGCGGTGATGTTTGTTCATGTCAAGGGGGTTGGTATCTCACTGTATGGCTGCCAGCGGTGATATTTGTTCATGTCAAGGTGGGTTGGTACTCACTGTATGGCTGCCAGCGGTGATATTTGTTGATGTCGAGGTGTGTTGGTAACTCATTGTATGGCTACCAGCGTGGATATGTTCTTCATGTCAAAGCGGTGATTGGTAACTCATTGTATGCTGCCAGCGGTGATATTCTTCATGTCAAAGCGGGTTGGTAAACTCACTGTATGGCTGCCAGCGGTGATATTTCTTCATGTCAAAGCGGGTTGGTAACTCACTGTATGGCTGCCAGCGGTGATATTTGTTCATGTCAAGGTGGGTTGGTAACTCATAGTATGGCTGCCAGCGGTGATATTTCTTCATGTCAAGGTGGGTTGGTAACTTATTGTATGGCTGCCAGCGGTGATATTTCAAATAAAACCAACTTATTTAAAAAGGGTCACAAATTGGGCACGCATGCCCGTCTTACATTCGGCCCTTTCAATAACTTATCTTTCGTCCATCAGAGCATTATACATTCCATGGGAAGAAAAAAAAAAACATCGTGTAATGAATGTTGTAAACATAAACAAGGGCAAATTACCATTTATGAGCCCCATTTCCCACCTACCCACACATCACCAGACCCACACTCACTCCATCCACACAACCCACCCCAACCAACCCACACACACACCCCCCAACCACCCACACACACACACCCAGGGACACATACATACACCACCAACCGACCCATCCCCTCCCGCACATTCCCCACCCACACACACTGCCCACATCTGTTCCCCCAACCAAAACACAATCGCCACCCACACAAACATCCCCCAGCATCACACACATTGCACTTCCACTCACACATTCCCAAACCATATACACACCTCCCCACCAACTGACATCTCCCTACCCACAACACACACACACACACACACACACACACACACACACACACACACACACACACACACACACACATCTCCCTAACTACCTATACATTCGAATTCACTCACACAGACAGACAGACAGACAGACAGACAGACAGACAGACAGACAGAACGAACGAACGAACAAACTTTATTGTAAAAGGGTAACAAATTGGGCACGCAGGCCCGTCTTACATTCGGCCCTTTCGATCACTCATCTTTCATTCATCAAATGTGCATGTTACATTTACATAGGGAAAAAAAAAACATTGTCAAATGGATTCTGTAAGCATAAACAATGCATATTACGCATGGTACATTCACGTGGGGGAATAAAAAACATTGTCAAATGAAAGTTGTAAACATAAACAGTGCATATTGCAATGTGTGTAGACACATCCCCCATCCACCCTCACACCTCGCAGCCACCCACACATCCCTCAGCCATCCACACATCCCCCACCAGCCACACCCCCACCCACCCACACATACCTCCACGCACTCACACAGACTCAGGCAAACATACATGCCGCCACACACCAACTGATCCCCACCCACACACATTTCCCAACCTACTCATACATCCCACCCATCCCATAACAGACACGCACACACCCACCCACATATTCTCCCACCACCCACCCCACACACCCGCAACCACCCAGCAAAACACACATCACAAAACCAACACACACATACCCCCCTCAACCCACACATCCCGCACCTATCCACACATACATCCCGCACCCTCACAATTTTCCCCACCCATCCACACACACATCATCCAACCTACACCCACTCACCCACCCAATATCCGCCACTTCTCAACTACACATCCGCCACCTATACACACATCCCCACCACAAACATATCTCCCCACCTGCCAACACATATCCCCCACCCATAACACACCAAGAAACATACACCTCCCATCCACACACACCCCACCACCCCATATACCCTACCCACACACATCCGCCACTCACACACATCTTCCCACAAACACACACATCCCCCAACCATACACTCATCTCTCACACACATCCACCCATTCACGTACTCATCCATCAACCACTCACACCCACACATCACCCACCCACCATCAACATATGCATCTCTCATCTACCCTCCCCCCGCACACACCCAAACCACCCAGCCAAAAACACATCACCCATCCTCACATAACATCCATCATCCACCTGCACATCCCACACCTCCCCCAACTCTCACACATCTCCCCTCCCACACAAAACTCCACTCATAAACACATTCCCCCCACACACATATCCCCCACATGCATTACTCATACACATCCCCGCCCACACATCTCTCACCCACTCACAATCTCCCCTACCACCCACACATCCCCCCCCTACAAACATCCTCCCCTCCCACACAAAACTCCACTCATAAACACATTCCCCCACACACATATCCCCCACATACATTCCTCATACACATCCCCGCCCAAACATCTCTCACCCACTCACACATCTCCCCACCCACCCACACATCCCCCACCTACAACATCCTCAACACCCACACATACATCCTCCACCCACTCACACTTACCCCATCCACACTCACACACTCCCACCCACACAGACATATTCCATTCACAGACACATATTTCTTCATGTCAACGTGGGTTGGTAACTCACTGTATGGCTGCCAGCGGTGATATTTCTTCATGTCAAAGCGGGTTGGTAACTCACTGTATGGTTGCCAGCGGTGATATTTCTTCATGTCAAAGCGAGTTGGTAACTCATGGTATGGCTGCCAGCGGTGATATTTGTTCATGTCAAAGCGGGTTGGTAACTCATGGTATGGCTGCCAGCGGTGATATTTGTTCATGTCAAAGCGGGTTGGTAACTCACTGTATGGCTACCAGCGTGATATTTCTTCATGTCAAGGTGGGTTGTAACTCACTGTATGGCTGCCAGCGGTGATATTTGTTCATGTCAAAACGGGTTGGTAACTCAATGTATGGCTGCCAGCAGTGGTAATTCTTCTTGTCAAAGCGGGTTGGTAACTCGCTGTATGGCTGCCAGCGGTGATATTTGTTCATGTCAAAGCGGGTTGGTAACTCATTGTATGGCTGCCAGCTGTAATGTTTGTTCATGTCAAAGCGGGTTGGTAACTCACTGTATGGCTGCCAGCGTGATATTTGTTCATGTCAAGGTGGTTGGTAACTCATTGTATGGCTGCCAGCGGTGATATTTGTTCATGTCAAGGTGGGTTGGTATCTCACTGCATGGCTGCCAGTGGTGATATTTCTTCATGTCAAAGCGGGTTGGTAACTCACTGTATGGCTGCCAGCGTGATATTTCTTCATGTCAAAGCGGGTTGGTAACTCATGGTATGGCTACCAGCGGTGATATTTCTTCATGTCAAAGCGGGTTGGTAACTCATGGTATGGCTGCCAGCGGTGATATTTGTTCATGTCAAAGCGGGTTGGTAACTCACTGTATGGCTGCCAGCGGTGATATTTCTTCATGTCAAAGCGGGTTGGTAACTCATGGTATGGCTACCAGCGGTGATATTTCTTCATGTCAAAGCGGGTTGGTAACTCATGGTATGGCTGCCAGCGGTGATATTTGTTCATGTCAAAGTGGGTTGGTAACTCATTGTATGGCTACCAGCGGTGATATTTGTTCATGTCAAGGTGGGTTGGTATCTCACTGTATGGCTGCCAGCGGTGATATTTGTTCATGTCAAGGTGGGTTGGTAACTCACTGTATGGCTGCTAGCGGTGATATTTGTTCATGTCAAGGTGTGTTGGTAACTCATTGTATGGCTACCAGCGGTGATATTTGTTCATGTCAAAGCGGGTTGGTAACTCATTGTATGGCTGCCAGCGTGATATTTGTTAATGTCAAAGCGGGGTTGGTAACTCATTGTATGGCTGTCAGCTGTGATATTTGTTCATGTCAAAGCGGGTTGGTAACTCACTGTATGGCTGCCAGCAATGATATTTGTTCATGTCAAGGTGGGTTGGTAACTCACTGTATGGCTGCCAGCGTGATATTGTTCATGTCAAAGCGGGTTGGTAACTCACTGTATGGCTGCCAGCAGTGGTAATTCTTCTTATCAAAGCGGGTTGGTAACTCACTGTATGGCTGCCAGTGGTGATATTTGTTCATGTCAAGCGGGTTGGTAACTCATTGTATGGCTGCCAGCTGTGATATTTGTTCATGTCAAAGCGGGTTGGTAACTAACTGTATGGCTGCCAGCGGTGATATTTGTTCATGTCAAGGTGGGTTGGTAACTCATTGTATGGCTGCCAGCGGTGATATTTGTTCATGTCAAGGTGGGTTGGTATCTCACTGCATAGCTGCAAGTGGTGATATTTCTTCATGTCAAAGCGGGTTGGTAACTCACTGTATGGCTGCCAGCGGTGATATTTCTTCATGTCAAAGCGGGTTGGTAACTCATGGTATGGCTACCAGCGGTGATATTTCTTCATGTCAAAGCGGGTTGGTAACTCATGGTATGGCTGCCAGCGGTGATATTTGTTCATGTCAAAGCAGGTTGGTAAACTCACTGTATGGCTGCCAGCGGTGATATTTCTTCATGTCAAAGCGGGTTGGTAACTCATGGTATGGCTACCAGCGGTGATATTCTTCATGTCAAAGCGGGTTGGTAACTCATGGTATGGCTGCCAGCGGTGATAATTGTTCATGTCAAGGTGGGTTGGTAACTCACTGTATGGCTGCCAGCGGTGATATTTCTTCATGTCGAAGCGGGTTGGTAACTCACTGTATGGCTGCCAGCGGTGATATTTGTTCACGTCAAGGTGTGTTGGTAACTCATTGTATGGCTACTAGCGGTGATATTTCTTCAAGTCAAAGCGGGTTGGTAACTCATTGTATGGCTGCCAGCTTTGGTATTTCTTCTTGTCAAAGCGGGGTTGGTAACTCACTGTATGGCTACCAGCGGTGATATTTGTTCATGTCAAAGCGGGTTGGTAACTCACTGTATGGCTGCCAGCGGTGATATTGTTCATGTGAATGCGGGTTGGTAACTCGCTGTATGGCTGCCAGCGGTGATATTTGTTCATGTCAAGGTGGGTTGGTAACTCAGTGTATGGCTGCCAGCGGTGATATTTGTTCATGTCAAGGTGGGTTGGTATCTCACTGCATGGCTGCCAGTGGTGATATTTCTTCATGTCAACGCGGGTTGGTAACTCATTGTATGGCTACTAGCGGTGATATTTCTTCATGTCAAAGCGGGTTGGTATCTCATTGTATGGCTGCCAGCGGTGATATTTCTTCATGTCAAAGCGGGTTGGTAACTCACTGTATGGCTGCCAGCGGTGATATTTGTTCATGTCAAAGCGGGTTGGTAACTCACTGTATGGCTGCCAGCTGTTATATTTGTTCATGTCAAAGCGGGTTGGTAACTCAATGTATGGCTGCCAGCGGTGATATTTGTTCATGTCAAGGTGGGTTGGTAACTCACTGTATGGCTGCTAGCGGTGATATTTGTTCATGTCAAGGTGGGTTGGTAACTCATTGTATGGCTGCCAGCGGTGATATTTCTTCATGTCAAAGCGGGTTGGTATCTCATTGTATGGCTGCCAGCGGTGATATTTCTTCATGTCAACGCGGGTTGGTAACTCATTGTATGGCTACTAGCGGTGATATTTCTTCATGTCAAAGCGGGTTGGTATCTCATTGTATGGCTGCCAGCGGTGATATTTCTTCATGTCAAAGCGGGTTGGTAACTCACTGTATGGCTGCCAGCGGTGATATTTGTTCATGTCAAAGCGGGTTGGTAACTCACTGTATGGCTGCCAGCTGTTATATTTGTTCATGTCAAAGCGGGTTGGTAACTCAATGTATGGCTGCCAGCGGTGATATTTGTTCATGTCAAGGTGGGTTGGTAACTCATTGTATGGCTGCCAGTTGTGATATTTGTTCATGTCAACGTGTGTTGGTAACTCATTGTATGGCTGCCAGCGGTGATATTTGTTCATGTCAAAAGGGTTGGTAACTCATTGTATGGCTGCCAGCGGTGATATGTCTTCATGTCAAAGCGGGTTGGTAACTCACTGTATGGCTGCCAGCGATGATATTTCTTCATGTCAAAGCGGGTTGGTAACTCGCTGTATGGCTGCCAGCGGTGATATTTCTTCATGTCAAAGCGGGTTGGTAACTCATTGTATGTCTGCCAGCTGTGATATGTGTTCATGTCAAAGCGGGTTGATAACTCATTGTATGGCTGCCAGCGGTGATATTTGTTCATGTCAAGGTGGGTTGGTAACTCACTGTATGGCTGCCAGCGGTGATATTTGTTCATGTCAAAGCGGGTTGGTAACTCACTGTATGGCTGCCAGCGGTGATATTTGTTCATGTCAAAGCGGGTTGGTAACTCACTGTATGGCTGCCAGCTGTTATATTTGTTCATGTCAAAGCGGGTTGGTAACTCAATGTATGGCTGCCAGCGGTGATATTTGTTTATGTCAAGGTGGGTTGGTAACTCACTGTATGGCTGCCAGCGGTGATATTTGTTCATGTCAAGGTGGGTTGGTAACTCATTGTATGGCTGCCAGTTGTGATATTTGTTCATGTCAACGTGTGTTGGTAACTCATTGTATGGCTATTAGCGGTGATATATTTCTTCACGTCAAAGCGGGTTGGTAACTCATTGTATGGCTGCCAGCGGTGATATTTGTTCATGTCAAAAGGGTTGGTAACTCATTGTATGGCTGCCAGCGGTGATATTTCTTCATGTCAAAGCGGGTTGGTAACTCACTGTATGGCTGCCAGCGATGATATTTCTTCATGTCAAAGCGGGTTGGTAACTCATTGTATGTCTGCCAGCTGTGATATGTGTTCATGTCAAAGCGGGTTGATAACTCATTGTATGGCTGCCAGCGGTGATATTTGTTGATGTCAAGGTGGGTTGGTAACTCACTGTATGGCTGCCAGCGGTGATATTTGTTCATGTCAAAGTGGGTTGGTAACTCATTGTATGGCTGCCAGCGGTGATATTTGTTCATGTCAAGGTGGGTTGGTAACTCACTGTATGGCTGCCAGCGGTGATATTTGTTCATATCAAAGTGTGTTGGTAACTCACTGTATGGCTGCCAGCGGTGATATTTGTTCATGTCAAGGTGGGTTGGTAACTCATTGTATGGCTGCCAGTTGTGATATTTGTTCATGTCAACGTGTGTTGGTAACTAATTGTATGGCTGCCAGCGGTGATATTTGTTCATGTCAAAAGGGTTGGTAACTCATTGTATGGCTGCCAGCGGTGATATGTCTTCATGTCAAAGCGGGTTGGTAACTCACTGTATGGCTACCAGCGATGATATTTCTTCATGTCATAGCGGGTTGGTAACTCATTGTATGTCTGCCAGCTGTGATATGTGTTCATGTCAAAGCGGGTTGATAACTCATTGTATGGCTGCCAGCGGTGATATTTGTTCATGTCAAGGTGGGTTGGTAACTCACTGTATGGCTGCCAGCGGTGATATTTGTTCATGTCAAAGCGGGTTGGTAACTCACTGTATGGCTGCCAGCGGTGATATTTGTTCATGTCAAAGCGGGTTGGTAACTCACTGTATGGCTGCCAGCTGTTATATTTGTTCATGTCAAAGCGGGTTGGTAACTCAATGTATGGCTGCCAGCGGTGATATTTGTTCATGTCAAGGTGGGTTGGTAACTCACTGTATGGCTGCCAGCGGTGATATTTGTTCATGTCAAGGTGGGTTGGTAACTCATTGTATGGCTGCCAGTTGTGATATTTGTTCATGTCAACGTGTGTTGGTAACTCATTGTATGGCTATTAGCGGTGATATATTTCTTCACGTCAAAGCGGGTTGGTAACTCATTGTATGGCTGCCAGCGGTGATATTTGTTCATGTCAAAAGGGTTGGTAACTCATTGTATGGCTGCCAGCGGTGATATTTCTTCATGTCAAAGCGGGTTGGTAACTGACTGTATGGCTGCCAGCGATGATATTTCTTCATGTCAAAGCGGGTTGGTAACTCATTGTATGTCTGCCAGCTGTGATATGTGTTCATGTCAAAGCGGGTTGATAACTCATTGTATGGCTGCCAGCGGTGATATTTGTTGATGTCAAGGTGGGTTGGTAACTCACTGTATGGCTGCCAGCGGTGATATTTGTTCATGTCAAAGTGGGTTGGTAACTCATTGTATGGCTGCCAGCGGTGATATTTGTTCATGTCAAGGTGGGTTGGTAACTCACTGTATGGCTGCCAGCGGTGATATTTGTTCATATCAAGGTGTGTTGGTAACTCATTGTATGGCTACCAGCGGTGACATTTCTTCATGTCAAAGTGGGTTGGTAACTCATTGTATGGCTGCCAGCGGTGGTATTTATTCATGTCAAAGCGGGTTGGTAACTCATTGTATGGCTGCCAGCTGTGATATTTGTTCATGTCAAGGTGGGTTGGTAACTCATTGTATGGCTGCCAGCTTTGATATTTGTTCATGTCAATGTGGGTTGGTAACTCACTGTATGGCTGCCAGCGGTGATATTTGTTCATGTCAAGGAGTGTTGGTAACTCATTGTATGGCTACTAGCGGTGATATTTCTTCACGTCAAAGCGGGTTGGTAACTCATTGTATGGCTGCCAGCGGTGATATTTCTTCATGTCAAAGCGGGTTGGTAACTCATTGTATGGCTGCCAGCGGTGATATTTCTTCATGTCAAAGCGGGTTGGTAACTCACTGTATGGCTGCCAGCGATGATATTTCTTCATGTCAAAGCGGGTTGGTAACTCATAGTATGGCTGCCAGCTGTGATATGTGTTCATGTCAAAGCGGGTTGGTAACTCATTGTATGGCTGCCAGCGGTGATGTTTGTTCATGTCAAGGTGGGTTGGTATCTCACTGTATGGCTGCCAGCGGTGATATTTGTTCATGTCAAGGTGGGTTGGTAACTCACTGTATGGCTGCCAGCGGTGATATTTGTTGATGTCGAGGTGTGTTGGTAACTCATTGTATGGCTACCAGCGGTGATATTTCTTCATGTCAAAGCGGGTTGGTAACTCATTGTATGGCTGCCAGCGGTGATATTTCTTCATGTCAAAGCGGGTTGGTAACTCATTGTATGGCTGCCAGCGGTGATATTTCTTCATGTCAAAGCGGGTTGGTAACTCACTGTATGGCTGCCAGCGGTGATATTTCTTCATGTCAAAGCGGGTTGGTAACTCACTGTATGGCTGCCAGCGGTGATATTTGTTCATGTCAAGGTGGGTTGGTAACTCATAGTATGGCTGCCAGCGGTGATATTTCTTCATGTCAAGGTGGGTTGGTAACTTATTGTATGGCTGCCAGCGGTGATATTTCAAATAAAACCAACTTTATTTAAAAAGGGTCACAAATTGGGCACGCATGCCCGTCTTACATTCGGCCCTTTCAATAACTTATCTTTCGTCCATCAAGAGCATTATACATTCACATGGGAAGAAAAAAAAAACATCGTGTAATGAATGTTGTAAACATAAACAAGGCAAATTACCATTTTATGAGCCCCATTTCCCACCTACCCACACATCACCAGACCCACACATCACTCCATCCACACACACACCCCAACCACCCACACACACACCCCCCAACCACCCACACACACACACCCAGGGACACATACATACACCACCAACCGACCCATCCCCCTCCCGCACATTCCCCACCCACACACACTGCCCACATCTGTTCCCCCAACCAAAACACAATCGCCACCCACACAAACATCCCCCAGCATCACACACATTGCACTTCCACTCACACATTCCCAAACCATATACACACATCCTCACCAACTGACATCTCCCTACCCACACACACACACACACACACACACACACACACACACACACACACACACACACACACACACACACACACACACACACATCTCCCTAACTACCTATACATTCGGAATTCACTCACACAGACAGACAGACAGACAGACAGACAGACAGACAGACAGACAGAACGAACGAACGAACAAACTTTATTGTAAAAGGGTAACAAATTGGGCACGCAGGCCCGTCTTACATTCGGCCCTTTCGATCACTCATCTTTCATTCATCAAATGTGCATGTTACATTTACATAGGGAAAAAAAAAACATTGTCAAATGAAAGTTGTAAACATAAACAGTGCATATTGCAATGTTGTGAGACACATCCCCCATCCACCCTCACACCTCGCAGCCACCCACACATCCCTCAGCCATCCACACATCCCCCACCAGCCACACCCCCACCCACCCACACATACCTCCACGCACTCACACAGACTCAGGCAAACATACATGCCGCCACACACCAACTGATCCCCCACCCACACACATTTCCCAACCTACACATACATCCCCACCCATCCCATAACAGACACGCACACACCCACCCACATATTCTCCACCACCCACCCACACACCCGCAACCACCCAGCAAAACACACATCACAAAACCACACACACATACCCCCCTCAACCCACACATCCCGCACCTATCCACACATACATCCCGCACCCTCACAATTTTCCCCACCCATCCACACACACATCATCCAACCTACACCCACTCACCCACCCAATATCCGCCACTTCTCAACTACACATCCGCCACCCATACACACATCCCCACCCACAAACATATCTCCCCACCTGCCCACACATATCCCCCACCCATAAACACCCAAGAAACATACACCTCCCATCCACACACACCCCACCACCCCATATACCCTACCCACACACATCCGCCACTCACACACATCTTCCCACAAACACACACATCCCCCAACCATACACTCATCTCTCACACACATCCACCCACTCACGTACTCATCCATCAACCACTCACACCCACACATCACCCACCCACCCATCAACATATGCATCTCTCATCTACCCTCCCCCCGCACACACCCAAACCACCCAGCCAAAAACACATCACCCATCCTCACATACATCCATCATCCACCTGCACATCCCACACCTCCCCCAACTCTCACACATCTCCCCTCCCACACAAAACTCCACTCATAAACACATTCCCCCCACACACATATCCCCCACATGCATTACTCATACACATCCCCGCCCACACATCTCTCACCCACTCACAATCTCCCCTACCACCCACACATCCCCCACCTACAAACATCCTCCCCTCCCACACAAAACTCCACTCATAAACACATTCCCCCACACACATATCCCCCACATACATTCCTCATACACATCCCCGCCCACACATCTCTCACCCACTCACACATCTCCCCACCCACCCACACATCCCCCACCTACAAACATCCTCAACACCCACACATACATCCTCCACCCACTCACACTTACCCCATCCACACTCACACACTCCCACCCACACAGACATATTCCATTCACAGACACATATTTCTTCATGTCAACGTGGGTTGGTAACTCACTGTATGGCTGCCAGCGGTGATATTTCTTCATGTCAAAGCGGGTTGGTAACTCACTGTATGGCTGCCAGCGGTGATATTTCTTCATGTCAAAGCGAGTTGGTAACTCATGGTATGGCTGCCAGCGGTGATATTTGTTCATGTCAAAGCGGGTTGGTAACTCATGGTATGGCTGCCAGCGGTGATATTTGTTCATGTCAAAGCAGGTTGGTAACTCACTGTATGGCTGCCAGCGGTGATATTGTTCATGTCAAAGCGGGTTGGTAACTCACTGTATGGCTACCAGCGGTGATATTTCTTCATGTCAAGGTGGGTTGGTAACTCACTGTATGGCTGCCAGCGGTGATATTTGTTCATGTCAAAACGGGTTGGTAACTCAATGTATGGCTGCCAGCAGTGGTAATTCTTCTTGTCAAAGCGGGTTGGTAACTCGCTGTATGGCTGCCAGCGGTGATATTTGTTCATGTCAAAGCGGGTTGGTAACTCATTGTATGGCTGCCAGCTGTAATGTTTGTTCATGTCAAAGCGGGTTGGTAACTCACTGTATGGCTGCCAGCGGTGATATTTGTTCATGTCAAGGTGGGTTGGTAACTCATTGTATGGCTGCCAGCGGTGATATTTGTTCATGTCAAGGTGGGTTGGTATCTCACTGCATGGCTGCCAGTGGTGATATTTCTTCATGTCAAAGCGGGTTGGTAACTCACTGTATGGCTGCCAGCGGTGATATTTCTTCATGTCAAAGCGGGTTGGTAACTCATGTTATGGCTACCAGCGGTGATATTTCTTCATGTCAAAGCGGGTTGGTAACTCATGGTATGGCTGCCAGCGGTGATATTTGTTCATGTCAAAGCGGGTTGGTAACTCACTGTATGGCTGCCAGCGGTGATATTTCTTCATGTCAAAGCGGGTTGGTAACTCATGGTATGGCTACCAGCGGTGATATTTCTTCATGTCAAATCGGGTTGGTAACTCATGGTATGGCTGCCAGCGGTGATATTTGTTCATGTCAAAGTGGGTTGGTAACTCATTGTATGGCTACCAGCGGTGATATTTGTTCATGTCAAGGTGGGTTGGTAACTCACTGTATGGCTGCTAGCGGTGATATTTGTTCATGTCAAGGTGTGTTGGTAACTCATTGTATGGCTACCAGCGGTGATATTTCTTCATGTCAAAGCGGGTTGGTAACTCATTGTATGGCTGCCAGCGGTGATATTTGTTAATGTCAAAGCGGGTTGGTAACTCATTGTATGGCTGTCAGCTGTGATATTTGTTCATGTCAAAGCGGGTTGGTAACTCACTGTATGGCTGCCAGCAATGATATTTGTTCATGTCAAGGTGGGTTGGTAACTCACTGTATGGCTGCCAGCGGTGATATTTGTTCATGTCAAAGCGGGTTGGTAACTCACTGTATGGCTGCCAGCAGTGGTAATTCTTCTTATCAAAGCGGGTTGGTAACTCACTGTATGGCTGCCAGCGGTGATATTTGTTCATGTCAAAGCGGGTTGGTAACTCATTGTATGGCTGCCAGCTGTGATATTTGTTCATGTCAAAGCGGGTTGGTAACTAACTGTATGGCTGCCAGCGGTGATATTTGTTCATGTCAAGGTGGGTTGGTAACTCATTGTATGGCTGCCAGCGGTGATATTTGTTCATGTCAAGGTGGGTTGGTATCTCACTGCATGGCTGCAAGTGGTGATATTTCTTCATGTCAAAGCGGGTTGGTAACTCACTGTATGGCTGCCAGCGGTGATATTTCTTCATGTCAAAGCGGGTTGGTAACTCATGGTATGGCTACCAGCGGTGATATTTCTTCATGTCAAAGCGGGTTGGTAACTCATGGTATGGCTGCCAGCGGTGATATTTGTTCATGTCAAAGCAGGTTGGTAACTCACTGTATGGCTGCCAGCGGTGATATTTCTTCATGTCAAAGCGGGTTGGTAACTCATGGTATGGCTACCAGCGGTGATATTTCTTCATGTCAAAGCGGGTTGGTAACTCATGGTATGGCTGCCAGCGGTGATAATTGTTCATGTCAAGGTGGGTTGGTAACTCACTGTTTGGCTGCCAGCGGTGATATTTCTTCATGTCGAAGCGGGTTGGTAACTCACTGTATGGCTGCCAGCGGTGATATTTGTTCACGTCAAGGTGTGTTGGTAACTCATTGTATGGCTACTAGCGGTGATATTTCTTCAAGTCAAAGCGGGTTGGTAACTCATTGTATGGCTGCCAGCTTTGGTATTTCTTCTTGTCAAAGCGGGTTGGTAACTCACTGTATGGCTACCAGCGGTGATATTTGTTCATGTCAAAGCGGGTTGGTAACTCACTGTATGGCTGCCAGCGGTGATATTGTTCATGTGAATGCGGGTTGGTAACTCGCTGTATGGCTGCCAGCGGTGATATTTGTTCATGTCAAGGTGGGTTGGTAACTCAGTGTATGGCTGCCAGCGGTGATATTTGTTCATGTCAAGGTGGGTTGGTATCTCACTGCATGGCTGCCAGTGGTGATATTTCTTCATGCCAAAGCGGGTTGGTAACTCACTGTATGGCTGCCAGCGGTGATATTTCTTCATGTCAAAGCGGGTTGGTAACTCATGGTATGGCTAACAGCGGTGTTATTTCTTCATGTCAAAGCGGGTTGGTAACTCATGGTATGGCTGTCAGCGGTGATATTTGTTCATATCAAAGCGGGTTGGTAACTCACTGTATGGCTGCCAGCGGTGATATTTGTTCATGTCAAGGTGGGTTGGTAACTCACTGTATGGCTGCCAGCGGTGATATTTGTTCATGTCAAGGTGGGTTGGTAACTCACTGTATGGCTGCAAGCGGTGATATTTGTTCATGTCAAGGTGTGTTGGTAACTCATTGTATGGCTACCAGCGGTGACATTTCTTCATGTCAAAGCGGGTTGGTAACTCATTGTATGGCTGCCAGCGGTGATATTTGTTAATGTCAAAGCGGGTTGGTAACTCATTGTATGGCTGCCAGCTGTGATATTTTTTCATGTCAAAGCGGGTTGGTAACTCACTGTATGGCTGCCAGCGATGATATTTGTTCATGTCAAGGTGGGTTGGTAACTCACTGTATGGCTGCCAGCGGTGATATTGTTCATGTCAAAGCGGGTTGGTAACTCACTGTATGGCTACCAGCGGTGATATTTCTTCATGTCAAGGTGGTTTGGTCACTCACTGTATGGCTGCCAGCGGTGATATTTGTTCATGTCAAAGCGGGTTGGTAACTCACTGTATGGCTGCCAGCAGTGGTAATTCTTCTTGTCAAAGCGGGTTGGTAACTCACTATATGGCTGCCAGCGGTGATATTTGTTCATGTCAAAGCGGGTTGGTAACTCATTGTATGGCTGCCAGCTGTGATATTTGTTCATGTCAAAGCGGGTTGGTAACTCACTGTATGGCTGCCAGCGGTGATATTTGTTCACGTCAAAGCGGGTTGGTAACTCATTGTATGGCTGCCAGCGGTGATATTTCTTCATGTCAAAGCGGGTTGGTAACTCATTGTATGGCTGCCAGCGGTGATATTTCTTCATGTCAAAGCGGGTTGGTAACTCATTGTATGGCTGTCAGCTGTGATATTTGTTCATGTCAAAGCGGGTTGGTTACTCATTGTATGGCTGCCAGCGGTGATATTTGTTCATGTCAAGGTGGGTTGGTAACTCACTGTATGGCTGCCAGCGGTGATATTTCTTCATGTCAAAGCGGGTTGGTAACTCATTGTATGGCTGCCAACGGTGATATTTGTTCATGTCAAAGCGGGTTGGCAACTCACTGTATGGCTGTCAGCGGTGATATTTGTTCATGTCAAGGTGGGTTGGTAACTCACTGTATGGCTGCCAGCGGTGATATTGTTCATGTCAAAGCGGGTTGGTAACTCACTGTATGGCTACCAGCGGTGATATTTCTTCATGTCAAGGTGGTTTGGTCACTCACTGTATCGCTGCCAGCGGTGATATTTGTTCATGTCAAAGCGGGTTGGTAACTCACTGTATGGCAGCCAGCAGTGGTAATTCTTCTTGTCAAAGCGGGTTGGTAACTCACTATATGGCTGCCAGCGGTGATATTTGTTCATGTCAAAGCGGGTTGGTAACTCATTGTATGGCTGCCAGCTGTGATATTTGTTCATGTCAAAGCGGGTTGGTAACTCACTGTATGGCTGCCAGCGGTGATATTTGTTCATGTCAAGGTGGGTTGGTAACTCATTGTATGGCTGCCAGCGGTGATATTTGTTCATGTCAAGGTGGGTTGGTATCTCACTGCATGGCTGCCAGTGGTGATATTTCTTCATGTCAAAGCGGGTTGGTAACTCACTGTATGGCTGCCAGCGGTGATATTTGTTCATGTCAAAGCGGGTTGGTAACTCACTGTATGGCTGCCAGCGGTGATATTTCTTCATGTCAAAGCGGGTTGGTAACTCATGGTATGGCTGCCAGCGGTGATATTTGTTCACGTCAAGGTGTGTTGGTAACTCATTGTATGGCTACTAGCGGTGATATTTCTTCACGTCAAAGCGGGTTGGTAACTCATTGTATGGCTGCCAGCTTTGGTATTTCTTCTTGTCAAAGCGGGTTGGTAACTCACTGTATGGCAACCAGCGGTGATATTTGTTCATGTCAAACCGGGTTGGTAACTCACTGTATGGCTGCCAGCGGTGATATTGTTCATGTCAATGCGGGTTGGTAACTCGCTGTATGGCTGCCAGCGGTGATATTTGTTCATGTCAAGGTGGGTTGGTAACTCACTGTATGGCTGCCAGCGGTGATATTTGTTCATGTCAAGGTGGGTTGGTATCTCACTGCATGGCTGCCAGTGGTGATATTTCTTCATGTCAAAGCGGGTTGGTAACTCACTGTATGGCTGCCAGCGGTGATATTTCATCATGTCAAAGCGGGTTGGTAACTCATGGTATGGCTAACAGCGGTGTTATTTCTTCATGTCAAAACGGGTTGGTAACTCATGGTATGGCTGCCAGCGGTGATATTTGTTCATATCAAAGCGGGTTGGTAACTCACTGTATGGCTGCCAGCGGTGATATTTGTTCATGTCAAGGTGGGTTGGTAACTCACTGTATGGCTGCCAGCGGTGATATTTGTTCATGTCAAGGTGGGTTGGTAACTCACTGTATGGCTGCAAGCGGTGATATTTGTTCATGTCAAGGTGTGTTGGTAACTCATTGTATGGCTACCAGCGGTGACATTTCTTCATGTCAAAGCGGGTTGGTAACTCATTGTATGGCTGCCAGCGGTGATATTTGTTAATGTCAAAGCGGGTTGGTAACTCATTGTATGTCTGCCAGCTGTGATATTTTTTCATGTCAAAGCGGGTTGTTAACTCACTGTATGGCTGCCAGCGATGATATTTGTTCATGTCAAGGTGGGTTGGTAACTCACTGTATGGCTGCCAGCGGTGATATTTGTTCATGTCAAGGTGGGTTGATAACTCACTATATGGCTGCCAGCTGTGATATTTTTTCATGTCAAAGCGGGTTGGTAACTCACTGTATGGCTGCCAGCGATGATATTTGTTCACGTCAAAGCGGGTTGGTAACTCACTGTATGGCTGCCAGCGGTGATATTTGTTCATGTCAAAGCGGGTTGGTAACTCACTGTATGGCTGCCAGCAGTGGTAATTCTTCTTGTCAAAGCGGGTTGGTAACTCACTGTATGGCTGCCAGCGGTGATATTTGTTCATGTCAAAGCGGGTTGGTAACTCATTGTATGGCTGCCAGCTGTGATATTTGTTCATGTCAAAGCGGGTTGGTAACTCACTGTATGGCTGCCAGCGGTGATATTTGTTCATGTCAAGTTGGGTTGGTAACTCATTGTATGGATGCCAGCGGTGATATTTGTTCATGTCAAGGTGGGTTGGTATCTCACTGCATGGCTGCCAGTGGTGATATTTCTTCATGTTAAAGCGGGTTGGTAACTCACTGTTGTGCTGCCAGCGGTGATATTTCTTCATGTCAAAGCGGGTTGGTAACTCATGGTATGGCTACCAGCGGAGATATTTCTTCATGTCAAAGCGGGTTGGTAACTCATGGTATGGCTGCCAGCGGTGATATTTCTTCATGTCAAGGTGGGTTGGTCACTCACTGTATGGCTGCCAGCGGTGATATTTGTTCATGTCAAAGCGGGTTGGTAACTCACTGTATGGCTGCCAGCAGTGGTAATTCTTCTTGTCAAAGCGGGTTGGTAACTCACTGTATGGCTGCCAGCGGTGATATTTGTTCATGTCAAAGCGGGTTGGTAACTCATTGTATGGCTGCCAGCTGTGATATTTGTTCATGTCAAAGCGGGTTGGTAACTCACTGTATGGCTGCCAGCGGTGATATTTGTTCATGTCAAGGTGGGTTGGTAACTCATTGTATGGCTGCCAGCGGTGATATTTGTTCATGTCAAGGTGGGTTGGTATCTCACTGCATGGCTGCCAGTGGTGATATTTCTTCATGTCAAAGCGGGTTGGTAACTCACTGTATGGCTGCCAGCGGTGATATTTGTTCATGTCAAAGCGGGTTGGTAACTCACTGTATGGCTGCCAGCGGTGATATTTCTTCATGTCAAAGCGGGTTGGTAACTCATGGTATGGCTGCCAGCGGTGATATTTGTTCACGTCAAGGTGTGTTGGTAACTCATTGTATGGCTACTAGCGGTGATATTTCTTCACGTCAAAGCGGGTTGGTAACTCATTGTATGGCTGCCAGCTTTGGTATTTCTTCTTGTCAAAGCGGGTTGGTAACTCACTGTATGGCAACCAGCGGTGATATTGTTCATGTCAAACCGGGTTGGTAACTCACTGTATGGCTGCCAGCGGTGATATTGTTCATGTCAATGCGGGTTGGTAACTCGCTGTATGGCTGCCAGCGGTGATATTTGTTCATGTCAAGGTGGGTTGGTAACTCACTGTATGGCTGCCAGCGGTGATATTTGTTCATGTCAAGGTGGGTTGGTATCTCACTGCATGGCTGCCAGTGGTGATATTTCTTCATGTCAAAGCGGGTTGGTAACTCACTGTATGGCTGCCAGCGGTGATATTTCTTCATGTCAAAGCGGGTTGGTAACTCATGGTATGGCTAACAGCGGTGTTATTTCTTCATGTCAAAACGGGTTGGTAACTCATGGTATGGCTGCCAGCGGTGATATTTGTTCATATCAAAGCGGGTTGGTAACTCACTGTATGGCTGCCAGCGGTGATATTTGTTCATGTCAAGGTGGGTTGGTAACTCACTGTATGGCTGCCAGCGGTGATATTTGTTCATGTCAAGGTGGGTTGGTAACTCACTGTATGGCTGCAAGCGGTGATATTTGTTCATGTCAAGGTGTGTTGGTAACTCATTGTATGGCTACCAGCGGTGACATTTCTTCATGTCAAAGCGGGTTGGTAACTCATTGTATGGCTGCCAGCGGTGATATTTGTTAATGTCAAAGCGGGTTGGTAACTCATTGTATGTCTGCCAGCTGTGATATTTTTTCATGTCAAAGCGGGTTGTTAACTCACTGTATGGCTGCCAGCGATGATATTTGTTCATGTCAAGGTGGGTTGGTAACTCACTGTATGGCTGCCAGCGGTGATATTTGTTCATGTCAAGGTGGGTTGATAACTCACTATATGGCTGCCAGCTGTGATATTTTTTCATGTCAAAGCGGGTTGGTAACTCACTGTATGGCTGCCAGCGATGATATTTGTTCACGTCAAAGCGGGTTGGTAACTCACTGTATGGCTGCCAGCGGTTGATATTTGTTCATGTCAAAGCGGGTTGGTAACTCACTGTATGGCTGCCAGCAGTGGTAATTCTTCTTGTCAAAGCGGGTTGGTAACTCACTGTATGGCTGCCAGCGGTGATATTTGTTCATGTCAAAGCGGGTTGGTAACTCATTGTATGGCTGCCAGCTGTGATATTTGTTCATGTCAAAGCGGGTTGGTAACTCACTGTATGGCTGCCAGCGGTGATATTTGTTCATGTCAAGTTGGGTTGGTAACTCATTGTATGGATGCCAGCGGTGATATTTGTTCATGTCAAGGTGGGTTGGTATCTCACTGCATGGCTGCCAGTGGTGATATTTCTTCATGTTAAAGCGGGTTGGTAACTCACTGTTGTGCTGCCAGCGGTGATATTTCTTCATGTCAAAGCGGGTTGGTAACTCATGGTATGGCTACCAGCGGAGATATTTCTTCATGTCAAAGCGGGTTGGTAACTCATGGTATGGCTGCCAGCGGTGATATTTCTTCATGTCAAGGTGGGTTGGTCACTCACTGTATGGCTGCCAGCGGTGATATTTGTTCATGTCAAAGCGGGTTGGTAACTCACTGTATGGCTGCCAGCAGTGGTAATTCTTCTTGTCAAAGCGGGTTGGTAACTCACTGTATGGCTGCCAGCGGTGATATTTGTTCATGTCAAAGCGGGTTGGTAACTCATTGTATGGCTGCCAGCTGTGATATTTGTTCATGTCAAAGCGGGTTGGTAACTCACTGTATGGCTGCCAGCGGTGATATTTGTTCATGTCAAGGTGGGTTGGTAACTCATTGTATGGCTGCCAGCGGTGATATTTGTTCATGTCAAGGTGGGTTGGTATCTCACTGCATGGCTGCCAGTGGTGATATTTCATCATGTCAAAGCGGGTTGGTAACTCACTGTATGGCTGCCAGATGTGATATTTCTTCATGTCAAAGCGGGTTGGTAACTCATGGTATGGCTACCAGCGGTGATATTTCTTCATGTCAAAGCGGGTTGGTAACTCATGGTATGGCTGCCAGCGGTGATATTTGTTCATGTCAAAGCGGGTTGGTAACTCACTGTATGACTGCCAACGGTGATATTTCTTCATGTCAAAGTGGGTTGGTAACTCACGGTATGGCTACCAGCGGTGATATTTCTTCATGTCAAAGCGGGTTGGTAACTCATGGTATGGCTGCCAGCGGTGATATTTGTTCATGTCAAAGTGGGTTGGTAACTCATTGTATGGCTACCAGCGGTGATATTTCTTCATGTCAAGGTGGGTTGGTAACTCACTGTATGGATGCCAGCGGTGATATTTGTTCATGTCAAGGTGGGTTGGTAACTCACTGTATGGCTGCCAGCGGTGATATTTGTTCATGTCAAGGTGGGTTGGTAACTCACTGTATGGCTGCCAGCGGTGATATTTGTCATTTCAAGGTGTGTTGGTAACTCATTGTATGGCTACCAGCGGTGATATTTCTTCATGTCAAAGCGGGTTGGTAACTCATTGTATGGCTGCCAGCGGTGATATTTGTTAATGTCAAAGCGGGTTGGTAACTCATTGTATGGCTGTCAGCTGTGATATTTGTTCATATCAAAGCGGGTTGGTAACTCACTGTATGGCTGCCAGCGATGATATTTGTTCATGTCAAGGTGGGTTGGTAACTCACTGTATGGCTGCCAGCGGTGATATTTGTTCATGTCAAAGCGGGTTGGTAACTCATGGTATGGCTGCCAGCGGTGATATTTGTTCATGTCAAGGTGGGTTGGTAACTCACTGTATGGCTGCCAGCGGTGATATTTCTTCATGTCAAAGCGGGTTGGTAACTCATTGTATGGCTGTCAGCGGTGATATTTGTTCACGTCAAGGTGTGTTGGTAACTCACCGTATGGCTACTAGCGGTGATATTTCGTCACGTCAAAGCGGGTTGGTAACTCATTGTATGGCTGCCAGCGGTGATATTTGTTCATGTCAAGGTGGGTTGGTAACTCACTGTATGGCTGCCAGCGGTGATATTTCTTCATGTCAAAGCGGGTTGGTAACTCACTGTATGGCTGCCAGCTGTGATATTTGTTCATGTCAAGGTGGGTTGGTAACTCACTGTATGGCTGCCAGCGGTGATATTTGTTCATGTCAAGGTGGGTTGGTATCTCACTGCATGGCTGCCAGTGGTGATATTTCTTCATGTCAAAGCGGGTTGGTAACTCACTGTATGGCTGCCAGCGGTGATATTTGTTCATATCAAAGCGGGTTGGTAACTCACTGTATGGCTGCCAGCGGTGATATTTCTTCTTGTCAAAGCGGGTTGGTACCTCATGGTATGGCTACCAGCTGTGATATTTCTTCATGTCAAAGCGGGTTGGTAACTCATGGTATGGCTGCCAGCGGTGATATTTGTTCATGTCAAGGTGGGTTGGTAACTCACTGTATGGCTGCCAGCGGTGATATTTCTTCATGTCAAAGCGGGTTGGTAACTCACTGTATGGCTGCCAGCGGTGATATTTGTTCATGTCAAGGTGGGTTGGTAACTCACTGTATGGCTGCAAGCGGTGATATTTGTTCATGTCAAGGTGTGTTGGTAACTCATTGTATGGCTACCAGCGGTGACATTTCTTCATGTCAAAGCGGGTTGGTAACTCATTGTATGGCTGCCAGCGGTGATATTTGTTAATGTCAAAGCGGGTTGGTAACTCATTGTATGTCTGCCAGCTGTGATATTTTTTCATGTCAAAGCGGGTTGTTAACTCACTGTATGGCTGCCAGCGATGATATTTGTTCATGTCAAGGTGGGTTGGTAACTCACTGTATGGCTGCCAGCGGTGATATTTGTTCATGTCAAGGTGGGTTGATAACTCACTATATGGCTGCCAGCTGTGATATTTTTTCATGTCAAAGCGGGTTGGTAACTCACTGTATGGCTGCCAGCGATGATATTTGTTCACGTCAAAGCGGGTTGGTAACTCACTGTATGGCTGCCAGCGGTGATATTTGTTCATGTCAAAGCGGGTTGGTAACTCACTGTATGGCTGCCAGCAGTGGTAATTCTTCTTGTCAAAGCGGGTTGGTAACTCACTGTATGGCTGCCAGCGGTGATATTTGTTCATGTCAAAGCGGGTTGGTAACTCATTGTATGGCTGCCAGCTGTGATATTTGTTCATGTCAAAGCGGGTTGGTAACTCACTGTATGGCTGCCAGCGGTGATATTTGTTCATGTCAAGTTGGGTTGGTAACTCATTGTATGGATGCCAGCGGTGATATTTGTTCATGTCAAGGTGGGTTGGTATCTCACTGCATGGCTGCCAGTGGTGATATTTCTTCATGTTAAAGCGGGTTGGTAACTCACTGTTGTGCTGCCAGCGGTGATATTTCTTCATGTCAAAGCGGGTTGGTAACTCATGGTATGGCTACCAGCGGAGATATTTCTTCATGTCAAAGCGGGTTGGTAACTCATGGTATGGCTGCCAGCGGTGATATTTCTTCATGTCAAGGTGGGTTGGTCACTCACTGTATGGCTGCCAGCGGTGATATTTGTTCATGTCAAAGCGGGTTGGTAACTCACTGTATGGCTGCCAGCAGTGGTAATTCTTCTTGTCAAAGCGGGTTGGTAACTCACTGTATGGCTGCCAGCGGTGATATTTGTTCATGTCAAAGCGGGTTGGTAACTCATTGTATGGCTGCCAGCTGTGATATTTGTTCATGTCAAAGCGGGTTGGTAACTCACTGTATGGCTGCCAGCGGTGATATTTGTTCATGTCAAGGTGGGTTGGTAACTCATTGTATGGCTGCCAGCGGTGATATTTGTTCATGTCAAGGTGGGTTGGTATCTCACTGCATGGCTGCCAGTGGTGATATTTCATCATGTCAAAGCGGGTTGGTAACTCACTGTATGGCTGCCAGATGTGATATTTCTTCATGTCAAAGCGGGTTGGTAACTCATGGTATGGCTACCAGCGGTGATATTTCTTCATGTCAAAGCGGGTTGGTAACTCATGGTATGGCTGCCAGCGGTGATATTTGTTCATGTCAAAGCGGGTTGGTAACTCACTGTATGACTGCCAACGGTGATATTTCTTCATGTCAAAGTGGGTTGGTAACTCACGGTATGGCTACCAGCGGTGATATTTCTTCATGTCAAAGCGGGTTGGTAACTCATGGTATGGCTGCCAGCGGTGATATTTGTTCATGTCAAAGTGGGTTGGTAACTCATTGTATGGCTACCAGCGGTGATATTTCTTCATGTCAAGGTGGGTTGGTAACTCACTGTATGGATGCCAGCGGTGATATTTGTTCATGTCAAGGTGGGTTGGTAACTCACTGTATGGCTGCCAGCGGTGATATTTGTTCATGTCAAGGTGGGTTGGTAACTCACTGTATGGCTGCCAGCGGTGATATTTGTCATTTCAAGGTGTGTTGGTAACTCATTGTATGGCTACCAGCGGTGATATTTCTTCATGTCAAAGCGGGTTGGTAACTCATTGTATGGCTGCCAGCGGTGATATTTGTTAATGTCAAAGCGGGTTGGTAACTCATTGTATGGCTGTCAGCTGTGATATTTGTTCATGTCAAAGCGGGTTGGTAACTCACTGTATGGCTGCCAGCGATGATATTTGTTCATGTCAAGGTGGGTTGGTAACTCACTGTATGGCTGCCAGCGGTGATATTTGTTCATGTCAAAGCGGGTTGGTAACTCATGGTATGGCTGCCAGCGGTGATATTTGTTCATGTCAAGGTGGGTTGGTAACTCACTGTATGGCTGCCAGCGGTGATATTTCTTCATGTCAAAGCGGGTTGGTAACTCATTGTATGGCTGTCAGCGGTGATATTTGTTCACGTCAAGGTGTGTTGGTAACTCACCGTATGGCTACTAGCGGTGATATTTCGTCACGTCAAAGCGGGTTGGTAACTCATTGTATGGCTGCCAGCGGTGATATTTGTTCATGTCAAGGTGGGTTGGTAACTCACTGTATGGCTGCCAGCGGTGATATTTCTTCATGTCAAAGCGGGTTGGTAACTCACTGTATGGCTGCCAGCTGTGATATTTGTTCATGTCAAGGTGGGTTGGTAACTCACTGTATGGCTGCCAGCGGTGATATTTGTTCATGTCAAGGTGGGTTGGTATCTCACTGCATGGCTGCCAGTGGTGATATTTCTTCATGTCAAAGCGGGTTGGTAACTCACTGTATGGCTGCCAGCGGTGATATTTGTTCATATCAAGCGGGTTGGTAACTCACTGTATGGCTGCCAGCGGTGATATTTCTTCTTGTCAAAGCGGGTTGGTACCTCATGGTATGGCTACCAGCTGTGATATTTCTTCATGTCAAAGCGGGTTGGTAACTCATGGTATGGCTGCCAGCGGTGATATTTGTTCATGTCAAGGTGGGTTGGTAACTCACTGTATGGCTGCCAGCGGTGATATTTCTTCATGTCAAAGCGGGTTGGTAACTCACTGTATGGCTGCCAGCGGTGATATTTGTTCACGTCAAGGTGTGTTGGTAACTCATTGTATGGCTACTAGCGGTGATATTTCTTCACGTCAAAGCGGGTTGGTAACTCATTGTATGGCTGCCAGCGGTGATATTTGTTCATGTCAAGGTGGGTTGGTAACTCACTGTATGGCTGCCAGCGGTGATATTTCTTCATGTCAAAGCGGGTTGGTAACTCACTGTATGGCTACCAGCGGTGATATTTGTTCATGTCAAAGCGGGTTGGTAACTCACTGTATGGCTGCCAGCGGTGATATTGTTCATGTCAATGCGGGTTGGTAACTCACTGTATGGCTGCCAGCTGTGATATTTGTTCATGTCAAGGTGGGTTGGTAACTCACTGTATGGCTGCCAGCGGTGATATTTGTTCATGTCAAGGTGGGTTGGTATCTTACTGCATGGCTGCAGTGGTGATATTTCATGTCAAAGCGGGTTGGTAACTCACTGTATGGCTGCCAGCGGTGATATTTCTTCATGTCAAAGCGGGTTGGTAACTCATGGTATGGCTACCAGCGGTGATATTTCATCATGTCAAAGCGGGTTGGTAACTCATGGTATGGCTGCCAGCGGTGATATTTGTTCATGTCAAGGTGGGTTGGTAACTCACTGTATGGCTGCCAGCGGTGATATTTGTTCATGTCAAGGTGGGTTGGTACCTCACTGTATGGCTGCCAGCGGTGATATTTGTTCATGTCAAGGTGTGTTGGTAACTCATTGTATGGCGACCAGCGGTGATATTTCTTCATGTCAAAGCGGGTTGGTAACTCATTGTATGGCTGCCAGCGGTGATATTTGTTAATGTCAAAGCGGGTTGGTAACTCATTGTATGGCTGCCAGCTGTGATATTTGTTCATGTCAAAGCGGGTTGGTAACTCACTGTATGGCTGACAGCGATGATATTTGTTCATGTCAAGGTGGGTTGGTAACTCATTGTATGGCTGCCAGCGGTGATATTTGTTCATGTCAAGGTGGGTTGGTATCTCACTGCATGGCTGCCAGTGGTGATATTTCATCATGTCAAAGCGGGTTGGTAACTCACTGTATGGCTGCCAGATGTGATATTTCTTCATGTCAAAGCGGGTTGGTAACTCATGGTATGGCTACCAGCGGTGATATTTCTTCATGTCAAAGCGGGTTGGTAACTCATGGTATGGCTGCCAGCGGTGATATTTGTTCATGTCAAAGCGGGTTGGTAACTCACTGTATGACTGCCAACGGTGATATTTCTTCATGTCAAAGTGGGTTGGTAACTCACGGTATGGCTACCAGCGGTGATATTTCTTCATGTCAAAGCGGGTTGGTAACTCATGGTATGGCTGCCAGCGGTGATATTTGTTCATGTCAAAGTGGGTTGGTAACTCATTGTATGGCTACCAGCGGTGATATTTCTTCATGTCAAGGTGGGTTGGTAACTCACTGTATGGATGCCAGCGTTGATATTTGTTCATGTCAAGGTGGGTTGGTAACTCACTGTATGGCTGCCAGCGGTGATATTTGTTCATGTCAAGGTGGGTTGGTAACTCACTGTATGGCTGCCAGCGGTGATATTTGTCATGTCAAGGTGTGTTGGTAACTCATTGTATGGCTACCAGCGGTGATATTTCTTCATGTCAAAGCGGGTTGGTAACTCATTGTATGGCTGCCAGCGGTGATATTTGTTAATGTCAAAGCGGGTTGGTAACTCATTGTATGGCTGTCAGCTGTGATATTTGTTCATGTCAAAGCGGGTTGGTAACTCACTGTATGGCTGCCAGCGATGATATTTGTTCATGTCAAGGTGGGTTGGTAACTCACTGTATGGCTGCCAGCGGTGATATTTGTTCATGTCAAAGCGGGTTGGTAACTCATGGTATGGCTGCCAGCGGTGATACTTGTTCATGTCAAGGTGGGTTGGTAACTCACTGTATGGCTGCCAGCGGTGATATTTCTTCATGTCAAAGCGGGTTGGTAACTCATTGTATGGCTGTCAGCGGTGATATTTGTTCACGTCAAGGTGTGTTGGTAACTCACCGTATGGCTACTAGCGGTGATATTTCGTCACGTCAAAGCGGGTTGGTAACTCATTGTATGGCTGCCAGCGGTGATATTTGTTCATGTCAAGGTGGGTTGGTAACTCACTGTATGGCTGCCAGCGGTGATATTTCTTCATGTCAAAGCGGGTTGGTAACTCACTGTATGGCTGCCAGCTGTGATATTTGTTCATGTCAAGGTGGGTTGGTAACTCACTGTATGGCTGCCAGCGGTGATATTTGTTCATGTCAAGGTGGGTTGGTATCTCACTGCATGGCTGCCAGTGGTGATATTTCTTCATGTCAAAGCGGGTTGGTAACTCACTGTATGGCTGCCAGCGGTGATATTTGTTCATATCAAAGCGGGTTGGTAACTCACTGTATGGCTGCCAGCGGTGATATTTCTTCTTGTCAAAGCGGGTTGGTAACTCATGGTATGGCTGCCAGCGGTGATATTTGTTCATGTCAAGGTGGGTTGGTAACTCACTGTATGGCTGCCAGCGGTGATATTTCTTCATGTCAAAGCGGGTTGGTAACTCACTGTATGGCTGCCAGCGGTGATATTTGTTCACGTCAAGGTGTGTTGGTAACTCATTGTATGGCTACTAGCGGTGATATTTCTTCACGTCAAAGCGGGTTGGTAACTCATTGTATGGCTGCCAGCGGTGATATTTGTTCATGTCAAGGTGGGTTGGTAACTCACTGTATGGCTGCCAGCGGTGATATTTCTTCATGTCAAAGCGGGTTGGTAACTCACTGTATGGCTACCAGCGGTGATATTTGTTCATGTCAAAGCGGGTTGGTAACTCACTGTATGGCTGCCAGCGGTGATATTGTTCATGTCAATGCGGGTTGGTAACTCACTGTATGGCTGCCAGCGGTGATATTTGTTCATGTCAAGGTGGGTTGGTAACTCACTGTATGGCTGCCAGCGGTGATATTTGTTCATGTCAAGGTGGGTTGGTATCTTACTGCATGGCTGCCAGTGGTGATATTTCATGTCAAAGCGGGTTGGTAACTCACTGTATGGCTGCCAGCGGTGATATTTCTTCATGTCAAAGCGGGTTGGTAACTCATGGTATGGCTACCAGCGGTGATATTTCATCATGTCAAAGCGGGTTGGTAACTCATGGTATGGCTGCCAGCGGTGATATTTGTTCATGTCAAGGTGGGTTGGTAACTCACTGTATGGCTGCCAGCGGTGATATTTGTTCATGTCAAGGTGGGTTGGTACCTCACTGTATGGCTGCCAGCGGTGATATTTGTTCATGTCAAGGTGTGTTGGTAACTCATTGTATGGCGACCAGCGGTGATATTTCTTCATGTCAAAGCGGGTTGGTAACTCATTGTATGGCTGCCAGCGGTGATATTTGTTAATGTCAAAGCGGGTTGGTAACTCATTGTATGGCTGCCAGCTGTGATATTTGTTCATGTCAAAGCGGGTTGGTAACTCACTGTATGGCTGACAGCGATGATATTTGTTCATGTCAAGGTGGGTTGGTAACTCACTGTATGGCTGCCAGCGGTGATATTTGTTCATGTCAAGGTGGGTTGGTAACTCACTGTATGGCTGCCAGCGGTGATATCTGTTCACGTCAAGGTGTGTTGGTAACTCATTGTATGGCTACTAGCGGTGATATTTCTTCACGCCAAAGCGGGTTGGTAACTCATTGTATGGCTGCCAACGGTGATATTTGTTCATGTCAAAGCGGGTTGGCAACTCACTGTATGGCTGCCAGCGGTGATATTTGTTCATGTCAAAGCGGGTTGGTAACTCACTGTATGGCTTCCAGCGGTGATATTTCTTCATGTCAAAGCGGGTTGGTAACTCATTAGTATGGCTGTCAGCTGTGATATTTGTTCATGTCAAAGCGGGTTGGTAACTCATTGTATGGCTGCCAGCGGTGATATTTGTTCATGTCAAGGTGGGTTGGTAACTCACTGTATGGCTGCCAGCGGTGATATTTCTTCATGTCAAAGCGGGTTGGTAACTCATTGTATGGCTGCCAACGGTGATATGTGTTCATGTCAAAGCGGGTTGGCAACTCACTGTATGGCTGTCAGCGGTGATATTTGTTCATGTCAAGGTGGATTGGTAACTCACTGTATGGCTGCCAGCGGTGATATTTGTTCATGTCAAGGTGGGTTGGTAACTCACTGTATGGCTGCCAGCGGTGATATTTGTTCATGTCAAGGTGGGTTGATAACTCACTGTATGGCTGCCAGCGGTGATATTTCTTCATGTCAAAGCGGGTTGGTAACTCACTGTATGGCTGCCAGCGGTGATATTTCTTCATGTCAAAGCGGGTTGGTAACTCATTGTATGGCTGCCAGCGGTGATATTTCTTCATGTCAAAGCGGGTTGGTAACTCACTGTATGGCTGCCAGCGATGATATTTGTTCATGTCAAAGCGGGTTGGTAACTCATTGTATGGCTGCCAACGGTGATATTTCTTCATGTCATTGTGGGTTGGTAACTCATTGTATGGCTGCCAGCGGTGATATTTCTTCATGTCAAGGTGGGTTGGTAACTCATTGTATGGCTGCCAGCGGTGATATTTCTTCATGTCAAAGCGGGTTGGTAACTCATTGTATGGCTGCCAGCGGTGATATTTCTTCATGTCAAGGTGGGTTGGTAACTGTATATCACGTACAGTTCTCTCACAAATAGATATCTATCACACTTCTCTCACAAACAGATATCCCTCCCACCCACCCACACACACACACTTACCTCACAAACAGATATCCACCACCCCCACTTCTCTCACAAACAGATATGTTTCCATACATCACCTACATATAGAAACGGTGTTACACATCTCCCAATTATAGTTACACTCTTACACATCTCCCACATATAGAAACGCTGTTAAACATCTCCCACATATAGAAATGCTGTTATACATCCACCACATATAGAAATGCTGTTCTACATCCCCCACATATAGAAATGCTGTTATACATCGCACCACATATAGAAATGCTGTTATACATCTCCCACATATAGAAATGCTGTTATACATCTCCCACATATAGAAATGCTGTTATACATCTCCCACATATAGAAATGCTGTTATACATCTCCCACATATAGAAATGCTGTTATACATCTCCCACTTATAGAAATGCTGTTCTACATCTCCCACATATAGAAACGCTGTTCTACATCTCCCACATATAAAAATGCTGTTCTACATCCCCCACATATATAAATGCTCTTGTACATCCCCCATATACAGAAATGCTGTTATACATCTCCCACATATATAAATGCTGTTATACATCTCCCAGATATAGAAATGCTGTTCTACATCTCCCAGAAATAGAAATGCTGTTCTACATCTCCCACATATAGAAATGCTGTTATACATCCCCACATATAGAAATGCTCTTGTACATCTCCCATATACAGAAATGCTGTTATACATCTCCCACATATAGAAATGCTGTTATACATCTCCCAGATATAGAAATGCTGTTCTACATCTCCCAGAAATAGAAATGCTGTTCTACATCCCCCACATATAGAAATGCTGTTCTACATCCCCCACATATAGAAATGCTCTTGTACATCCCCTACATATAGAAATGCTATTCTACATCCCCCACATATAGAAATGCTGTTCTACATCTCCCACATATAGAAATGCTGTTCTACATCTCCCACATACAGAAATGCTGTTCTACATCTCCCACATATAGAAATGCTGTTCTACATCTCCCACATATAGAAATGCTGTTATACATCTCCCAGAAATAGAAATGCTGTCCTACATCTCCCACATATAGAAATGCTGTTCTACATCTCCCAGAAATAGAAATGCTGTTCTACATCGCCCACATATAGAAATGCTGTTCTACATCTCCCACATATAGAAATGCTGTTCTACATCTCCCGGAAATAGAAATGCTGTTCTACATCTCCCTCATATAGAAATGCTGTTCTTCATCTCCCAGAAATAGAAATGCTGTTCTACATCCCCCACATATAGAAATGCTCTTGTACATCCCCCACATATAGAAATGCTGTTCTACATCCCCCACATATAGAAATGCTCTTGTACATCCCCCACATATAGAAATGCTGTTCTACATCCCCCACATATAGAAATGCTGTTGTACATCCCCCACATATAGAAATGCTGTTGTACATCCCTCACATATAGAAATGCTGTTGTACATCCCCCACATATAGAAATGCTGTTGTACATCCCGCACATATAGAAACGCTGTTATACATCTCCCACATGTAGAAATGCTGTTCTACATCTCCCACATATAGAAATGATGTTCTACATCTCCCACATATAGAAATTATGTTCTATATCTCCCACATATAGAAATGCTGTTCGACATCTCCCACATATAGAAATGCTGTTGTACATCCCCCACATATAGAAATGCTGTTACACATCTCCCACATATAGAAATGCTGTTGTACATCCCCCACATATTGAAATGCTGTTGTACATCTAGCACATATAGAAATGCTGTTCTACATCCCCCACATATTGAAATGCTGTTGTACATCCCCCACATATAGAAATGCTGTTGTACATCCCCCACATATAGAAATGCTGTTGTACATCCCGCACATATAGAAACGCTGTTATACATCTCCCACGTGTAGAAATGCTGTTCTACATCTCCCACATATAGAAATGATGTTCTACATCTCCCACATATAGAAATGATGTTCTATATCTCCCACATTTAGAAATTCTGTTCGACATCTCCCACATATAGAAATGCTGTTGTACATCCCCCACATATAGAAATGCTGTTACACATCTCCCACATATATAAATGCTGTTGTACATCCCCCACATATTGAAATGCTGTTGTACATCCCCCACATATAGAATTGCTGTTCTACATCCCCCACATTTAGAAATGCTGTTCTACATCCCCCACATATAGAAATGCTGTTGTACATCCCCCACATATAGAAATGCTGTTGTACATCCCCCACATATAGAAATGCTGTTGTACATCCCCCACATATAGAAATGCTGTTGTACATCCCCCACAAATAGAAATGCTGTTGTACATCTCCCACATATAGAAATGCTGTTCTACATCCCCCACATATAGAAATGCTGTTCTACATCCCCCACATATAGAAATGCTGTTGTACATCCCCCACATATAGAAATGCTGTTGTACATCCCCCACATATAGAAATGCTGTTGTACATCCCCCACATATAGAAATGCTGTTGTACATCTCCCACATATAGAAATGCTGTTCTACATCCCCCACATATAGAAATGCTGTTGTACATCCCCCACATATAGAAATGCTGTTGTTTATCCCCCACATATAGAAACGCTGTTACACATCTCCCACATATAGAAATGCTGTTCTACATCTCCCACATATAGAAATGCTGTTTCTACATCCCCCACATATAGAAATGCTGTTGTTTATCCCCCACATATAGAAATGCTGTTGTACATTACCCACATATAGAAATGCTGTTGTACATCTCCCACATATAGAAATGCTGTTCTACATCCCCCACATATAGAAATGCTGTTGTACATCCCCCACATATATAAATGCTGTTGTTTATCCCCCACATATAGAAACGCTGTTACACATCTCCCACATATAGAAATGCTGTTCTACATCTTCCACATATAGAAATGCTGTACTACATCGCCCACATATAGTTACACATCCCCCACATATAGTTACACATCCCCCACATATAGTTACACATCCCTCACATATAGTTACACATCCCCCACATATAGTTACACATCCCCCACATATAGTTACACATCCCCCACATATAGTTACACATCCCCCACATATAGTTACACATCTCCCACATATAGTTACACATCTCCCACATATAGAAATGCTGTTGTACATCTCCCACATATAGAAACGCTGTTGTACATCTCCCACATATAGAAACGCTGTTACACATCTCCCAAGTATATTTACAGTGTTACACATCCCCCACATATAGTTACACATCCCCCACATATAGTTACACATCCCTCACATATAGTTACACATCCCCCACATATAGTTACACATCCCCCACATATAGTTACACATCCCCCACATATAGTTACACATCCCCCACATATAGTTGCACATCCCCCACATATAGTTACACATCTCCCACATATAGAAATGCTGTTGTACATCCCCCACATATAGTTACACATCCCCCACATATAGTTACACATCCCCCACATATAGTTACACATCCCCCACATATAGTTACACATCATAGTTACACATCTCCCACATATAGTTACACATCTTCCACATATAGTTACACATCCCTCACATATAGTTACACATTCCCCACATATAGTTACACATCCCCCACATATAGTTACACATCCCCCACATATAGTTACACATCCCCCACATATAGTTACACATCCCCCACATATAGTTACACATCCCCCACATATAGTTACACATCCCCCACATATAGTTACACATCCCCCACATATAGTTACACATCCCCCACATATAGTTACACATCTCCCACATATAGTTACACATCCCCCACATATAGTTACACATCCCCCACATATAGTTACACATCCCCCACATATAGTTACACATCCCCCACATATAGAAATGCTGTTGTACATCTCCCACATATAGAAACGCTGTTGTACATCTCCCACATATAGAAACGCTGTTACACATCTCCCAAGTATATTTACAGTGTTACACATCCCCCACATGTAGAAATGCTGTTACACATCCCGCACTTATAGAAACACTATTACACATCTCCCAAACATAGTTACAGAGTTACACATCTCTCACATATAGTTACAATGTTACACATTGCCCACATATGGTTACACTGTTACACATCTCCCAAATATAGTTACAGTACTACACATCTCCCAGATATAGGTATGCTGTTTTACATCTCCCAGATATAGACATGCTGTTCTACATCTCCCAGATATAGACATGATGTTCTACATCTCCCAGATATAGACAGATGTTCGACATCTCTAAGATATAGACATGCTGTTCGACATCTCCCAGATATAGACATGCTGTTCTACATCTCCCAGATATAGACATGCTGTTCGACATCTCCCAGATATAGACATGCTGTTCGACATCTCCCAGATATAGACATGCTGTTCGACATCTCCCAGATATAGACATGCTGTTCGACATCTCCCAGATATAGACATGCTGTTCGACATCTCCCAGATATAGACATGCTGTTCGACATCTCCCAGATATAGACATGCTGTTCGACATCTCCCAGATATAGACATGCTGTTCGACATCTCCCAGATATAGACATGCTGTTCGACATCTCCCAGATATAGACATGCTGTTCGACATCTCTCAGATATAGACATGCTGTTCGACATCTCCCAGATATAGACATGCTGTTCGACATCTCCCAGATATAGACATGCTGTTCGACATCTCCCAGATATAGACATGATGTTCTACATCTCCCAGATATAGACAGATGTTCGACATCTCTAAGATATAGACATGCTGTTCGACATCTCCCAGATATAGACATGCTGTTCTACATCTCCCAGATATAGACATGCTGTTCGACATCTCCCAGATATAGGCATGCTGTTCGACATCTCCCAGATATAGACATGCTGTTCGACATCTCCCAGATATAGACATGCTGTTCGACATCTCCCAGATATAGGCATGCTGTTCGACATCTCCCAGATATAGACATGCTGTTCGACATCTCCCAGATATCTGTACACTGTATTTGCAGGATAAGCGTGAACAACGACTGAAGCCAGCACTGGCAATAGAGTATGAGACAGACCTACATAAACACAGGACCTTCGGAGTACAGGGCCAGGAAACAGGTGGTCTCTCTGTCTGCCTGCAGTGTCCTGGCTCTCATATTGTCTACTTATATTTTATTGTGGTTGTACTCGTGTTTTTAGTGGCTGCAGTCATATTGTGTAGTCATATTTTATTGTGGTTGTACTCGTGTTTTTAGTGGCTGCAGTCATATTGTGTAGTCATATTTTATTGTGGTTGTACTCGTGTTTTTAGTGGCTGCAGTCATATTGTGTAGTCATATTTTATTGTGGTTGTACTCGTGTTTTTAGTGGTTGCGGTTATACTGTGTAGTTATATTTTTATGTTTTTAGTGGTTGCAGTCATATTGTGTAGTATACAGAAGGATACAGAACGAAGCTATGTGCATTATTCTTGGCTGTACAAGAGATACAGCATGCAGGGCGATGCGCTACCTTCTTGATTTTTCAACTATTGAAGACAGACTACAAATTTGCAGAGTTAACGCAAACACACAACATCCACTGCATAGTGAAATTAGGAAGGTGAAGGGCAGCAGGTTAAAAATAGGAAGGTCGTGGATGGGTCAAGCCGAAGACATTCTTCAACAGGTGTGTTCACTTGAGGACTTAGAACCAGGCGAGGAGTGGGTACAAGTGCCAACAGACTTCTGCACATCCTTTTCAGTTTGCATCCAACTAGACAGAAAATGCAGACAAGAAAACCCGGCATCTGTGGAGGCGGAAGTACAAACGTTGATTTTCGAGAATTCGCTAGACGGTGATGCTGTCATTTACACAGATGGGTCGGTCGTCCGACATGTGAGAAGGTCATGGGCCTTTACGGCTCAGGCCGGAGGGAGAATTGTGAAGGGGGACTGGTGCTTTCACTGAAACCACAAGTAGCCTGACTATGGAAGTCATGGCAGTAAGTAAAGCAATAACATGGCTCGAGACACAGACATTCACTAGGGCATGTTTCCTTAGTGACTCCATGAGCATGCTCAAGAGGATAGAGATGGGGTGGATCTGAAGAGAGTGGATGCTGTCTCGGGAGCGGTCTCGGCTGGCAAAGATTAGTTTCATCTTCGTGTCAGGGCATGCAGGAGTACAAGGAAATGAGCGGGCTGACAATCTTGCAGGTAAAGCTACTGTGGAGGGTGGACGCGCCATGGACCAGGCTGACATTCTGAATGCTCTACGAGAAATAAGACTTTGCGAGACCCAAGTGATGACTGTGAATCTACAACAATGGTCAGACTGCGAGGACAGCAAATTAAAAGAGGGGTGGCCAAACAAGAACTCTACGCAGGAAGCCAAAGAAGAGTAATAAACCAACACAGAACTGGTGTCGTAAGCCGCGGGATTTGCTGAGGAGGAGATCCGAGCACTTATGGACTCAATGGATCGATGTGCAATGAGGATGATCTGTCCGCTAACTAACTAATACTATGTAGTTGTATTTTATTGTGGTTGTACTCGTGTTTTTATTGGTTGCAGTCATACTGTGTAGTTATATTTCATATTTTATTGGTTGCAGTCATATTGTGTAGTTGTATTTCATGTTTTATTGGTTGCAGTCATACTGTGTAGTTGTATTTCATGTTTTATTGGTTGCAGTCATATTTGTAGTTATATTTTATTGTGGTTGTACTCGTGTCTTTCAGTGCTTGCAGTCATACTGTGTAGTTGTATTTCATGTTTTATTGGTTGCAGTCATACTGTGTAGTTGTATTTCATGTTTTACTGGTTGCAGTCATATTTGTAGTTATATTTTATTGTGGTTGTACTCGTGTCTTTCAGTGCTTGCAGTCATATTGTGTAGTTGTATTTCATGTTTTATTGGTTGCAGTCATATTGTGTAGTTGTATTTCATGTTTTATTGGTTGCAGTCATACTGTGTAGTTGTATTTCATGTTTTATTGGTTGCAGTCATATTTGTAGTTATATTTTATTGTGGTTGTACTCGTGTCTTTCAGTGCTTGCAGTCATATTGTGTAGTTGTATTTCATATTTTATTGGTTGCAGTCATATTGTGTAGTTGTATTTCATGTTTTATTGCTTGCAGTCATACTGTGTAGTTGTATTTCATGTTTTACTGGTTGCAGTCATATTTGTAGTTATATTTTATTGTGGTTGTACTCGTGTCTTTCAGTGCTTGCAGTCATATTGTGTAGTTGTATTTCATGTTTTATTGGTTGCAGTCATATTGTGTAGTTGTATTTCATGTTTATTGGTTGCAGTCATACTGTGTAGTTGTATTTCATGTTTATTGGTTGCAGTCATATTTGTAGTTATATTTTATTGTGGTTGTACTCGTGTCTTTCAGTGCTTGCAGTCATATTGTGTAGTTGTATTTCATATTTTATTGGTTGCAGTCATATTGTGTAGTTGTATTTCATGTTTTATTGGTTGCAGTCATACTGTGTAGTTGTATTTCATGTTTTATTGGTTGCAGTCATATTTGTAGTTATATTTTATTGTGGTTGTACTCGTGTCTTTCAGTGCTTGCAGTCATATTGTGTAGTTGTATTTCATGTTTTATTGGTTGCAGTCATACTGTGTAGTTGTATTTCATGTTTTACTGGTTGCAGTCATACTGTGTAGTTATATTTCATATTTTATTGGTTGCAGTCATATTGTGTAGTTGTATTTCATGTTTTACTGGTTGCAGTCATACTGTGTAGTTGTATTTCATGTTTTATTGGTTGCAGTCATACTGTGTAGTTGTATTTCATGTTTTATTGGTTGCAGTCATATTTGTAGTTATATTTTATTGTGGTTGTACTCGTGTTTTTCAGTGCTTGCAGTCATATTTCATAACAGTTACTTATTTATAGCGCCTGAAGTCATATTTTATAACCTTTACATACTTATAGCGCCTGCAGTCATATTTCATAACAGTTACATGCTTATAACCTTAAGGCAAACCGACTCATTGGACAAAAGAACAAATATGTCTCAATAGTTACTAGGAAAGCACTTTACAACACAATCTTCCTACCAACTCTATGATACCAATGCCCCACCTGGACAATGACAGAAAAAGAGAAAAGAAAAATCACAACAACTGAAATGAGATTCCTGAGAAGAATACTCAATGTTGCAAGAAGAGATAAGATCAGAAATGAAGAAATCAGGACTAAAGTGGGGGTTTTAGCTGTAAACTAGTCCGGCTGGCATAATGTCGTTTTCTTCATATTGTAGTAGTAATAGATAACGAAGAAATATTGTAGTAGTGGGGTGATGATTGTAGTATTAGCTGTAGTAGTATTAGTACTAGTAGTGGTAGCAGCTGCAGCAGCAGCAGCAGTAGTAGTAGTAGTAGTAGTAGTAGTAGTAGTAGTAGTAGTAGTAGTAGTAGTAGTAGTAGTAGTAGTAGTAGTAGTATAGTAGTAGTAGTAGTAGTAGTAGTAGTAGTAGTAGTAGTAGTAGTAGTAATAGTAATACTAATAGTAGTAGTAGTAATAATAGTAGTAATAGTAGTAGCGATTATATTAGTTGTAGTAATAATAGTAGTAGTAATAATTGTGATAGTAGCAGTGATGGTAATAGTTGTAGTTAGTTAGTTAGTCGCGGTTCCAACTTCACGGCAACGGGTCGTCCTCATATTGCTCCGTTCCTGTGCCAGTGAATATCACAAAATGCTCCTCACTGCCCCATGTGAACAGTGGAATAGACAGGAGTGTCGGCAAGCCAACAGCCCGCACAGGTACACTGTGCATAATGCCGCAGCCAGAATGCCAACACAAAAGTCCTCCACGAAAAATAGTTCATCGTTGATGAAAACGGCAGTCACCAGAAAGACTTCATTGACCGGGGTTTTATCCCATATGACTCGGTCTCTTTCTGCAGGGCGACCCACCGAAAGTGCCGCACAAAGCACGAACTCCGTAGCTACAGCGACGACTCCCAGGAGTCTCCTGAAAAATGCACTCGTGAACCAAAAATTCAAACCAGTCAATCCAGCAACAGCCGGCCGTCATCGTTCCGAACACGCAGTTCACGCGAAAAACCGCGGACAGATGCAAAAGCATTCCACGCGTGAATTTCATGAATAGTTGTAGTAACAGTTGTAGTAATAGTAACAGTAGTAATAATAGTTGTAGTAGTGGTAGTGGGCCGGCTTCCTGGCCTAGAGGTTGGCGACTTTTCTCCGTAATCTCGTATACTCTCGTAAGTAACGTGACGACGATGAGAATCAGCAGTGGTTCGAATCGCGTCTGTAACTTACGGGGTATGCGAGCCAGCCGCTCAGAAAGCAATGGCAAACTACTGAGCGTAATCTTGCCAAGAAATCAACAATCAGCTGAAAGATGCTGATGTTGACAGCAATGTCCTGTAAAGGATATGCAAACATTTTTTTAGTGGTAGTAGAAGAAGAAGCAGTAGCGGCAGTAGTAGTAATGGTAGTAGTAGTACCAATAATAATGTAGTAGTAATTGTAGTAGTAGTAGTAGTAGTAGTAATAGTAGTTAGTTAATTGTTTGTCCATCAACATTACAGCTCTGCAGTAGTACCTGCCATTTACATGTGGTGAGGGCCGGGATTTTTTCACGTGGACTTCAAGTAACAAAAATGTACCCTGGTCTCTGGGTAGTGAGACCAGACGCCCGTGTGTATTGTTGTACCCTGGTCTCTGGGTAGTGAGACCAGACGCCCGTGTGTATTGTTGTACCCTGGTCTCTGGGTAGTGAGACCAGACGCCCGTGTGTATTGTTGCGCATGTCAAAACTCCCTTGGCAGTTGGAAATCAAGAAGAGTAGCCTAACGGCGCTTCCCAGGCAAAATTTTGTGATAAAATTCTACCCAAAGTATTTCAGGATCCTCGCTGGTGCTACAGAGTTCGTGCACTGAGCTGAGATTCTCCGGACTCAGGTTTGAGTTAGAAGTAGAATGTAGCACTAATGGGTTAAACCCATGTGCCGTGATGTTGATCCGTCGACTAAACTAAACTAAACTTGTCCAGTGGGGTTGAAAGTATGGAGCCGTGAGTTCTAAGATGGCTGATAAGGCCTATTTTGGCTCGAAATGTTCTTTGACAATGTGGACAAAGAATGCTTGACGTTCCAGTAGGAGGATCTCCTGCAGTGGTTTTTCTGTCCAGCCTTTTCTTCACAGCTCTTGCAGTCCTGGTTGCTTCACAAGTGATAGCATCCTTGCGTAATGATTTACGCCAAGAATTTCGGTCTTTGGCAGCAGTCTCCCAGGTGTCATGATGAATTCCAAAAGCATTCAGTGAGATCTTTAGAGTGTCTTTTACTGATTCAATGCCGGCGGATAATATATCGCCATATGTGACATTCCATGTGGACAGAAGGACGATAGATCGCTATACTAATGTCATCCTATTATTTATATTGTTGTGTCTTTCAATTTCGCTGATCAGTGAACGGAAATATACATGATAAAATATACATTGTAAAATATACAGGATAAAATATACATTGTAAAATATACAGGATAAAATATACATGATAAATATACATGATACAATATACATGATAAAATATACATGATAAAATATACATGGTAAAATATACAGGATAAAATATACAGGATAAAATATACAGGATAAAATATACATTGTAAAATATACATGATAAAATATACAGGATAAAATATACATGATAAAATATACAGGATAAAATATACATTGTAAAATATACATGATAAAATATACATGATAAAATATACATGATAAAACTGGTTCATTTGGTTGTCTGCCATGTTTGTTCCAAACCGACTTGTTGTTTGGCGCGGTATCAGTTAAAGTGTTCCTTCTGGTCGCCCTGGGAGCGCTTACCACAACACAGTTCACAGTAAACATTTGTTTTGGGAGCCTGTGATCTGGCATGCGAGTTAAGTGACCAGCCCAGCGAATTTGTTTCTTCATTAGTAGAGTGTGGATACTGGGCATGGACGCTCTTTCTAGGACTTCAGTGTCTGGAATCTTGTCTTGCCATTTAATCTTCAACAGCTTCCTCAGGCAGACTGTGTGGAAGTGGTTTAATTTCCTAGCGTATCGCTGATAAACAGTCCAGGTTTCACAAGCATATAGCAGTGTTGATAATACAACTGCTTTATAGACTGTCAGTTTTGTTTGCAGGCTTATTCCAGTTCTGTCCCAGACATTCTTGTACAGTCTGCCAAAGGCCGCACTGGCCTTGGAGATTCTTGCATTCACTTCGTCATCAATTGTGGCAGCTTGTGACACAGTGCTGCCAAGATAGGTGAATTTGTCCAAAACACTTAGTCTGTGACCATTCACCTTGATATTCGGCATGGTGTGATTATTCCCTGGAGCTGGCTGGTACATAACTACAGTCTTCTCCAAGTTGATATTGAGCCCAAAGTTGGCACAGGCATATGAGAAAGCTGAAACATTGTGTTGCATGTCTGCCTTCGAGTTGGCATATAGAGCGCAATCATCAGCAAACAGGAGCTCTCCATCGGTGTTACTGGTAGTTTTGGTTTTAGCTTTCAGCTTTCTGAGATTGAACAACTTTGCATCAATGAGGTAGTTGATGTCTATTCCAGTGTCGTTCTTTAAGGCATTACCATCTGAATATACCAACATGAAATAACCGCACTATTTGGACAAACTTTTGTGGACAGCCATATTTTGCCATAATCTTCCACATTCCATCTATGCTGACTGTATCAAAAGCCTTGGTAAGATCAATGAAAGTGGAGAACATTTCGGAGTTCTGTTCCAGATATTTCTCTTGCAGCTGCCTTGCAGCGAAAATCATGTCAACAGTTCCACGTTCTTTTCTGAAGCCACGTTGACTCTCAGGAAGAAGACCTTGATCGAGATAGGCCGTGAGGCGATTGAGAAGAATTCTGGCGAGTATCTTCACTGCCGTCTCCCTGACGAATGAGTTAACGACTTTCTCCGTAATCCCGTATATTCACGTCGGCAACGCAGCTGCGCGAGATTCGTTATCGGATCGCATCGCGTTGGTTGCTTACGGGGGTATGTGAGCCGGTCGCTCAGAAAGCAATAGCAAACTACTGAGCATAATATTGCCGAGACATCAACAGGAGCTGAAAATGCTGGTGATGACTATAATGTCCTGTAAAAGATGTGCGGAAAAAAATATATTCCCTGCAGTTAAGAGCAAGGAGATGCCTCAGTGGTTGTCACAGGACTGGCCGTTTCCTTTATGTTTGTAAAGGTGGATTATTGGCGCGTCCTTGAAATCTTGTAGCATGGTCTCGTTAGCCCATATGTTTGTAAAGACTTGGTGAAGCTGCTCTGTTAGGACCGGCCCACCTGCCTTGTATATCTCTGCTGGGATGGAGTCAGGACCAGGAGCCTTGCCACTGGAAAGTTGCTGGATGGCTTTGTTTACTTCCACTATGGTTGGCAGGTCAGCAAGAGTATCGTTAGCTGGGACTTGAGGAAGGCAGTTGATGGTTTCATCATTGATGGATGAGGTTGCATTTAAGATGTTGCTAAAATACTTTGCCCAGCTTTGAAGGATTTGTTCTTATCGATGACCAATGTTCCCCCATCTGCACTAAGGAGGGGAACTATGCCTGATGATGTAGGACTTTAGTTGAGGCCGCCCTCAGTGAGTCGTAGAAGTTTTTCATAGCATATCTGTCAGCAAAGCCTTCAATCTCATCAACTTTGTTGCTCAGCCAGGAGTCCCGCATGTGCTGAAGTTTCTGCTGCACAACTCTCCGGATAATATTGAAGGCATCTTTTTTATGTTGACTTTGGGTCGTTCAAATATGCCTTGTGGAGGAGGTGTTTCTCGGCCAGCAATTGGTTGATGTCTTCGGAATTTTCATCAAACCAGTCTGTATGCTTCCGGGTGGTTGGACCCAGGATTTCCATAGCAGTGTTGTAAATGTTGTCCTTTAGGGCTCTCCACTTTGTTTCCGCGACTTTTTTAGCTGCGGCATTGGGTTTGAGGTGGTCATCCAGCTGCATTCTTTTTTCTGTTTAGGCGGGTGACATTTAGTGTTTTTTTTTAATTTTTTTCATTTTTACCCCGTGAGGGCGCCGTGGTGGTTTCATGTGCATATTTATTTTTGAAATAATCAGTCGATGGTCTGTCCAACATCCGGCAGAACACATGGATTTTGTCAACCGAAAGTCTTGTCTGTCACTCCTCTTGACTATGACAGTGTTTCGAGCCAGGGTGCATCCACGATGTCCTATTTCTCATGGGAAGAGGGAAAATTATGTTGGTGATCTGGAGATCGTGTTCGGCGCAGGTCTGAAGGAGGAGGAGCCCATTGCTGTTACAATTTCCGACTCCGTACTTTCCAATGTTGCCACTCTAGGAGGCGGTGTCCTTGTCTACTCTGGCATTAAAGTCACCAAGAAGTATAAGTTTGTCTCCTTTCAGAACAGATGATAAAAAATTTTGCAGGTCCTCGTAGAACTTGTTTTTGATGTCATCTTCATTGGTCATGGTTGGTGCTTGACACTCACGGTGGTTGCATGCTTCTTTCCTTTCAGCAGGGGTAACTTAATGGTCATAAACCTGTCGGAAGCCTTCAGAAATTCGACTAGTTTGCCAAACAGTGCCGACTTAATGGCAAATCCCACATCGTATTGGCGTCTTTCCTTGCTTTTCTTTCCACTCCAGAAAAATGTGTAGCCGGCACCTGCTTCACAGATTTGGCCTTCTTCTGCAAGTCGTGTCTCGCTCAAGGCTGCAATGTCGATGTTGTACCTGCCCAGCTCTCTCCCAATCAGTGCTGTTCGTCTCTCTGGGCCCGACGCGGCGTCTCTATCAAGTAGGATGCGAACATTCCATGTTCCGATGGTTAAGGGAATATGATATGCTTTTTCTGTTTTTACTTTAGTTGTTTGTCGACCGCAGTATAGGGTACCCACCAACCGCGGCTAGCTGGTTAGGTAATGATGGAGCAGACAATGTTTAGGGCACCTTTTCTAGCCCCTTCCTCATGCTATGGAGGTGAGCAGTGCTTTCCTAATGAGGGCTGCTCAGTCGGCTGCCGAATCCTACTGCTGCTCCGGTCAGTAGAAGACGACCATATGGCCTGAGCCGCCTGTGTGCAGGTCTGCGACTACGGCTGCCAGCGTACCCACGCCTGCCGCTTCACCGCTCGCTCCATCGCCACAGGGCTTGAAGGTGAAATATGAAGTTAGAAGAAGAATAACTTGCGCGATGAATTGGTTTAAAGTGAGGAAGAGTTGCGCAATTTGTCGACCACACTCTCTCGCCTGAGTCCAGTGGCAAGACAAGTCAAGACGACTGGAGACGAATACGGATGCAGTGGATGACCAGGGCGCTCTATGCCGTGCTCATTACGTTCCACGACGCTTTGCAGGTAAACGTCGTCTTGCCCGTTGAATCATCAATTATTTCTTCCGTGCGGTCTGTCGAATCCTGTCTTCACGTGCTGGGTTGGAATACCCTAGTTCATTGATTGGTTTGAGGCCAAATCGGCTACCCACACCTATCACAGCTGTTGCTCGGGGGGTTGTCTCTGTCGCATGCTGACAGCCAACAGGAGTCACAGGCGTGACCTGGATGTCAGGCTTGGACCAGTGGGAAATAGTCCCTTAAAACATGGCATTAGTAGCAATATTAGCAATAATAATAGTAGTGGAAGTAGTGGTGTTGGTGGTAGTAGTCATCACAGTGGTGGTGGTGTAGTAGTAGTAGTAGTAGTAGTAGTAGTAGTAGTAGTAGTAGTAGTAGTAGTAGTAGTAGTAGTAGTAGTAGTAGTTGTTGTTGGTAGTAGTAGTAGTAGTAGTAGTAGTAGTAGTAGTAGTAGTAGTAGTAGTAGTAGTAGTAGTAGTAGTAGTAGTAGTAGTAGTAGTAGTAGTAGTAGTAGTTATCAGATATTTAGTCATGTCTAGGAAACATGAATTCTATAGCTGTCAGATATGTTTAGTCATGACTAGGAAATATGAACTCTACAACTGTCAGATATGTGAGTCATGTTTGACCATGACTAGGAAACATGAACTCTACAACTGTCAGATATGTGAGTCATGTCTGACCATGACTAGGAAACATGAACTCTACAACTGTCAGATATGTGAGTCATGTTTGACCATGACTAGGAAACATGAACTCTACAACTGTCAGATATGTGAGTCATGTTTGACCATGACTAGGAAACATGAACTCTGCAACTGTCAGATATGTGAGTCATGTTTGACCATGTCCGTCTTTTGTTTCAGAGAAGGAGAAGAAGGAGAGAAGAAAAAGAGGCTGCCATGTCACGTGACATAAATGACAGGTGCCTTTTGTTGTGTTTGTATCAAACAGAAGCTTGTCTGGCCGTTTGTGACAGAGAGGTGTATGTGACATATTGTGTGGTATGTTTATGACAGAGAGGTGTATGTGACATATGGTGTGGTATGTTTGTGACAGTGAGGTTTATGTGACATATTGTGTGGTATGTTTGTGACAGAGAGGTGTATGTGACATATTGTGTGGTATGTTTGTGACAGAGAGGTGTATGTGACATATTGTGTGGTATGTTTGTGACAGAGAGGTGTATGTAACATATTGTGTGGTATATGTGACATATGGTGTGGTATGTTTGTGACAGAGAGGTGTATGTGACATATTGTGTGGTATGTTTGTGACAGAGAGGTGCATGTGACATATTGTGTGGTATGTTTGTGACAGAGAGGTGTATGTGACATATTGTGTGGTATGTTTGTGACAGAGAGGTGTATGTGACATATTGTGTGGTATGTTTGTGACAGAGAGGTGTATGTGACATATTGTGTGGTATATTTGTGAGAGTGAGGTGTATGTGACATATTGTGTGGTATGTTTGTGACAGAGAGGTGTATGTGACATATTGTGTGGTATGTTTGTGACAGAGAGGTATATGTGACTTATGTGGTTTGTTTGTGACAAAGAGGTGTATGTGACATATGGTATATGTTTGTGACAGAGAGGTGTATGTGACATATTGTGGTATGTTTGTGACAAAGAGGTGTATGTGACATATTGTATGGTATGTTTGTGACAGAGAGGTGTATGTGACATATTGTGTGGTATGTTTGTGACAGAGAGGTGTATGTGACATATTGTGTGGTATGTTTGTGACAGAGAGGTGTATGTGACACATTGTGTGGTATGTTTGTGACAGAGAAGTGTATGTGAAATATTGTGTGGTATGTATGTATGTATGTATGTATGTATGTATGTATGTATGTATGTATGTATGTATGTATATATGTTGTGTGGTGTGTATGTATGTATGTATGTATGTATGTATGTATGTATGTATGTATGTATATATGTTGTGTGGTGTGTATGTATGTATGTATGTATATATGTTGTGTGGTGTGTATGTATGTATGTATGTATGTATGTATGTATGTATGTATATATGTTGTGTGGTGTGTATGTATGTATGTATGTATGTATGTATGTATATATGTTGTGTGGTATGTATGTATGTATGTATGTATGTATGTTGTGTGGTGTGTATGTATGTATGTATGTATGTATGTATGTATGTATGTATGTATGTATGTATGTATGTTGTGTGGTGTGTATGTATGTATGTATGTATGTATGTATGTTGTGTGGTGTGTATGTATGTATGTATGTATGTATGTATGTTGTGTGGTGTGTATGTATGTATAACAGTGTACGATGGAACGATGGCTTAACAAGTCTTGTAGAAATTCTAAATCAACTTTATTAAACGTTATGGCCGATACAATGTCATGGTAGAATACAAACGTGTTGACAGCCTGCCTTCTAGGGTTAGGTTCAGATGTAAAACTTATTCTTGACAACCAACTACGTCACGACTTGAGCATCTCTCCTCTCATTCCATCCCGATGCTCAATCGTGCCGTAGCCTTTGCCCACCTAACTTACCCACTCTGCTACACCTCCCTATGTTTAAGAAAGACTTTTTCCTTTAAAAAGTCTTTCCTCCCAATCCCCCTATTCTATTCCCTCTCTTTTCCTTACCTCCCACAACTCCTCTAACCTTCCCCAAATCAAGTCTATTTTGAGTAAATAATCTACTCACCACTATGAACTATGAACTTCTTGGCTCTTCAAAATTTAACATAACATATATTAATAACATTTAAATCTCAACTTTATACAATACATCATAACACATCTTCTTAAATACTTCTTCTCACCTTCATAAGCAATCCGCTTAAAATTTCAACCACTGTACTCTTCTTATACCAACTCCCTATTGTCATCACTAACCCCACTAATTCTCCACTTTTAATCAATCTGTAATCACTCACACACGATAGAAAGACAAAGAATCGGTGGCCACCGGTATTTAAAAGAAGCAGTAGAACTCTTCCACACAAAGACCACACTCAGCTAAATCACACACCCCCTTTACCCCCCTATGTCATTTGAGACTTTATGTAATAAAGTCTAAAACAATTATATCCTCTACCGTACCACTTATTATGGTAACAGTTTACGCTGCTATCTACAGCATCAAATACCAACCAAATGTCTATATATTACAGACACTACCAATTTTATAACTCTGAACCTTATCTCAACCTCACATTGTAATGTTAACCACAAAACACATCCCGAGGACACAATTAAAAAGGTCCATTATCCCTTAAGACCTGTTCCAGTATACATCACCTCACAATCTTCTCCTATACCTCACTCAGAATTCTCTCGCCGAAAATTTCAGCGACCCCTTACTGTCCATTTATTATGGGCATATCTATTAAAACCTCCACTTATGCCATTATCAACAGCAACAATATACTACCCCCAACTCCTGTCTGTGACTGCTTGCAATCAACTTTATCTCAGTCCATATATCACGGACCTTCTAACACCCCATGTCATTATGTTTCCCTTTATTATTGTACTGCTATCCACAGTGTCTAACCAAACATGGATTCAATTCATGTTTACTCTTTTTCTGGGGTAACCCGTTACCCATTTATTCTTATATAACCCAGCAATCTCGTGTCTCTTATGAAAGTACACTCTGGCTCTTCTGACCCCATGGAAACTATGTTCAAAACTTTTCCCTCATTTACCCCACTGCTATATTCATTAATCTTTTCTTCCCCCATATGGCTTCCAATCCATATGTTTCCAATCAATGCTGACTTTAGTGTAACTCTAAACTTTCCCATCCCCGGTATATGTTTCCACTACTTCATAACCATATCAACCTCATTATGCTGATTATCACAGCAATATAATATACCCATGAACACATTATTCACAAAGATGATGTGTCTCTCTACTAGTCCACAGTAGTTTATTACTATTTTCTGAACGAAGGGTCCCAATTAAACCCCATATATTGTCTTTATTCTAGACAAAACCATGTAACTTAAACATAACTTAATTAACTACTATTTAACATACAAAACAGCGAAATATAATCACAACAGGATATCATACCCCCCCCCCCCCCAAGTTTTTATAACATCATTTATGTTTCCCCTCATATCAATTAAAGGTATGAACTCATTCAAAGAAAAACATATATTAAAATAATACAACATACATCCTAATCTATTTTTACTAAATACTACTGGTCTCTTTTACGGACCAATAGTTTGTACACCAAAAGTCTAAGAACACAATAACCCTATTCTAAAATAATAACAATCATTTTACAGGACCAAATCAAGCAAAAATTTTTTTTATATATGAGGCATTAAAACTCAGACTCAATAAAACAAGTGTCTTCTCGCTAAAGAGAAGGTTTTCAAAAAATAAATAAATATATATTTCACTTAAAATTAACTACGTACAGTGGCCCATCAACATTGGCTTCCTATACGAACTAATGTAACACATATCTATTCCTACAATATGTGATATTCCTATATCTATTTTTATAACCGTGAAAACAAAACACTTCACTGCCACGTATGTATATCTGTTAACTACAGACCAATTTCTTAACTTAGAACAATATCTGTTCTCTCCCACAAAAAAATCATTAATCAACAATGACCGTACTATCATTGATTCTCTCCCCTCACAATTTTCTATCTTTTACAAAACTAACTTCCTAACACATCATAATATCTGGAATATCATCTTAAAGCAAGCACTGTAAACTACAGGTCAACTCACTTTATCTATTACTAATGTGGCGATTATCCCATTGTCATCTCAATGTATCAGCCGTCATCTATCTACTAATTAACCTGTGGCTCGGCACACCAATTGTTTCCCTTGGATTTGTACCAAACATCACTATAACTTCTTAATCATTACCGTTAACTACGGCATCTCCACTCTACTACGACCAACAAAAATTTTGTCTATTTACTATAGACCTCTCACCAATACATCTACCTACTGTACCAATAACTAATTGTACTTTTAAGTTTCTCGTCTACCCGACGCAATTAACATTTCCTTCTCCTGTATCAGCAATTTTTATATCTCACCACCACTACTCTAAGCTATCCTCAAGTCTCTCCTATCCTTCTCATATCGTGACGATAGTCAAACCAGTCACACTTATCAGAACACCTTTTCTAACATTCATTTATTTAATCTTGTTTACCTCCGTATCTTTCACTCCTCTTCCTATTTATCGGGATTCTTTCAGAACAGCAACCCACGCCACTTATAACTGACAGCAGACCTCACTTTTCTCGTTTCTCAGTATTAGGCATTCCTGCTTCGACATGTCCCTGTCAATAATACTAAACATGTTTTATGAAACGTCATTCAGAATGTTAACTCTCTTTCTGCCAACCTGTCATACAACTTCCATAATTTCCGTCCAAGATCACCCATTCCAAACAAAAGACATCACAATTTAGCACAAGCAACACAGAGGCAACGACTATAACCAAAGAAGCACAACCAACAACAATTTAGCTAAACGAACATTTCTCGAAACAAGTTAAGAGTCTCGAGTGCCTAGGAAGTATAACATCATCAAATGGCAACCCAGAAGATGACATTTACAACAGGTGTAATAAGGCTATTCAACTCTCTGGACAATCGGACTACCATGTATCAACAACTACCAAACCTAAGCGTGTCGATTACTTCCACCCACATTGACATTTGACGACGTTTCAAAACCTCACTCTTGTTTCACTCAGTGCGACGAACACGTTTGTCTACAGTTATACTCACGTATGAACAACGCATAACCAGACGAATTACTCCACAGGACATTCACAATTCACTGCTTTCTTATTTCTACTTTTCTCAATCATTCACTCCTTTACGAAGGTCAGACCCTATACATTATCTCTCGCAACTTATATCGCTTTTACAGCACTATCTACTATCTCTTCAAAACAAACCTCATTCCGCTGAACCACTAACCTCGTAGCTATCATTCTATACTTCTCCACACAACAACTTTCTCAGACTTAATCAGCTCTTTTTTCTCCACAAGCACGACGTAACTCGTATTCTTCAAGCATCAACTTCTACAGTCTTTTACTCATAATATTCTCGCGTTCAACTGGCTATTTTACACACAGGATACTCAATTCCTCCTCAATCTATATCTCCTTACCAGACAATCTCGGTTCACCTGTCAACCATACTATACTTTCTTCTCAAACCAATAAGCAAAACTATCTCAGACATCACGTCGAACAATTTCTAGTACGAACATTCATACTTAATTTATCTCTCACCCTCCACTAATTCTGTGCTGAATCTACTCTATTTTAATCACACCAGTTATACATCACTCGACGTGATTAACTCTCTGTATCTTTCCATTCCGGACAAAGGAGTATTTTTACCTTGTTTACTCTCCCTACATCGTAACTAAACATAAGATATCCTGTATTACGTACCCACGTAGAATATCATTTGCCGTACTTCTCTATCCTCAACAACACCATCGCCTACCCTGTACCATGTGATGCTACACCAAAAAATTCATCTGCCTATTTTAGACAAGCCATATATCTATATGCTCAAACCGCAATTCTTCTCATAAGCCAAAACTATTCCATTTTCCTTCCTCACCCAAGGAATTTCAACAGTTATAGAACAGCAGTTGGACAGCAGCAATGGGACCCAGCTACGCATGTGTATTTATGGGACATCTGGAACACCAGATTGAACTCAGCTATGATGGTCTTCTCCCTTCTTTTTACCGACGCTACATCGATGACGGCATAGGTCTCACTGACATGCCAGAGGCGGAACTGAACCGGTTCATTAATTATGTCAAGAACTTCCATCCATCGATCCAATTCACCTCAGAAATTTCCACCACCTCTGTCAATTTCCTTGACACCACCATCAAGTTAAACCCTACAGGCCTGACGACCTCCGTGTACTATAAACCTACTGATGCTCACGGTTTCCTCCTGTACAGCTCATCCCACCCCAAAAGCTGCAAAGATTCCATCCCATATTCCCAGCTACTCCGCCTTCGTCGCATCTGTCAGGATGATAATGACTTCCTCGAGAGAGCCCACGAAATGCTAGACTTTTTCCGCAGACGGTCCTACCCAGAGGACGTCTTGTCGACAGCTCTCTGTCGCATAACCCAGGTCTCGCGGGAAATGTCCCTCGCCAAGCATACGCGACCTCAGAACAATGAACCCAAACTTATCCTCACCTTCCATCCACATGCCTATGCCATCAAGCAAATTTTCCTGAGACACTGGTCCATCTTGGAATCGGATCCTACCACTCGTGAGGTATTCTCAAATGGCCCCAGGGTAATCTTCCGCCGTAACCAGAGCCTCAGAGACTACCTTGTGCACAGTCGCCTCCCCACGGTTACCTCATCCGTGGGCACCTTTGAATGCCATCGTAGGAACTGTCTGACATGCCCATACGTTGTTCAGACACCAGTAATTGCATTTCCCCGAGGCACCTTCACCTTGAAAGATTGTTTCACCTGCACATCCCGCAATCTGATTTATGTTATCATCTGCAAACGATGTGACATGAAATACATTGGCCAAACGGGCAGACGTCTTGCGGATCGTTTTAGAGAACACCTCAGAGACATCAATCAGGGCGCTGATAAACCTGTCCCCAACCATTTCAATTCCTCCAACCACAATGGAGCCGACGATGCATGTGTCACCGCATTAAAACCCTGCTTCTCAAATAGCTGTGTCAGACTTAGAATTGAATGCCAGCTAATCAACAATCTGGGATGCATCCACCCGGCAGGAATGAATACTGTCGTGGACGCTACAGTATAACTGTGGCATCTTCCCCAATTGTTTACACTACCTATTACCGTGCTGTTCTCCCCCCCCCCCCCCCCCGCGATATCTAGACTTAATTGTCCCCACATTTCTATGTTTTCATAGCAGACTGTTCACATATTTTTGGCTACTCAAATCCTTTTTGGCAACCCATTTTTAATTCTGCGCCACGCGTTTTCGCAGCTGGCCTAGTCACATTTCCTGCCCCACATGTAAATATCAGTTTGTGCATCAAAAGTGATAGGTCGTGTGCTTTTGTTTCTGTCGTTTGTTTATCTGTGTTGTCATTGATAAAGATTCTTAGAATCGAAACGTCTGTGTGTCTATTGTATGCGTTCGTGTGTATTCTATTTTATCTTATTTTATTATTCATTTTTATTATATTTATTGAGTGCTTCTGATTTCGGATTTTTCACCTGTATTTCGCGACACGTGGATCTCCTTGTAAGGTATGTGCAACGTTTGTTAATGTTTATTTCTTTTCTCGCAGGAATTTAAAATACCTATTTGTTCCCATTTCATATTGTTATATCCTGCTGCAGCCGCTGCTTTTTCTCTCTATTCCAACAGTTATAGAGTGTGTCCAAGTTAAATATTTCATTGTCTCTCAATACATTAGTACGTCTTTCTCTAATTATGTCATCTTCACTATCTGTCGTTAACCTGTTGTTAAAGTACTCAGGTCTTAAGGTCTTCTATTTTTCTTAAGTCACTTTCTGTCGTTGAGTAAATTCCCGCTATCTGTCTACTATTATTCTTCTTCTTAAATGATTTCTTTCTATTTCCTTTATTTGCGTCGGTCTGCTCACTGTTTCCTGTATACCTTACGTAGCGTTTGCACTTCCCCATCTCGTCTTCAGATGACACACTGATAATAGTTCCTTCATCAGATTCATAATAGTTTACTGCCGACACCTCGACCCTATTCCCATAGTCATCTTTAGAACGTCTGACTTTCTTTCTCTTTCTTGGTATTCGTCCCTTAGCCTTCCCTACTTTCTTATCATATAAACTGGTATCTAGTTCTAAAGAGTCACTAACTAAAACTCTGTCCGTCTGTCCACCAGCAACTACACCGTATGAGGAAACATCACGCTTCAAGTCAGGATCTGTTCGTAGTGCAATTCTCTCATTCTCCGAATCATCAGTATTTATAGCTGTTTCAGCATCACCGTATTTACCATAATACGCGGCAGTAGAAATATCTTCTCCGTAACCTGAGCTCTCACACCTAATATTTCTACACCATTTGGGGATAAATTTCATATCTATACCTGAGGAACTTGACATGGCAGTACCTCTATTAACTATCATACTACTATTTCTTTCTTCAATACTTTTCCTCTTTGGTTTCCTTTCATCTTTGGTTCTCGTCTGTCTATCTTTCTTAACTTCAACCGTGTCTCCCTTAGTCAAGTAAGTTAATTTTGACGGAGTCTCTATTAAGTCAGTTTGACTTCCCTTTGTTATCTTGCTGGCTGGTTGTACCTGGACCTTTTTCTCTACTGTATCTACCTGAGTCTGCGTACTATTTTCTATCGTATTACTTGTCTGCGTCTGTGTCTCTCGGTTTATTTTCTTTACTAATACCGTCGTCTTCTTTTCCTGTCTAACAGTCATATTGGCAATCACCTTAGGAATAGTTGAATTTTCACTTACGTTTTCCACTTTGTTCTTTGACCCTGACTTCAAATACTGTCTCCGTCTTTGTTCAAACCAGTCGTCACGTTTTTTCCTAGCATTCTTGCTATAGGATGGCCACTTCCATAATTTCTGGGAAAAGTCTCTCTCAGGACCATTCTTGTATCTATAACAG
>JACEFZ010008896.1:5000-34136 GCA_014155875.1 Cepaea nemoralis | reverse complement strand
TATCTAGCTCACGCCTGTTGATAGATTTTCATTAGTGTACTCATAAGCCCCTTTAATCTGTTGTGTCCGCTTGTGAAAGTGTGATCTCCTTTATTTTACACTTGCTGTTTGTACGTTAGTTGTTTGTGTTCTGTTTGTTTGCGTGTTCTCTTACTCTAAGTGTGTGTTTGACTCAGCCCTATTGGTGTATGTTTATACTTCATGTAATTTATGTTTCCAAGTGTCACAGGTGGGTTTCTGTGTCTCAAAAATGAAGATTCATGCTTAATTTCTGAGCTCAGTTGCCAAACTGCGATGCATGAAAACATCACCATAGTAGTAATGTAAATTTAAATTCAACACATATAAAATCAATACACGCTCACATGTGTTACACAGAAGACGCAGACAAATCATTAGGAAAAACATGTGTGCAAAAAAGTGCACCACTTTTCATACGTCTCACCTTTAACGCATTCATTCCTTCTTTCACGCAGCCTCTACACTCTCTTGGTTGCACCAAGTGTTATTAAAAATGGCTATCTTAATAAAAATAAAACTTGCTAGTTTTACCATTATTACAGAGCTTATTAGTATTGTCAGAGCCTAGCAGCAACATCGTTGCGGCGCCCGGCGGACAAGAGTTGTCGCGCGGGCGAGATTCTTACCTGACACGCGACCAGCGCTGACGACAGACGCACGCAAAGCCACGTGACCCCACCAGAGGCAGTGGGCAGTGTGTGTGCTAATCTCAGACCAAGCTGGGACTGGACATCTGAACGGACGTGTGTGTCGAGAGCAAGGCGTTTTGTGTGAATCTCCGTGGTTGTGAGCTGAACGACTGATATCGTGAGCGTCAGACCTATGAGCTGTATTGTGGTTGTGAGTTGTTATATGTTGTACATTGCTGTAACTATTGTTATGTATTTAATGTGGTAATAAATCCATAGAAATTGTGTTGCTGTGTCTTACGTCGAATCACGTTGTACTTGTACTGTCTCACATGTGTTAGCCAACGAGCCTAATAGAAGATCCTGACATGTGTGGACGTGGGTTGCTCGTCTTTATTTAAGAACCTAATATATTTAGACGTGTGTTGTTCGTCTTTGTGATTTAAAACTTTAAAACTATAATTCTTGTGCTTGTAAAATTTGTCAAGGTTATAGTGATGTACTATGTGATCGGAAAAGTCTCAGTGTGATCCATTACTACATTGTCTAAATATGTTTAAGATCATTAGTAAATGTACAGTACATATTGTTTGATCCTGTAAACGTGTTAAACATTTGTGATTTGTTAAACTTGTCACCGTGTGACCTTGTCAACCTTGTGATTTTGCCGCCATTTTGACCTTGTCGCCATCTTGTAAACTTGATGTCTTTGTCCTTACTGACTGTCATCTTGATGTAAGTGATGTGTCATCAATGTTATTGAGTGTTCAAATACAGATAGATTGTTTTTGTGTATTGAGTTTGTGGAACGCAAAGAGTTTTGGAAAGAGTGTAACTTCTGTTGAAAGAAACACTGTTGACGACAAATTTACGACATACAATTATACTCGACGCCATCCAAACCCAATCAACACTTAGTGACTTGCAGGCACACACCAACAAACACACGCTAACTTATTTCTCTCCAAAAACAAAGCAGGTTTTTGCGTACCATCCATAACCCTGCCGTAGAGGTCATTAGTGGTTCCGAAGTACGACCCTACAGTTTTTCTAGCCCGATTGCCCAACCATTCGTCACCATATCCAAGGGCACTTGAGTATATTTTTCTTCACTTTAACTTTACGTATGCATTAGTGGGCACGCATCGTATAGTCAAATCAATTGTAAGTTGTTTTTCTACTAACCATTTACAATATATTTTGTGTGGTTGATTTTCATTGACATATTTTCTCCATCATGTCGTCATTATTTGATTTCATCGATATGGGTTTAAAATTAAAGTTGGAAGGTGATGAATTAACAAAATGGAGTGAGAAGAAATACGCAGAATACCTACTTGTTCAGGAAAAAGCTGCCGAACGCGATGAAAGAGCAGCAGAAAGAGCTCTAAAACAAGCAGAAATGGCTGCAAAACAAGTAGAGGCGGAAACAGCCCTAAAACAGGCAGAGATTGAAAAAGCTGCCAAGCAAATAGAGGCTGAAACAGCATTAAAGCAAGCTGAGATAGACAGTGAACTTAAGAAAGCAGAAATAGCAGCTCAGAGCAAGAGGGAAGAACTTGAACTACAGTTGAAAATGAAACAACTGGACACTGAGACTGCAATAAATAAAGAGTCAAAGAAATCTGAAAGACTGGAAAAAGAAAACCAGTATAAGAAGTACCAAGGTATCGTTCGTAACTATACCTCGGGTGACTGCATAGCAGCCTTTACCCAAAATTTTGAGACATTAATGGAACATTACCAAGTTCCACTTTCGGAATGGAATATTTTATATATGAGGAGTCTATCTGGGGAACCTCTTAAGGTCATTGAAACCATCCCCAAAGACCTCAGAAAAGAGTACCATTACATTAAATCTAAAATAATGGCACATTTCATGTTAGATGAGGCAGGGTACAGAGAACAGTTCAGTAAACTGAGTCCAAAATCAACTCAAACGTTCTCTGACTACCTCTGTTTAGTCCGAGACATTTTCAGCAAATGGACTTCATCAGCCAAAATTAACAAAAATTATGATAAATTAGAAGACCTCATTATTCGAGATAAAGTTATTTCTTCTATCCCAACATCTTTTTCTAAGTTCTTGCAGGAGAATGAATGCACAAGTGTGGAAGAAATGGAAAGACGTGGTTCGGCCTATTATACGGCAAATAAACAGTGTTTTGCCACTGAAGCTACTGACAGTAACTGGGTAGCAGCAGCCAACTATGAGAAAAACTATAGTAGGCAAAAACCAAACAGGCCTACCTCTGAAAAATTTAGACATTGTGTTCATTGTAAAATGTCTCATTATTTGAACGAGATGTGCGATAAAAACCCAGGGTACCAAACATACTTGCAAAATATGGTAAACAGACAAGACAGAGAACGTAAATCGTTCAAAAGCTTACGTAAATGTTTTCTCTGCAAGGCGTACGGTCACCATCGCATGGATTGTAAAGGCAGGCATATGACCAACAAAGCCAATGCCGCCTTGTTCGATAGTTCAGCGTCAGAAGACGAAAATACAGAAAAACATCCTGTACATGCAGCACAGGCTTGTGACGTATTTAGTTCCAACACATGCACTGTCTGTAATACCTTCTTTGAAAATGGTATCTTAACATGCGGGCACGCCATCCCTATTGCTAATGAGGAAGGTAACTTAGTAATAGACTCAAAAGGCAAATTAGACATCTATCACGGGTACGTTAATGGCAAGTCTGCTACAGTACTTCGCGACACCGGGAGTACACTTATTGGCCTGAAAACAACATTCATAACACCTACAGACTACACAGGTAGACACATCACATGTAGAACATTTTCAGGCAATATTGAAAAATATCCATTAGCTTGGGCATACATCGAAACACCATTCCTCACCGGAAAAGTAAAGGTCGCAGCACTTACAAACCCAGTGTGCGATATAATCATAGGAAATTTACCGGAGGTGAATGACAAACCTCATAACCATGACACAACATCACTATGTATTAATGATAACACATCACCACCAAATGTCATTGAAAATGTCATATCACCTGTTGAATGTATGTTAGCTAATGCAGCACTAAGTTCTCATCACATCATTGACGATATTATTCCATCATCATCTGATGTCATTGAGTGTGTGAACGCAGTAACAAGAGCTACTGCTAGAGTGCAAGATGATAGTAACCAAACTGAGGCTATTCAAATGCTTAGCCCAGAAGTACCACCTAGTGACTCGATGAAGGAAACATTCATAACAGCTCAAAAAGCTGATCCTTCACTGTCAAAGTATTTTGACCTGATCGGCAAAAAGCCAAGAGTAACGAAAAATGCTAAATGGCATTTTGCTTTATACAATGATATACTCACCAGGTACTACACCAGAGGTGACGTTACAACAAAGCAAACTGTGTTACCAACTACTTATCGTAGGCAAGCTTTACATCTTGCTCACGATATACCTTTTGCAGGTCATATGGCATATGTTAAAACCAGGTCAAGACTATTGACACAGTTTCATTGGCCAAAATTCTGTAATGACATAAAAACTTATTGCAGAAGTTGTGATACATGCCAGAAACTGGTAAAGAAAGGGAAACACCCACAGGCAAAGTTACAAGTCACTGACTTAGCCAGTCGACCTTTTGAAAAATTATCAGTTGACATTGTGGGCCCTCTTAGTCATACAACAACTAGAGGGAATAAATATATTCTAACAATTATTGATCAATGTAGTCGCTGGCCAGAAGCGATTCCGTTAAAGAACATTACTGCCAACGATATCATGGAAGTGTTCTTCCATATTTTTTCCCGAATTGGGTTTCCAGATACCATCCAGTCTGATAGAGGCACGCAGTTTATCGCTGCATCCACTCAAGCTTTCACTAAAATGTTAGGAGTGAAGCAAGTCTTCAATAGCCCCTATCATCCTCACTCGAGCGGGATTATAGAAAAGCTTAATGGGGATCTGAAGCACATGCTAGCCAAAGTAACTCAAGATCACCCCAATAACTGGGATGTATACTTACCAGCTGTTCTTTTTGCTTATCGCGAGGTACCACATTCTAGTACCGGTTTCTCTCCTTTTGAACTCATCTATGGTGCCAAACCACGCGGCCCATTAACAATTTATCACCAAATGTTAACTGATTCCACTCCAGTATTGAAACCCATATCATCATTTGTGTATGTAACATCATTGCGTGAAAGGATAATGAAATCATGTGAAATTGCTAAAAGTGCACTAAAACTATCTGGTGCTACTTACAGACAATACGCAGACAAAGGTAACAGGACTATAACATTGACAGCTGGACAGGACGTTCTACTACTACTACCTAGTGATAGACAGCTACTGACAGATTCTTGGCAAGGACCTTTTAAAGTGACAAGACAAATCTCACCTGTTGACTACGAAATCCTGATAAAAGACAAACACAAAATATTTCACATCAATATGCTAAGACCATACTACAACAGAGACAACGAACAAGACGATACGACAGCTTGCACCGTGATAATAGATCACGAAGATGACGATTCTAGCGACGAGATTCCAACACCTACATTAGACACGACAAACTGCTTGAAGGAGATCAAGATCAATCCAAACCTAAGTCAAGCAGAGACAAACAGTTGCAAACAGTTGATACAACACTACAACACCATCTTTTCAGACAACCCAGGACAAACAGAGTTAGTACAGCATCACATCACACTCACATCAAACACACCCATAAGATGCAGACCATACACCATACCATTACATTACAAGGAACAACTACATCAGGAAATCATCAACTTAGAAAAAAACAACATCATCAGACGATCCCTATCAGACTTCTCTTCACCTATGGTCATTGTACGGAAAAAGGACAACACAATACGACTTTGCATTGATTACAGAAAACTGAACAAAATAACTGTTTTAGATCTTGAACCAATGGCAAATACGGACGATCTTCTGACAGAACTGACTGACGCGAAGTTCTTCACGACCCTTGACATGGCTAAAGGTTACTGGCAGATTGCTGTACATGAAGACAGCAGACATCTAACAGCTTTCGCCACGCCTTGGGGACTGTACGAATGGTGCAAACTTCCATTTGGGCTAGTCAATGCCCCAGCCACATTTGTACGCATGACACGACTCCTCCTATCTGACATCCCTAATATAGTTTCCTATATTGACGACATCTGTGTCCATACAGAGACAATGACGGAACATATAAAGATACTGGAACAGACACTAGAACGTATCAGACAGCACGGACTGACAGTGAAGCCCTCAAAGGTGAGCCTGGCTTACCAAGAGATATCATTTTTGGGGTACAGAATATCCAATGGCTTTGTCATGACAGACAACAAAATTGTCTCGAAAATTCTAAAACTGTCACTTCCAACAAATAAGAAACAAGTCCGCAGTTTATTGGGACTTATTAATTATTACAGGAACTTCATTCCTGATTTTTCAGAACTGACTGAGGTTTTTTCTAACTTACTAACCAAGAATAAACCCGAAAAAGTTGTAAACGATGAATGCCTACGAAATGCATTTGATAAAGTTTTGGCACACTTTTCTGATAAGAATGCACCTAATCTCATCCTTAAATTGCCCAACATTCGTTTACCTTTCAGATTGAGAACAGATGCTAGCTCCATTGCGATCGGTGCAGTCCTATTGCAGGAATACAACGACATTCTGCATCCCGTTTGTTTTCTATCAAGAAAACTAAGGCCCCGAGAGCGGTCTTGGTCCATTCCGCAATTAGAGGCATTGGCCTTAGTAGAAAGTGTCACAAAGCTGTCCAAATATCTTCTAGGACGTCACTTTATCATCGAAACTGACAACAGTCCATTAAGGTATATCAATTCTGCAGTACCATCAAATAACATGATTGCTCGCTGGTCCTTGAAGCTTCAGAATTTCAGTTTTGAAGTTCGCCATATTCCCGGCAGAATGAATACAATCGCCGACCTTTTGTCCCGTTGTCCGACAGACCCAGTAAGCAATGTCTGAGTGCACTGTGTAATATTACACTCAGCCCAACACAGCCACCAATGTGTGAATTTTTCCAGTCACCTACTGTGTAAGGTCTATAAGTAAAGTTGTGATACGGTTTAGAAACCGACATGTATAATATTCTTATTTTAATCAAGTTATGTAATGAGTGTAGTATAATTGTGTAGTGTGTGTTAGAATGAGAACAATATTAATTGTATATAGACACCAACAACAGGGTCACAGACGCTTATCTACTTACCAGAAGCGAACTTTACCATTGTGACATTTGTGGGTGATTTTTTTCACCGTGATATTTTAACATGTGCAAGATGTGGACCGAACATTGACTCCTACACCACCTTTACAGCGAATGTAATCCAAATTGTTCGACGTGTGAACACATCGGAAATAAGAACATTCCACCATAATCCGTTGTGATACTATAACATCATACACGAACTGTGAGAACATTTTACTATCCGTTCCGAAAGAAAACCGGATCATTTGTGTTCAGAAAATGTAACATCAACCAAATTTTTCGTTTCGTGTGTATTTCCGGTATAATTTAAAAAGTATAGCAAAATTAGCAGACTATGTACAAATTGCCAAAAATTTATGACACTTGTAAAATCTTTTTCAATCTATAAAATATAATATACCAATTGGGTACTTATTTATTTTGATTAGTGTAATCTTAGAATCATATCTTGATTAATGTATTCATATTACCGACTTTTTCTCGTTAATATGAAGAAACGTCAAGCAATGACGCTAAGAAATTAAATAATTATAATAATGTATGGAATTTCTTAAATGTCAAAATTACTTCCCTTGCATTTGTGAATTACATCAAGGGCCATAATTTGAAACATATTCATTAATGTATATTGTATAGATAGACATTTTGTTGCTCAAATATTTGGCACAGCAGGTAGGCGTCCACCAAGCATGTCATAGAGCTGCCAACATTGCAAACCAACATAAGAGCTCCTGACCAAATGAGGGCAGAGTTTAAGTGTTTAATACGACTAATACAAAGCCGTATTTCAGTCTGGCTAGATGGTTGTTGCAAAACAATCATATTATTACTTTTTTTTCAAATAGCTGCGAGGTAGATGCGTGAAGCTGGAACTACTGATCTGACTGGGTATTATTGCAATGAAGGTAACCAGGCATCAGAGGGATGAAACCTGAATTGTGTTAAAAATTGTACTTCATTTGTCATTTCAATGCAACTTACATTTTTTTTTTGTTTCTATGCCTTATATGTATTTTCATGCATAACACTGGGAAAAAGTAGTCTCTGACATGAAATTAACACTACCCCAGTATATACATACATCATGAATGAAAGATGGCATCTTTCATTGAAGTACCCGGGGAGAATGTCAGAGCCTAGCAGCAACATCGTTGCGGCGCCCGGCGGACAAGAGTTGTCGCGCTGGCGAGATTCTTACCTGACACGCGACCAGCGCTGACGACAGACGCACGCAAAGCCACGTGACCCCACCAGAGGCAGTGGGCAGTGTGTGTGCTAATCTCAGACCAAGCTGGGACTGGACATCTGAACGGACGTGTGTGTCGAGAGCAAGGCGTTTTGTGTGAATCTCCGTGGTTGTGAGCTGAACGACTGATATCGTGAGCGTCAGACCTATGAGCTGTATTGTGGTTGTGAGTTGTTATATGTTGTACATTGCTGTAACTATTGTTATGTATTTAATGTGGTAATAAATCCATAGAAATTGTGTTGCTGTGTCTTACGTCGAATCACGTTGTACTTGTACTGTCTCACATGTGTTAGCCAACGAGCCTAATAGAAGATCCTGACAAGTATCCACTTGCTTTCTAGCAGTGAATTATATAATACATCTTTTATTTACATGTTTGTTGTCTTGCTTTCAGCTAGACTAAGGGAAGAAACTGTTGATTACATTGGTGTAATATTAATATAATAGATGTTATTACCAGGGACAGATAATTTAACTAAAGTAATAAATCCAGGAGAAATGTGTTAACTCCCTTAAATTAACATGTGGTTGTTTAATTATTTACGGAATATAGGAATATGCAATTCAAAATGCATGCAATTTATTTCGTGCATAAACAACACTTACTAATACTTCTTAACGTAGCTTAATTTCTCAGTTTAAGTTATTTTAAAGGCATCTAACTTTGTAATCTAAAATTCTGTTGGTATTAATTCACTAAGGATTTCTATGATTTACAAAGTCGCTAGTACGTTTGTCTATTTCTAAATATATTTGCCAGCATTTCTAGCATGGATTCATCTATATATCCTAAGTGGTTTTACATTATCTCTGAAGGGAAAATATGCCTAATAGTGCCACTTATATAAAAAGTCAATGGCTTTGTACATATAAAACATAATATAATGTCATTAGCGAAATCTAATTATATACATTAGCTAACTAAGATGTCGTCCCAGGTGAAGGTGATGATGTTGCGTCATTCCTTTCCTCGATTGGGAATTCCGAAGGTCTGTTTAGCAGATCAGCTAAAATGTTCCTTGAACCAGTGATATGTCTCACGGTAAACGAATAGTTTTGGAGAATAAGGGCCCATAGATAGATTCTGTTGTTCTTGGGCAGTCCTTTCTCAATGACAGTCAATGGGGAATTGTCAGTTTCAGCGACGAAATGTGTCCCAGCAAGATATTTATCTAATTTAGTAATACAAAACACAATCGCGAGAGCCTCCAGTTGAGAGACCCCATATTTAGATTCAGCCGCAGTCAGTTTTCGACTTACGTAGACAATTGGATGCAAAATCCCGTCGTAGGTTTGGAGGAGTACCCCTGATATGGTTGTAGTACTCGCATCAGATCTGAGAGTAAAAGGTAAGTCTTTATTTGGCAACCTCAAAATAGGGATATTACCGAAATAATGCTTTAGTTTTGACATTGCGTTCATTAAAGTAGCATCTTGTACATTTATCTTTGCATTTATTTTCAACAAATCTGAAAACACACTCGTAATTTGTGCCAAATTTGGTATGAACTTGTTGTAATAGTTCACTAAACCAAGTAGACTTCTCACTTGTTTTTGTTGTTGTTGTATTGTTGGCATCGTGAGGTTTAGAATTTTCGTCACGATCTATTCATCAGTACTTAAGTGGCCTTTAGATATCTTATGGCCAAGAAATTCAATTTCTTCCAGTGCCAATTCTACTTTCGTTGGCTTGACAGTTAGTCCAAATAATCTTATAGTATAGACAACATGGTTCACAATTTGTTTATACAATAACTTTATAGAATTTATATTGCAATGAAATAAGATGGTAATTTGGATTTCACATCTACTCTCATACAAAAATGGTAGAAGAATATTTCTTATATGTGACGTTGTAAACAATATTGCTAGGTTAGTTAGTAGAAATATGGTTGATGTTGGCTGCAGTTGGTAAGCGCATAGTGCTATCAATGAAACCTTTAGCACTATTAACCATGCACATGCGAAGGAGAAGGTTGTGGGCCGTAATGGTAAGTCTATGTTTTGGTTTCTGTCGTTTTTGTTGTGTCCCTTGAAGCACATGTCATTGTGTAATGTGTTGACGTCCGTGTTTTGCAGACTGTGTTGTCTGCTAGAACTAGGCTGTAGGGCATCTGTTTTTTCTTTTAAGTACGGTTTCTGGGTTGTCTTGTGTGTATTTTGTTTGTCTATGTCCCTGTCTTCTGGTGATGATGCGTTAATGAAAGTACAACTTTTTATGGGTTTAACAGTATGGTCTTTAACAAGTTTGTTTTGACTGTGACAATAATTTATATGAAGAGAATTTACGTTCTGTATTCTCTTACATTGTTCTGTCATTTTCTGAGTAGTTACATCCCTTGGACTTTTTGACTTTGGTTGCTGTTCCTGCTCACTGATGTTCTTATCTGTTGTAATCACTTTTTCCAAAAAAATTTTAATGGCATTCTCTTCTGATGCCGCTTTTCCCAGGCTTTGACTTCTTTGCTTGTACAGTCTCTCACCTCACCAATAATCAGGTCTGTGCACGGGTTATGTAAAATCGCGCACGTAAAAGGTGCCTGAAAGGAACGGTGTACAGATGCGAGCTGTGGCCAACGGGTATTTTTCTATATTCTCAGAAAACGTACGGCAGTTAACAAAGTCACCTGTACAATCTTCTGGCCTAGCCAGTTCCTTTCTTAACCCGATAAGGGTACTTCCTGAATCGATCAGGAATTGGCAATGTGTGTCATTTACTATCCCATAGTGGAAATCTAATTTTCCTCTGGAGGAAATTGCTGCGTTTGCGTTTTCTCCTGAAAACGGAACTGTGTGGCCGCATTTCAGTACCCCATCTTCATGGAACTTATGACATGTTTTGCATCTGTCGTAATTTAAAATATCGATTGCTGCTAGAGCATTATCTTCACACACATTCGTTTCATCCTCTTCCAACTCGTACTCACTTTCTGATGATGAATCAATCAGCACAGCATTCACACTTCTCAATCTTTTACGACCTTCACACTGTCTACTATAGTGTCCAAAAGATTTGCAAAAGAAGCATTTGACAGCCCGCCGGTAAGTTTCTCTTTTACCTTGCTGCTTCTTTACCATCATGTCTAAATGGGCTGCATAGCCTGGATTAGAATCACACATTTGAAATTGAAAGTGCGCGAATTTGCAATACGGACACTGTGGTGGATTAGTTCTTGCTTTCTTTTTATATTTAAACGGTGTTTGTGGCCTAGTATTTGCAGCTGCCACTATATTGTTTTCATCAGTACCAGAACTGAAGATATTTCCTGTTAGAGGAAAAATAAGCTGATCCCTTTTTCTCTAGTTCTTGCAATGACTCAACGTCAGCTTGTTGGAGAAATTTTGCAAAAGGTTCTGGAATGGATGAGATAATTTTGTCCATAATCATCAGATCTCTTAATTTATTATAGCTTTTATTTACTTTTGCAGCGTTAAGCCACTTAATATATACGTCCTGTACGTGAGAAGCGTAGTCAATAAACGTTTGATTTGATTTTGGTTTCAATTTGGAAAAACAAAAAAAATGCCGCATGATACGTTGGTGTATATAATCATAGTTATTTCTTAAATCTTGTGGGATGGACTCTATAACTTTCAAAGGCTCCCCTGAGAGATTCTTCATATAGATCATGGCCCAATGGTCTCTAGGAACTTCCTGGTACTTTAATTGGAATTCAAAGTTCTCAGACCATGCACTAATGAAGTCACTTTGGCAGAATGGTTTGACTATCCCTTTATACTTATTGTACTTATTTTCCTCTTCTTTACTTTTCAACTTCGTAGTTGCAATGTGTACCTGTGATTAAACTTCCAGTTCTTTCATATTTAACTGGGTCTGTGCTTCAATTTCCTTTAATTTTGTTGTTTCTGCTAATTCCTTAAGTTTTGTAGCTTCCGCTAGCTCCAGTTGTTTAAGTTTGGTAGCTTCAGCTAGCTCCGCTAGCTCTGTTTTATGCAATCGTTCTTGAGATCTTTCTTCCCTCTCATTTGCAGCAACCTTATCAATATGTTCTTTATATTTCTTATCTGCCCATTGTTCTAATTTATTTCCAGTGTATCCCAGGTCTTTACCTGCCTCAATACATTCTTTCAACGTTGACATTGTTACAAGTTATATTTGAAATTTACAATGTTAAAATATAATACAATGTTAAACAACCATACGATACTATACTTTATAATTTACAGCAGTTTGAAAACAAAATTAAGATGCACCAATTAATTTACAGCAGTTTGAAAACTAAATTAAGATGCTACTTTATTGCACTGTCAACAAATATGGGTTACTTATATGAATTATGGACGAATTCTTTTCTTCCGCCCTGACTAGTGGTTGATTTCTTGCCCAGGTTTACTCTAGATCTGGGTTGTTAGCATCAATTTCGCCCTCTACCTTTACACTCCTAGTATGTAGAGGTACAACAATTAATATGGTGTTCAATCACCAACACCAAAAACATTACAATTTGCAAAAACAAGAAAAAAAAATATGTCTGTCACGTCCGATTGTCAGATAAGGACTGATTGCGTATTTTATGTTGTAGTTATAGTCTGTCGTCTTGTCTTCTGTCGTGTTAGTAGTGTGTTGTAGTCTTTACAGGATTTTGACCATCAGCTGAAACGTCACTCTAAAATTTAATGTACTCATTTTCAACAATTTGTGACATGTGACTATCTGTTCACACACTCGACGATGAAATCAGTCGCAAATAGAGCTGCAATCAAGCTATTTAATTCACCTCCTTCGTTCCTACACACGCAGGCGTCACTCGTAAACTAGTTACACTCTTTCACACGTAACTAGGTCGTGACCCGTGCAGCTCTACAATAAACCAAATTAATACTCTTTCACTCGCAAGCGTTGGGTTCACTCATGAACTTTTGACACCAAAATAAAGCTGCCTGTCAACGTCTTCGCTTCACTCACAGGCACTCAGCTTCTTCATACGCACTCAAAGAAAACGTATGGTAACTACAGGCGGTAATTCTCATACGAACATACATATGCCGCCTTTCATAATCTAATAGCACACAAGAGTCTCACACTTCACTACTCGTTCTACTCAAACTAGTACTCTCACAATCATTAAACATTTGCTCAAAAGAAACACGTCCTCTCTGAAACTGTCCCCAAGTCCGTCTGACGATTCTCAGCTCAATCCCTGGGCTAGTTGCACTAGACCCCCGGGCTGTTGTGTGAACCTCGTGTTATCTCAACAGTCACGTTCTACTACAACTGTCCGTGCTAGAATCGGTTAGTCGGTGTACTGACCTCTGTTCAGGCAGTGTCCCGTGACCGGTGGTCCCCTTGAATCACCCCGTCTGGTCCTACCGTTACTCTGTCTAATGCACGATTGTGTCCCTTACCACGTCCTGTCTCCACATCATCTACTGTCCTGTAGATGTCCTGTCTCTTGACCCTCTGGTGTCCTGACTGATGTCCTGTCTTTACTCTACCGGTTATACTCTTAATATCCTTATCTATAACCTCAATGTCGTTATCTTAGTTGTCCTATCTCTAGTCTGTCCCTTGTCCGCTATACGCCCTGTAGTTGCCCCTCAACACTCTGACAGTGTTAATAGTTCCTTTCGCTACAGCATGCGAAACTTGCATATTTGGCAACCCAGCTGAAATGCATATAATAGCCTTTGAATATATATGTAACAGAAGAGTATTACACATTCATTATACGGAAAGATGAACAAACAAATATATCCAATATAATCTCATAATTAAAGAAGAGTGTTTGTTAAGACAAATAAAAATGTGGAATCTTGGATAGTTTGAACTTTACAAAATAGCATGTGTCTAGAAAAGATCATTATGGAGGGAAGTGTACCGGAGAGGTGGTGGAGCGGAAGACCACATCGTTCTTTGGTTTAAGGGCTAGAGGAAGAAGACAGTGGAGCAATATGATCAAACCAAGTCAGCACTAATCTTTGAACTAATTCAATGATGAAGGTGTTACCAATAATGATAATGATGATTATAATTATTATGCTCTTAGCACTAGGAAATTTATAGACGTCAAAAGAAGTTAAACTTAGCACTAAATGGATCATTTTAAACTCAATATTAACTCTGTACAGTTATATGGCTCAGAAACGTGAGAAGCAATTAAAAGAATTACCAATATACTACAAAAATTTACTAATTGGTGTCTGCGCAGAATAGTGGGAATAAAATTATATGACAGAATAGCCAATGTAGAGCTCATGGAACGAACTAAACACATTCCAGTCAACCAAGAGGTGGGGAAACAATGCTGATACTGGATGGGACACACAGTGAGAAAATCTGAGGACAATGTAAATAGGCACTCTCTTTTCTGGAACCCTCAACTCAAACGAAATAGCGGGAATCCTAAAATCACATAGAGGCGTGGAGTACTGACAGACAATAATATTGGGTGGATATTGTCTGGACTGCATGAGATAGCAAAATATAGGACGGCTTGGCTGGTTTGGTTGGCGGTCTATGCCCCAATATGGAATCAATGATAGACGAAGAAGAACCATGACGCTGATGAATGTTGATAACAAAGGGGGATATAGTGTAACAAGTGGACACTTAGACTTGAAGTCCTTCCAAGACTGGAATTACATTAGCCTTTCTCGCTAATATTACCTTTATTAACCTTTTTCTGCTTGTTATGTTGGGTATCTCTTTGTTTCTACAATTTCTCTTGTTTTTCATTATTTTGACATTATCAGTAATGGAGGAAAAAGAGACAATTTGTAAGAATAGAGATTTAACTACTTCGCAAAATAAAAAATGTAACAATTAATGACGGGATAAAAATTACGATATTAAGGAAGGGGGATTAATAATATATCAGCGCTATACCACACCAAACGACAGCAATAAATAAATAAATAAATAAATAAATAAATAAATAAATAAAAATGTTTGCGTCAATCACGACTATTGACATACCATACTTCACAAAATCAATAAGACTCAGACACAACAGGAAGATATTATAAACCAGAACATCATGTTGCCCCAGAAGTCGGTGTGGGTTTGCTAATGGGCCGCTTTTCTTCAATAAAAAAATCTTTCAGAATGTCAGTGTTTTCTTTAATTCTTGGTCCGCGATATTTTAACAACTTGTCTGTAATATTTCAGCTCGAAAGCCCCAGTTGTCTTCTTTGGTGATTGCGAATTGGGACCACCACTCACGTCCATATGTTGCCACAGAAACGATGCTAATTCTTTAATATTTTACTTCGATTTGCTTGCAGTTGTTGTGCCATAGGTTCCTAATACTAACAGTTATTACTACAAAAAGATGGTCCCTGCAAGAGATGGGTACACTGCACTGATGCAAGAAACCCCACGGTGTGTGAGGGTTATACAAAAGCCCACTGAAGAACTCAATTCATATTCTGATGCTGCTATGCAAACAGCAAGAGATAAAAAGAAGACTATAGTACTCTAGTTTACTTATATCGATTACATAACCAATAGTTGCTAGCAATTTTAATTAGTTAGAAATTCTGTCCTGATAGCAGGCGATATCCATTGTGTCTGATACTTAATCAGGTTATGGCGCCAAACTTGTGTTCTTTCCCGGATTCGTTTATGCGGAAAACCAATGTTTCGCGTTCCTCGTTATGAATGACCCTGTGCATTCTTTATGTTAAAAAATAATATTAGTTGTAACAAAACAAACATGCATATTTTATGTGATTATAAACACGGAGCTTCTATGTTATATATTATTTAATAAAAGAATGTCTTACGCATGGAATAAATCAATCATTTGTAGACCACCTATTGTCTTCAGGATCTGGTGTGTAGCAGACACTGGTGAGCGTGACGCTTTAATCCTGTCTGTCATCTGGTACTTTCGTGAATATGGTATCGCTTATATTATTAGCTGGTTGTTTTCTTTTCTATTCCATTTTTTTTTCATTCGCTCGCTTTGAACTCAAAACGTAGTCCATACACTGATACTACTACTAGTGTACAGGAATGATCTTTGCGTGTGTTTTAGCTTTCCCTATTACCAGTGTCTCTCGCCATCAGGCGAACCCACTTCGACTTCGGGGGTATTTGTAATTTATGTCCCAAAGTCAAGGACGATAGGTCAACAACTGCCCGATGTAAGGCTTGAACCATGCGTTCAGATCCATTCGGCCATGCTGACTAAATCGAAGCCTTTGAGCTTAAATGATACAAAATATTTCAAATCTGGCCATCGATGAAAACTGACATATATACAGCATCATACCTTGGAAACATATATAATTCCACAACATTAACAAACGTCACAGTTTTTAAGATTACATCGCCTTCTTCGCGCTCAGAAAGTTGTGGGTTCGATTCCGGACCACATCGTTCGGTTCACGAGTGCAATTTTCTCGGAGACTCATGGAGGTTCGTCGCTGGAGCTACGGAGTTCTTGTGTTGTGCGACACTTTGAGTCGGATGCCCTGCGGACTCCGTGGCGATGATGATGATGATAAGGATGATGATGATAATTATGATAATGATGAAGACGATGACGATGATTATGGTGATAATTATTGTGATGATAATTATGATGAATATGATGATGATGATGATTATGATGATGATGATAACGATGATTATGATGACGATGATTATGATGATGATCATTAGGATGATGATGATGAGGGTGATGATGATGATGATGATGATGATGATGATGATGATGATGATGATGATGATGATGATGATGATGATTGTGATTATGACTATGATGATGATAATGATGCCCATCTGTCTATTCTTTACACATATATTTCCCGTTATTTCTTTTATCTAGTACAGTGGTTCTCAACCGGTGGGGAATTTTAGGGTTTCCAAGGGGGGGGGGGGGGGGTGAAGATTATTTCAAGATCGTGTTAATACAAGAACGGGTTACTTGATATTGTTTTTCCCTTCATACTTTACGGTTCTGTACGTCTCACCCTTCTAAAATTCATTCTATAAAGTAACTAGCTGACCCGGCCCGGCTTCGCCCAGTCCCTGGAGGGGATTTATCTATCTATCAGTCTGTCTGTCTGTCTGCTTGTTTATCTGTCTGTCTGTCTGTCTGTCTGTCTGTCTGGCTGACCCGGCCCGGCTTCACCCAGTCCCTGGTGGGGAGCATCTCATTTAATTCATATAAGTAGTCATATAAGCTCCCGTTCCCGACTATCTGTCTGTCTGTCTATCTGTCTGTCTGTCTGAACCGGCCCGCATCACCCAGTCCCTGGTGGGGAGCATCTCATTTATTTCATATGCGTAGTCATATAAGCTCCCGTTCCCGACTATCTGTCTGTCTGTCTGTCTGTCTGTCTGTCTGTCTGTCTGTCTGTCTGTCTGTCTGAGCCGGCCCGGCTTCACCCAGTCCCTGGTGGGGAGCATCTCATTTAATTCATATAAGTAGTCAATAAGCTCCCGTTCGCGACTATCTGTCTGTCTGTCTGTCTATCTATCTGACCCGGCGTGGCTTCGCCCAGCTCCTGGCGGGGAGCGTCTCATTAAATTCACACAGTAACTTAAAAGAATGTCCTTCCACACACCATCCATTATTTTTAATGAAAACTGTTTTTAATCACCTACATGACTGTAGATGACTTCTTTAAGCATAAAAAGATGAGTTACAATGTTATGCATTATGCATTATTTTTATGAAAACTTTGAAAATGCCTTAAAGATTATATCACTATTTATTATAACTCATATGCCTGTAAATAACTATAGACAAAGAGTTTATAAATCTTTGAAAACGATGCAACAATATGACTATAAAGTATATAGAAATGTTATTAAAAGTTATGCCCCTTGAAATAACTTTTCTAGAGTTAAGTCCCCTTGCTATATAGAAATTATAATGAAAAATGAAATATTAAATTTTAGTATTAAGTAGCCGAAAAAAAACTAGAAAACTATGACAGAAAGTTGCACAGGAATGAAAAGAAAGCGTGTAGAAAATTTCATCTCAATCGGATGGACCGTTCGCGAACGCATAAAGAACGGACATACATACAGTCTCTTTTATAGATATAGATTAGACCCACAAATCACGTTTTATGTGGACGCCTAGACTTGTATTGGTATGTGCTTCCATTATTACGTATACTGTGTAGGGGCAGGAGCAAGAAGGGGGATTTTAGGTAGGAAATACGAAGGGGGATGGGGGAGTACGTTGGGAAAATATGGTGAAGGGGGCACGGGCCAAATTTTTAGGTAAGAAATACGAAAAATCGGGGGGGGGGGGGGGAAGGGGGAATGACGTTCTGAAAATATGGTGAAGGGGAGCATGGGAAAAAGGTTGAGAACCAGTGATCTAGTATTTTCCCATCACCAAACTGCTAATGTCTCTATCCCATCTCTTTTCTCCATATGATCCATACATTTCAAATGTCTTGCCACCTCAGAAGTCAGAGTGGGTTCGCCTGATGGCGCGGGACACGAGTAAAAGAAAAAGGTAATCCACACGTGTGGACTACGCTTGAGATCAAAGGGAGCAAAGTCGGCGTGGCTGAGAGGTTTAACACAACTTAACTTTCTATTCTGATAGCGGCACAGTGGGTTCGTTCCACACCCAGGTCAGTTTGACTTAAATGTTGACTTCCCTTTTCAAGAAAGCAATGGCAAACTACCGAACATAAAACTACTTAGACTTAGTAATCTATCAATGTGCCAGCTGCTTGTTGCAACTGACGACTTCTGTCTCTTGAACGTTGGACTGTTACAATTAGAATACAATTGCCTTTCTATCTATGTCTCGCTTGGCCGTTATAATTGATAAAACTATTCCTCTATGTGCCAGTTAACTGTTATAATTGATAAAATGGTTCTTCTATGTGCCGCTTGTCTGTGATAACTGATAATCTATTCTTCTTTGTGCCACTTGTCCTAATATAATTGATAAATCTATTCTTCTATGTACATTTTGGCTGTGATAACTGATAGTATTCTTCTTCTATGTACCACTTGGTTGGCATAATTGATAAATCTATTATTCTATGTGCCACCTGGCCGTTATAATTGATAAAATGGTACTTATATGTTCCACTTGGCCGTTATAATTGATAAAATCGTTCTTCTATGTGCCACTTGGCCGTTATAATTGATAAATGTTTTGTTTTTTGTTTAATGTGAAACTTGTTTGCTACACTTGATAAATTGGTTCTTCAAAGTTCCACTTGGCCGTTGCGGTTGAAAAATCTGCTCTTCTATGTGGCCCTTGGTTGTTCTAATGTATTAAATATGTCGTCTATCTCAGTACTAATTCGATCTCATAATTAATAATTAAAAAAAAAAAAAAAGATTCTTCTATCTGGTTACCTATTGACTGTTATAACTGCCAACATTCGCCTTCCATACTCGAACAGTTTATGTGTGATGGAAACTAAAACCATTCATCTCTCCCAACAGTTGGGTACACAATGAGTTTCTCGCTGGGTTCAACATCAAAGACATACCTCGTCTACACTCAGTATTTCAACATGTATACTGGAGCAGTCTGCCGACGAATTGGTAAGTCCCTACATGAGCTCAGTTCCCTCCTGTGTGGCCAGCAAGCCACGAGTGTCTGTTGTATCCGATTATACTATAGTATGTCCCGCAAAGAATGCCTTCATTCACGATCAATTATTTTGAAAACTGTCTGTTGCATCGTTATGAAATTTTTCCAGCCGTCTTATATTTACTCCCACCCAAGGAATATGTCTTTGATAGGTCCAAAAACAACTTAAATCATCGAAAGCGGCGACATTTCTTTGATGTTTTGCTTAAAAACTAGTGATTTCTCGCTAACAAATTTATGTTTACAGTAAGGAAAGCCCCGCCAATTCAGATGACACACAAGGCGTATCCGGATTCGTATGGGAGTGGGTGCAATGAAAGAACTAGCTTAAAAGTCGACAGGGTCGGCTGCATTGCACCGGGTTTTTATCCCATATGGCTCAGTTTCTTTCCGCAGCGCGGAAAGCGTCGCACAAAGCACGAACTCCGTAGCTCCAGCGACGACCCTCGGGAGTCTCCGAAAAAATGCACTCGTGAAATGAAGGACGCGTCCCGGAATCGAACATACAACCTTCAGAACCCGAGCCAGACGGCTTGACCACTTCACCACGGAGAATCCCGAGAGGGGTGCAATGTGTAATATTAGTAAAGACAGAGAATTTACAGAGGCATGGGGTAAATAATTTGTAAATTAACAGGAAAGTAGAAGGAATATATTTCTTACCTTATTTTTCATTTCCTTCTTGTTTCTTCAGCTGCTGGTTAATAAAGTGTACACAAGTATTCATGTTAGCTTTTTATATTGAGTTCGTGAAAGCTTCCAAATAGCTGTGCGTTAATGTGCGTATGGAGTGACCAGAAATGATACCGCAATTTAGTCATCATGTTTCCATTTTTAAGGATCTGTTCAGCTGTCTGTGTAGTTTGTTCACACGTACACATGGGTGACAGACCCGCTTTGAGTCTTCGTGAAAGACTGTCTACTCTGCTGTTTACCGTTCAGAGACGGAACATGATTACCTGTTTTGCACTATGAAAATAGTTGTCAGTGTCTCTGTAGTGGGCTTTCTTCTTAACGACCAAAATGTTGGTCCTCTTTTCATTGAAGTTTATAGATTGATTCGTATGCACGTGTGTTGTCCTCTAATTTGACAACGTGTTTGCTCTCACGTTTCTTGTTATGCCACAATATGTCAGTTTCCACCGCAATATTACTCTTCTGTTGGTATTCAATGCGTTTAGTGTGTGTGTGTGTGTGTGTGTGTGTGTGTGTGTGTGTGTGTGTGTGTGTGTGTGTGTGTGTGTGTGTGTGTGTGTTTCAATACAGTTGTTTGTCACCGCTGAGGGCTTGCGGAATTGAAAATTCATCACTAGGGAATACAAACTGTTGCCATTGACATTGTGCTGATGCTGTAATGTTTAGGGCCTGCAATTCGTCTGAACAGTTGGAGCAAAACATCCCAGTAAGTGTGTACGTAGATTAAGGTCTGCGATCTGCTCAGACCTTAATCTGTGTCGGACGATTCCAGTAGGTTGATGATTGCTCTCGGTTGCATACAATTCAATCCATCCTTTCTCCAATAGTCCTCTTCCTCTGTGAACACATGGTCCTCACATTTTTTCCAGTAACTTTTATCAATATTTAATAGTGCGGACAGACAGACAGACAGACAGACAGACTGACAGACAGACAGACAGACAGACAGACAGAAAGGTAGGTAGGTAGGTAGGTAGGTAGAAAGGTAGGTGGGTGGGTGGATGGATGGCTGGCTAGGTAGATAGATAGATAGATAGATAGATAGATAGATAGATAGATAGATAGATAGATAGATAGATAGATAGATAGATAGATAGATAGATAGATAGATAGATAGATAGATAGATAGATAGATAGATAGATAGATAGATAGATAGATAGATAGATAGATAGATCCCCGCCAGGAGCTGGGCGAAGCCGGGCTGAGTCAGCTAGTTTATTTATATAATCACGTTTCTTGAAAGAACCCCCATTGGAGACACCTCTGAACAATACCATTTAACTTCGCGCTGTTTGTGCCAAAACGAAAATCGTGAGACAATTTTAAAAACAGCGGGGATGCGTCTTGCTGAAGCTGTAATACTTTTAAAATGATGGTATTAATCCCCGAACCGTAAATTATATACCGTATATAAACAAACATTGAAATCTGCTGTACAATCTCCAGAACAAAAGATTTTTGTTGGGTGGACATAATGATAAGGTTATATGCTAAATCTTATCATTTTCCCTCAGTTGGTTACTGAGATATTAAAGTTTATATTGAGGCAGAAAAAACACACACACTATATTACCCCTTTCCCGTTCAACCTTAAAGATAAGTTATATTTGGGTCCATCCCTTTCTCAAATTAATAGTCCTGTGACTGAGTCAGCCACAAATAGCAGCTGCCCACGGTTTTACCCCCACAGGGTATTAATTCGACGGTGATTGTTGTCCATATGGGTAGTGGCAAATTTTATATATAATAACCTGTTGCGTTCATGCATTCTATTCTTTATGAGATAATCACTTAGCACCCCCCCCCCCCCCCAACGAGATTTCCACCTTTTTGGTCCACTGAAAACCCACCTTGGTGGGTGACATTTCGCGAACGACGCCGAATTTGAATGTGAAATGAAAACGTGGTTTATAAAACAGAGCACGCAGTTCTTTGCAGCCGTGTTGGAGGACTGATAAAACGATGGGATAAGTGCATCAATGTTGGTGAAAATTATGTTGAGAAATAAAGGGACAATGTATGTATAAAAATAAACTGGTTTCAAGTTGTTAGCATATTTATTTATTTTTCTACAGCCTTTTGTGACTTACTTATTGATTTCCCCTCGTATACTGTTCTTACATCTATAACTATATTGTTCTTAATCTACAACTATAATGTTTTTACATCTATAACTATAATGTTCCTACTGTAGCATAGTGCTAGCTATTTGGAAAGAAACTATTTAAAAGTAGCGATAAACAGACTTTCAGATAATCAATCAATCAATCAATCAATCAATCATGTGCCATGCCGGAAAGCGTGGGCGGTCACGACTCGCCATTTCACTCGATCACCAACGTCGTGGATCAGCTCAGTGTTCCTGTCTCGTCCATGCCATGTGGCCAAGCTATCAGGTATTTTCCTCTCGGTCTTCCTCTTGGTCTGTTCCCTTCGATCTTGCCAGTTGTCACTAAGTTCTCCAATCCATTTCTTCTCATAACATGTCCAAAAAATTTTGACTGTCTACGTCTAATTTCTCTAATCAATTTACGATTTTCATTTGTCTCCTGTAGTACTTGGTCATTTCGGATAATAGAAAGGCTAATTACTGCCGAAGAAGAGATGGAATGGCTCGTGATTATAGACTGTAAGAATTGAACAGGTCCCAGAAATAAGCAAGTCTTCTAACAGTGGCCAGGCTGAAAAGGGAAGGCGGACAACCGCACTATGATATAGACAGTAGGTATTGGTATTTCTGCTACTATGCATGGAAGATAAAAGAGTCCCAACGTCTTATCCTGTTTCACAACACGGAGATAGACAGACTAACATATAAAGTCACAACACTTTCGCCTGGCCACTCTGAATGACTATACTAATATTAAATCTATTACAACAGACTATGTTGTTTTGAAATTTTTAAATAACAATAATACTTTATTTAATCACACTGAGTACTCCCCACTGGGGATATACCGACTTATATAAGGAAACTGCAAATACCTTAACTATCCTATGACTTTTTAAGTCCTTTTTGGATGAATTACCTTTCCTGAGTGTTAGCACTTAAATTTTCAGATTGTCTTATAATATATAATCATTGACTACGCCGCTGAGGCCTTAGCAAATCTGAGAATGTTGGCAGGCTTGGTGTCTCAGACGGCTCGTGATAATCACTTAACTGAAGATTCCCATCCTGGTCGTCGGCTGGCGTGGTGTTCAAGATCATGCTTCTCCTACTCTTCGGTTGACGATGATTCACTTGTAGATTGGCTTGGAATTGATTGATTTTATTTTTCAAAGTACTTATTGTCCTTGGTCCCTGATTAATGGTTGTATTTTATATAATATAAGCAGGTACTCACTAGCACTCAGTTTAGTCTGTATGTTTCATACAGCACAGGCAAGGGCAAGTAGGCCCCGAAGTAATGTATTGTTGCGTTTAGTGCGTTGGTTGTTGGTTTATTAGTTGGGTCATTTCATTTGACTATCTCAACAATGAGGGTGCAACTATCTGTGAACATAGTAAACAGCGAGAACATTTAATGTTCTTGTCATACATAACTGGTGGAGCCCTCGTCTTTGACGAGGATGGCACGGCGCACTGTCTCATACACACACATGGTTAGAGTAGCATTTGTAACTACCCCTGTCACAGACAAGTCCCTTTTTTCTAGAATTAACAATAACACAATGACATACGGCAAAAGTACACAAGTACTATTTGGTTCTTTAACCATCTCTTATATTAAGTCTAATGAAGTATCCGTATATATTATAAGTCTGCTCAATCTTAGAACCACACAAATTATATTACACAGACTAATGACACCTCACCGGTCCCCGTGGCGAAGGGCTTACGGTGCAATCCCATATACCCGCCTTCGAAATACATCTGCGCGCGATTTGGCAGCAATCCGCGTTGCATTGGTTTTGCGTTGGTATCGGTGGGGTCGTTCAGAAAGCAATGGCAAACTATTGAATGCAAAACTTGCCAAGAGATCACAGCGGCAGAAATGCTGGTGTTGACAGCGATGTCCTGTAAAAAGGTTTGAAAAATATGACATCTCACTATATATTATATGTCTCATCAATTTTATAAACACACAAATTAAATTACACAAACCATGAAGTATCGATATAGATTATAAGTCTGATCCATTTCAGAAACACACAACTTATGTTACACAAGCTACTGAAGTATCACTGTAAAGTATATACTAAGCTAGAGAATGCCTTCACTTTAGACAATGTACACAAGCTACTGAAGTATCACTGTAAAGTATATACTAAGCTAGAGAATGCCTTCACTTTAGACAATGTACACAAGCTACTGAAGTATCACTGTAAAGTATATACTAAGCTAGAGAATGCCTTCACTTCATACAAGAACAATAATGTGAATGTGGAGCTATCCGCTTCCCACGTTGTAAGTACGTGACATTTGTCACAAATGGTGGCCAGTTAGACCATGTGCGAAGAAAACCTATATCTAGTTAACATTTAAATATTCTTTACTTTCTATCACAGCTAACTCTTCAGAATTACACACATTGATATATAAATATATTAGTTAAGGTGGTTAGACACGCATCTTGTACAGATTAACTGTAATCCATAGCGAATGATAGAATTTCGTTTACTGAACGTTAGCACATCTGTTTTCGATTATCGACCCGCTTTGGTTCGCCATTTTGTGTCCATGCTTGTTTGTTTGGTGCAGGAGTGTCTGGCATATGATAACACACCATCTAGCTTAAGAATTGAGGTGGAGGCGGTCAGTGCAGCTTTCCACTAGATGGAGAATACGACACACACACGCACACACATCGTGATTGTAACTGACTCAGAAAGCATGCTGAGGAAGGTGAGGACAGACAAGCTTCGTGCAGAGTGGCTTGCTTCGCATCGGAGGTCACGGGTGGCAAGCATCGCCTGGATCTTTTCTCCGGGGCTTGCTGGTGTGCTGGGGAATGAACAGGCGGACATACTGGCTGGCTCGGCAAAACTTGGTGGAGTATTGATGCATTAGAAGGCAGATGTGGTTGCGGCCTTGTGGGAACAGGTGTAAACCTCTGAGAAACAAATGGATCACCATGGTCTGGCAAGAATGAGACACAGAGGAGTGACGAGGGGATCTGGCAGACGCTCGACGCTCAGAGGAAAGGCGAGATGGACATATATTCAGATTGCTACTGGTACTATTGGTGTTGGAACTCTTCGCTGGCTGCTGAGGATGGGGACTGAGCGCTTATGGGAATGCCCCGAATGCTGTGATGTCGGTTCCTAAATCAATCAATCAATCAATCAATCAATCATGGTGTTTGTAAAGTCTCACCACACTTTGTAAGTAGTACAAATGTGAAAAATGAAGTACATGACGTCATCAAAAATGTGGTCCACAGTCCATTCTGAAGCAATATGCAACGAACGGCAGTCTTCTACCGGAGGAATTCTTTGCACTCCAAACAGAAAGGTGTTATCAACGGAAGAAAGAATGTATCAAATTTGGTATACATATAAAATGTAGTGAGACTTTACAAACACCCGGTATAAGCAAACGGAGGGAATACTTATGGACATAGAATGCAAGCGAGGCTCATGCCCCCTCTCCGACTAACGGCTGGTGTAGAGTAATTTAAAAAAAGTTATTATCCACCTGAGGCTACGATGTTGACAAGGTGTTCGGTCATAGAAGGTTAAAACTGACTAACGCACATTGTTTTAGGTAGTCTTGAGTGCCACGACTAATTCGCTCACTGATTTCTGAATGTTATCTGTCTTTTTACCTGTTTTCTTCCTCAAATTTAGTCTATCTACTTAATATGCTGATGTCGGGTCAAAGGTTCACCGTGATAACCTTGCCCTATCTAGCACGGAGAAAATTCAGAAACAGCATCAACGTTGTGATTATCGTCGTTGTTGTTGTGGTCACGTTTGGGACGCATGCCTACCTGCCCGCTTGTTACATCGTTGTACCTCGGGGTGGAGACGTTTTCAGGTAAGCAGATTTCAAATAGATATATACTTAATCAGCTTCTTCTTCTTCTTCTTCTTCTTCTTCTTCTTCTTCTTCTTCTTCTTCTTCTTCTTCTTCTTCTTCTTCTTCTTCTTCTTCTTCTTCTTCTTCTTCTTCTTCTTCGCTTCCGTCTCCTCAACTCAATCAATCAATCATGGCGCATTGACAAGTGGTGCTATACCCATATTTTTATAGACCAATCGGCTCCCGCGTGGTAATGACTGAGTATACAGGGCAGTGTATAAGGTGTACAGAGCAGCTGATTATACACAGCACTGTGACATCCCATGCCAAATGCACCTTAAGGTGTGAACAAAAGAACCGTCACCTATTTTACATATGTTATTATTATAGACTTGAGAATGTACCGAGAAATTTAATGGAAAGTAAACGTGGACGGTGGTATATTGATCCCATAACCTATCGAATGTCCAGTTGTCGTAAAATGTGGGGATTGCACCATATACCTAATAGACTTCATGTTGTAAAAGACCCACGGTTAGTTAACTACTTTACATTAATATTAACAAAAGTTAAAGTTTATCACAAACTGTATTATATGTCACAAACTGTATTCCACGTCACAAATTGTATCCCGTGTCATAATCTGTATTCCGTGTCACACACTGTATCGTATTGTTTTCTTCTCTAAAATGCATTCCAAGTCTTAAACTGTATTCTATGTCACAAACTGTATTTTATGTCACAAACTGTATTCTATGTCACAAACTGTATGCTATGTCACAAACTGTATTCTATGTCACAAACTGTATGCTATGTCACAAACTGTATTCTATGTCACAAACTGTATTCTATGTCACAAACTGTATTCTATGTCACAAACTGTATTCTATGTCACAAACTGTATTCTATGTCACAAACTGTATTCTATGTCACAAACTGTATTCTATGTCACAAACTGTATTCTATGACACAAACTGTATGCTATGTCACAAACTGTATTCTATGTCACAAACTGTATTCTACGTCACAAACTGTATTCTATGTCACAAACTGTATTCTACGTCACAAACTGTATTCTATGTCACCAACTGTATTCTATGTCACAAACTGTATTCTATGTCACAAACTGTATTCTACGTCACAAACTGTATTCTATGTCACAAACTGTATTCTACGTCACAAACTGTATTCTATGTCACAAACTGTATTCTACGTCACAAATTGTATTCTATGTCACAAACTGTATTCTATGTCACAAACTGTATTCTATGTCACAAACTGTATTCCAAGTCTTAAACTGTATTCTATGTAACAAACTGTATTCTATGTCACAAATTCTTCTTCTTCTTCTTCTTCTTCTTCTTCTTCTTCTTCTTCTTCTTCTTCTTCTTCTTCTTCTTCTTCTTCTTCTTCTTCTTCTTCTTCTTCTTCTCCTTCTTCTTCTTCTTCTGCGTTCATCCGGAGTTTTTTTTTTCCGGACGTGATTGCGTTGTGCCTGTTTGCAGTAGAGCTGCGTTCTTGTGCCGTTAGGCCCACACATCCGACTTCTGCGGGCATTTGTTGACCGGGTTACCCTTCCCGGGGGTTTCTTAGGACGTTTGACTCTCACTGTTGTGGTGTTATCCCTCATCCCAGCTGGCCCATATAGAACAGCCAAAGACATCCTGGTCAGCCCTCAATGGAAGGCAGGGGCAGACCATGGGCATTCCCCGCCATCCAATGAGGCTACCATAATTGCAGAGCCGACACATAGCACTCTGGTACTGGGCTCACCCAAGGAATCGTCACATCCTGCACATGGCTGCTTAGCCTCACTTCCGTATATTGGGCCTTCCGTTCACCATAGGCTGTTCTTTCGGAAACCAGAAGAATGCAGTCTGCAGATGACATCCAAAAAGTGAGCTTTCGATTCCGACTTTCCACGTAATGGATTTGCTATCCAAGCAATAATCCATTTTGTGCCACTAGGACATTTTTTCCACCTTTTATGAAACCCACACAGTGAGCTTTCGATTCGGACTTTCCACGTAATGGATTTGCTATCCAAGCAATAATCCATTTCGTGCCACTAGGACACTTTTTCCACCCTTTATGAAACCCACACAGTGATGTCACAAATTATATTCCATATCACGAACTGTATTCCATATCGCAAACTATATTCCATGTCATGAACTGTATTCCATGTCACGAACTGTATTCCATGTCACGAACTGAATTCTATGTTCTCTTCTCTAAACGGTATTCCAATTCGTAAACTGCATTATATGTCACAAACTGTATTCAATGTCACGAACTGTATTATGTTCTCTTCTGTAACGTCTATTTCCCAGCCTTGGATACAGTCCACTCTACAAAAGTAACACTGATAGTTTCGAGACAGCCTCATCTGCCACCAAGTTTTTGTTTGCCTTTCTACCCTTGACGGCAAGTCTGTTGGCAAACATTCTTCTATTGGTCTATCTGAAGCACCACACCAGGACAACAAAGGTACTGCGAGTGAAATGTGTGATTCTTTGTACTGTCCGCAAACATGCTAAACATCACAGAAGTCGACTCGGGCGATAGGATTAAAGCGTAAACTTCCGCTGCGCTGATGGCTGGATAGTGGGTTCAAGCCAAACATCCGTCAAAATTGGACTACACTGTTGACTACTAGTCCTTAACTTGGGGACGTAAATTACAAGTACCTCAGAAGTTTAAGTGGGTTTGCCTGATGACGTCAGACACTGGTAATAGGGAAAGCTAGGCAAAATTTAGCCCAGCGCACTCGCTAGTAGTAGTAGC